>CANXME010000966.1:600000-1147341 GCA_948144175.1 Closterium sp. NIES-65 | reverse complement strand
AAGAAGGGGATGGAATCAGGGAGAAGGGGATAGATTCTGGGAGAGGGGGATGGAATCAGGGAGAAGGGGATGGAATCTGGGAGAAGGGGATGGAATCTGGGAGAAGGGGATGGAATTGGGGAGAAGGGGATGGAATCCGTGAGAAGTGGATGGAATCTGGGAGAAGGGGATGGAATCTGGAGAAGGGGATGGAATCTGGAGAAGGGGATGGAATCTGGGAGAGAAGGGGATGGAATCTGGGAGAAGGGGATGGATTCTCGGAGAAGGGGATGGAGTCTAAGAGAAGGGGATGGAATTTGGGAGAAGGGGATGGAATCTGGGAGAAGGGGATGGAATCTGGGAGAAGGGGATGGAATATGGGAGAAGGGGATGGAATCTGGGAGAAGGGGATGGAATCTGGGAGAAGGGGATGGAATCAGGAGAAGGGGAAGGAATCTGGGAGAAGGTGATGGAATCTGGGAGAAGGGGATGGAATCTGGGAGAAGGGGATGGAATCTGGGAGAAGGGGATGGAATCTGGAGAAGGGGATGGAATCTGGAGAAGGGGATGGAATCTGGGAGAAGGGGATGGAATCTAGGAGAAGGGGATGGATTCTGGGAGAAGGGGATGGAGTCTAAGAGAAGGGGATGGAATTTGGGAGAAGGGGATGGAATCTGGGAGAAGGGGATGGAATCTGGGAGAAGGGGATGGAATATGGGAGAAGGGGATGGAATCTGGGAGAAGGGGATGGAATCTGGGAGAAGGGGATGGAATCTGGCAGAAGGGGATGGAATCTGGGAGAAGGGGATGGAATCGGGGATAAGGGGATGGAATCTGGGAGAAGTGGATGGAATCTGGGCGAAGGGGATGGAATCAGTGAGAAGGGGATGGAATCTGGGAGAAGGGGATGGAATCTGGGAGAAGGGGGCAAATCTGGGAGAAGGAGATGGAATCTGGGAGAAGGGGATAGAATCTGGTTGAAGGGGATGGAATCTGGGAGAAGGTGATGGAATCTGGGAGAAGGGGATGGAATCTGGGAGAAGGGGATGGAATATGGGAGGAGGGGATGGAATCAGGGAGAAGGGGATGGAATCTGGGAGAAAGGGATGGAATCTGCGAGAAGGGGATGGAATCAGGGAGAAGGGGATGGAATTAGGGAGAAGGGGATGGAATTGGGGAGAAGGGGATGGAATCTGCGAGAAGGGGATTGAATCTGAGAGAAGGTGATGGAATCTGGGAGAAGGGGATGGAATCTGGGAGAAGGGGGTGGAATCTGGGAGAAGGAGATGGAATCTGGGACAGGGGGATGGAATCTGGGAGAAGGGGATGGAATCTGGGAGAAGGTGATGGAATCTGGGAGAAGGGAATCTGGGAGAAGGGGATGGAATGTGGGAGAAGGGGGTGGAATCTGGGAGAAGGGGATGGAATTGGGGAGAAGGGGATGGAATCTGGGAGAAGGGGATGGAATCTGGGAGAAGGGGATGGAATCTGGGAGAAGGGGATGGAATCTGGGAGAAGGGGATGAAATATGGGAGAAGGGGATGGAATCAAGGAGAAGGGGATGGAATTAGGGAGAACGGGATGGAATTGGGGAGAAAGGGATGGAATCTGCGAGAAGGGGATGGAATCTGAGAGAAGGTGATGGAATCTGGGAGAAGGGGATGGAATCTGGGAGAAGGGGGTGGAATCTGGGAGAAGGAGATGGAATCTGGGAGAAGGGGATGGAATTTGGGAGAAGGGGATGAAATCTGGGAGAAGGGGATTGAATCTGGGAGAAGGGGATGGAATCTGGGAGAAGGGGATGGAATCTGGGAGAAGGGGATGGAATCTGGGAGAAGGGGATGGAATCTGGGAGAAGGGGATGGAATATGGGAGAAGGGGGTGGAATCTGGGAGAAGGGGATGAAATTTGGGAGAAGGGGATGGAATCTGGGAGAAGGGAATGGAATCAGGGGAGAGGGGGATGGAATCTGGGAGAAGGGGATTGAATCAGGGAGAAGGGGATGGAATCAGGGAGAAGGGGATGGAATCGGGGAGAAGGGGATGGAATCGGGGAGAAGGGGATGGAATCTGGGAGAAGGGGATGGAATCTGGGAAGAGGGGATGGAATCTGGGAGAAGGGGGTGGAATCTGGGAGAAGGGGATGAAATTTGTAAGAAGGGGATGGAATCAGGGAGAAGGGGATAGATTCTGGGAGAGGGGGATGGAATCTGGGAGAAGGGGATGGAATCTAGGAGAAGGGGATGGAATCTGGGAGAAGGGGATGGAATTGGGGAGAAGGGGATGGAATCCGTGAGAAGTGGATGGAATCTGGGAGAAGGGGATGGAATCTGGAGAAGGGGATGGAATCTGGAGAAGGGGATGGAATCTGGGAGAAGGGGATGGAATCTGGGAGAAGGGGATGGATTCTGGGAGAAGGGGATGGAGTCTAAGAGAAGGGGATGGAATTTGGGAGAAGGGGATGGAATCTGGGAGAAGGGGATGGAATCTGGGAGAAGGGGATGGAATATGGGAGAAGGGGATGGAATCTGGGAGAAGGGGATGGAATCTGGGAGAAGGGGATGGAATCTGGCAGAAGGGGATGGAATCTGGGAGAAGGGGATGGAATCGGGGATAAGGGGATGGAATCTGGGAGAAGTGGATGGAATCTGGGCGAAGGGGATGGAATCAGTGAGAAGGGGATGGAATCTGGGAGAAGGGGATGGAATCTGGGAGAAGGGGGCAAATCTCGGAGAAGGAGATGGAATCTGGGAGAAGGGGATAGAATCTGGGAGAAGGGGATGGAATCTGGGAGAAGGTGATGGAATCTGGGAGAAGGGGATGGAATCTGGGAGAAGGGGATGGAATATGGGAGGAGGGGATGGAATCAGGGAGAAGGGGATGGAATTTGGGAGAAAGGGATGGAATCTGGGAGAAGGGGATGGAATCAGGGAGAAGGGGATGGAATTAGGGAGAAGGGGATGGAATTGGGGAGAAGCGGATGGAATCTGCGAGAAGGGGATGGAATCTGAGAGAAGGTGATGGAATCTGGGAGAAGGGGATGGAATCTGGGAGAAGGGGGTGGAATCTGGGAGAAGGAGATGGAATCTGGGACAGGGGGATGGAATCTGGGAGAAGGGGATGGAATCTGGGAGAAGGTGATGGAATCTGGGAGAAGGGAATCTGGGAGAAGGGGATGGAATGTGGGAGAAGGGGGTGGAATCTGGGAGAAGGGGATGGAATCTGGGAGAAGGGGATGGAATCTGGGAGAAGGGGATGGAATCTGGGAGAAGGGGATGGAATCTGGGAGAAGGGGATGGAATCTGGGAGAAGGGGATGAAATATGGGAGAAGGGGATGGAATCAAGGAGAAGGGGATGGAATTAGGGAGAAGGGGATGGAATTGGGGAGAAAGGGATGGAATCTGCGAGAAGGGGATGGAATCTGAGAGAAGGTGATGGAATCTGGGAGAAGGGGATGGAATCTGGGAGAAGGGGGTGGAATCTGGGAGAAGGAGATGGAATCTGGGAGAAGGGGATGGAATTTGGGAGAAGGGGATGAAATCTGGGAGAAGGGGATGGAATCTGGGAGAAGGGGATGGAATCTGGGAGAAGGGGATGGAATCTGGGAGAAGGGGATGGAATCTGGGAGAAGGGGATGGAATATGGGAGAAGGGGGTGGAATCTGGGAGAAGGGAATGAAATTTGGGAGAAGGGGATGGAATCTGGGAGAAGGGAATGGAATTTGGGGGAGAGGGGGATGGAATCTGGGAGAAGGGGATTGAATCAGGGAGAAGGGGATGGAATCAGGGAGAAGGGGATGGAATCGGGGAGAAGGGGATGGAATCGGGGAGAAGGGGATGGAATCTGGGAGAAGGGGATGGAATCTGGGAAGAGGGGATGGAATCTGGGAGAAGGGGGTGGAATCTGGGAGAAGGGGATGGAATCTGGGAGAAGGGGATGGAATTGGGGAGAAGGGGATGGAATCCGTGAGAAGTGGATGGAATCTGGGAGAAGGGGATGGAATCAGTGAGAAGGGGGTGGGATCTGGGAGAAGGGGATGGAATCTAGGAGAAGGGGATGGAATCTAGGAGAAGGGGGTGGAATCTGGGAGAAGGAGATGGAATCAGGGAGAATGGGATAGAATATGGGAGAAGGGGATGGAATTTGGGAGAAGGGGATGGAATCTGGGAGAAGGGGATGGAATCTGGGAGAAGGGGATGGAATCTGGGAGAAGGGGATGGAATCTTGGAGAAGGGGATGGAATCTGGGAGAAGGGGATGGAATCTGGGGGAAGGGGATGGAATCTGGGAGAAGGGGATGGAATTTGGAGAAGGGGATGGAATCTGGAGAAGGGGATGGAATCTTGGAGAAGGGGATGGAATCAGGGAGAAGGGGATGGAATCTGGGAGAAGGGGATGGAATCAGGGAGAAGGGATGGAATTTGGGAGAAGGGGATAGAATCTGGGAGAAGGGGATGGAATCTGGGAGAAGGGGATGGAATCTGGGAGAAGGGGATGGAATCTGGGAGAAGGGGATTGAATCTGGGAGAAGTGGATGGAATCTGGGCGAAGGGGATGGAATCTGGGAGAAGGGGATGGATTCTGGGAGAAGGGGATGGAGTCTAAGAGAAGGGGATGGAATTTGGGAGAAGGGGATGGAATCTGGGAGAAGGGGATGGAATCTGGGAGAAGGGGATGGAATCAGGGAGAAGGGGATGGAATTAGGGAGAAGGGGATGGAATTGGGGAGAAGGGGATGGAATCTGCGAGAAGGGGATGGAATCTGAGAGAAGGTGATGGAATCTGGGAGAAGGGGATGGAATCTGGGAGAAGGGGGTGGAATCTGGGAGAAGGAGATGGAATCTGGGACAAGGGGATGGAATCTGGGAGAAGGGGATGGAATCTGGGAGAAGGTGATGGAATCTGGGAGAAGGGAATCTGGGAGAAGGGGATGGAATGTGGGAGAAGGGGGTGGAATCTGGGAGAAGGGGATGGAATCTGGGAGAAGGGGATGGAATCTGGGAGAAGGGGATGGAATCTGGTAGAAGGGGATGGAATCTGGGAGAAGGGGATGGAATCTGGGAGAAGGGGGTGGAATCTGGGAGAAGGGGATGGAATCTGGGAGAAGGGGATGGAATTTGGGAGAAGGGGATGAAATCTGGGAGAAGGGGATGGAATCTTGGAGAAGGGGATGGAATCTGGGGGAAGGGGATGGAATCTGGGAGAAGGGGATGGAATTTGGAGAAGGGGATGGAATCTGGAGAAGGGGATGGAATCTTGGAGAAGGGGATGGAATCAGGGAGAAGGGGATGGAATCTGGGAGAAGGGGATGGAATCAGGGAGAAGGGATGGAATTTGGGAGAAGGGGATAGAATCTGGGAGAAGGGGATGGAATCTGGAAGAAGGGGATGGAATCTGGGAGAAGGGGATGGAATCTGGGAGAAGGGGATGGAATCTGGGAGAAGTGGATGGAATCTGGGCGAAGGGGATGGAATCTGGGAGAAGGGGATGGAATCTTTGAGAAGGGGATGGAATCTGGGAGAAGGGGATGGAATCTGGGAGAAGGGGATGGAATCTGGGAGAAGGGGATGGAATCTGGGAGAAGGGGATGGATTCTGGGAGAAGGGGATGGAGTCTAAGAGAAGGGGATGGAATTTGGGAGAAGGGGATGGAATATGGGAGAAGGGGATGGAATCTGGGAGAAGGGGATGGAATATGGGAGAAGGGGATGGAATCTGGGAGAAGGGGATGGAATCTGGGAGAAGGGGATGGAATCTGGGAGAAGGGGATGGAATCAGGGAGAAGGGGATGGAATTAGGGAGAAGGGGATGGAATTGGGGAGAAGGGGATGGAATCTGCGAGAAGGGGATGGAATCTGAGAGAAGGTGATGGAATCTGGGAGAAGGGGATGGAATCTGGGAGAAGGGGGTGGAATCTGGGAGAAGGAGATGGAATCTGGGACAAGGGGATGGAATCTGGGAGAAGGGGATGGAATCTGGGAGAAGGTGATGGAATCTGGGAGAAGGGAATCTGGGAGAAGGGGATGGAATGTGGGAGAAGGGGGTGGAATCTGGGAGAAGGGGATGGAATCTGGGAGAAGGGGATGGAATCTGGGAGAAGGGGATGGAATCTGGTAGAAGGGGATGGAATCTGGGAGAAGGGGATGGAATCTGGGAGAAGGGGGTGGAATCTGGGAGAAGGAGATGGAATCTGGGAGAAGGGGATGGAATTTGGGAGAAGGGGATGAAATCTGGGAGAAGGGGATGGAATCTTGGAGAAGGGGATGGAATCTGGGGGAAGGGGATGGAATCTGGGAGAAGGGGATGGAATTTGGAGAAGGGGATGGAATCTGGAGAAGGGGATGGAATCTTGGAGAAGGGGATGGAATCAGGGAGAAGGGGATGGAATCTGGGAGAAGGGGATGGAATCAGGGAGAAGGGATGGAATTTGGGAGAAGGGGATAGAATCTGGGAGAAGGGGATGGAATCTGGGAGAAGGGGATGGAATCTGGGAGAAGGGGATGGAATCTGGGAGAAGGGGATGGAATCTGGGAGAAGTGGATGGAATCTGGGCGAAGGGGATGGAATCTGGGAGAAGGGGATGGAATCTTTGAGAAGGGGATGGAATCTGGGAGAAGGGGATGGAATCTGGGAGAAGGGGATGGAATCTGGGAGAAGGGGATGGAATCTGGGAGAAGGGGATGGATTCTGGGAGAAGGGGATGGAGTCTAAGAGAAGGGGATGGAATTTGGGAGAAGGGGATGGAATATGGGAGAAGGGGATGGAATCTGGGAGAAGGGGATGGAATATGGGAGAAGGGGATGGAATCTGGGAGAAGGGGATGGAATCTGGGAGAAGGGGATGGAATCTGGCAGAGGGGGATGGAATCTGGGAAAAGAGGATGGAATCGGGGATAAGGGGATGGAATCTGGGAGAAGTGGATGGAATATGGGCGAAGGGGATGGAATCAGTGAGAAGGGGATGGAATCTGGGAGAAGGGGATGGAATCTGGGAGAAGGGGGCAAATCTGGGAGAAGGAGATGGAATCTGGGAGAAGGGGATAGAATCTGGGAGAAGGGGATGGAATCTGGGAGAAGGTGATGGAATCTGGGAGAAGGGGATGGAATCTGGGAGAAGGGGATGGAATATGGGAGGAGGGGATGGAATCAGGGAGAAGAGGATGGAATCTGGGAGAAGGGGATGGAATCTGGGAGAAGGGGATGGAATCAGGGAGAAGGGGATGGAATTAGGGAGAAGGGGATGGAATTGGGGAGAAGGGGATGGAATCTGCGAGAAGGGGATGGAATCTGAGAGAAGGTGATGGAATCTGGGAGAAGGGGATGGAATCTGGGAGAAGGGGGTGGAATCTGGGAGAAGGAGATGGAATCTGGGACAAGGGGATGGAATCTGGGAGAAGGGGATGGAATCTGGGAGAAGGTGATGGAATCTAGGAGAAGGGAATCTGGGAGAAGGGGATGGAATGTGGGAGAAGGGGGTGGAATCTGGGAGAAGGGGATGGAATCTGGGAGAAGGGGATGGAATCTGGGAGAAGGGGATGGAATCTGGTAGAAGGGGATGGAATCTGGGAGAAGGGGATGGAATCTGGGAGAAGGGGGTGGAATCTGGGAGAAGGAGATGGAATCTGGGAGAAGGGGATGGAATTTGGGAGAAGGGGATGAAATCTGGGAGAAGGGGATGGAATCTGGGAGAAGGGGATGGAATCTGGGGGAAGGGGATGGAATCTGGGAGAAGGGGATGGAATTTGGAGAAGGGGATGGAATCGGGAGAAGGGGATGGAATCTTGGAGAAGGGGATGGAATCAGGGAGAAGGGGATGGAATCTGGGAGAAGGGGATGGAATCAGGGAGAAGGGATGGAATTTGGGAGAAGGGGATAGAATCTGGGAGAAGGGGATGGAATCTGGGAGAAGGGGATGGAATCTGGGAGAAGGGGATGGAATCTGGGAGAAGGGGATGGAATCTGGGAGAAGTGGATGGAATCTGGGCGAAGGGGATGGAATCTGGGAGAAGGGGATGGAATCTTTGAGAAGGGGATGGAATCTGGGAGAAGGGGATGGAATCTGGGAGAAGGGGATGGAATCTGGGAGAAGGGGATGGAATCTGGGAGAAGGGGATGGATTCTGGGAGAAGGGGATGGAGTCTAAGAGAAGGGGATGGAATTTGGGAGAAGGGGATGGAATCTGGGAGAAGGGGATGGAATCTGGGAGAAGGGGATGGAATATGGGAGAAGGGGATGGAATCTGGGAGAAGGGGATGGAATCTGGGAGAAGGGGATGGAATCTGGCAGAGGGGGATGGAATCTGGGAAAAGAGGATGGAATCGGGTATAAGGGGATGGAATCTGGGAGAAGTGGATGGAATATGGGCGAAGGGGATGGAATCAGTGAGAAGGGGATGGAATCTGGGAGAAGGGGATGGAATCTGGGAGAAGGGGGCAAATCTGGGAGAAGGAGATGGAATCTGGGAGAAGGGGATAGAATCTGGGAGAAGGGGATGGAATCTGGGAGAAGGTGATGGAATCTGGGAGAAGGGGATGGAATCTGGGAGAAGGGGATGGAATATGGGAGGAGGGGATGGAATCAGGGAGAAGAGGATGGAATCTGGGAGAAGGGGATGGAATCTGGGAGAAGGGGATGGAATCAGGGAGAAGGGGATGGAATTAGGGAGAAGGGGATGGAATTGGGGAGAAGGGGATGGAATCTGCGAGAAGGGGATGGAATCTGAGAGAAGGTGATGGAATCTGGGAGAAGGGGATGGAATCTGGGAGAAGGGGGTGGAATCTGGGAGAAGGAGATGGAATCTGGGACAAGGGGATGGAATCTAGGAGAAGGGGATGGAATCTGGGAGAAGGTGATGGAATCTGGGAGAAGGGAATCTGGGAGAAGGGGATGGAATGTGGGAGAAGGTGGTGGAATCTGGGAGAAGGGGATGGAATCTGGGAGAAGGGGATGGAATCTGGGAGAAGGGGATGGAATCTGGTAGAAGGGGATGGAATCTGGGAGAAGGGGATGGAATCTGGGAGAAGGGGGTGGAATCTGGGAGAAGGAGATGGAATCTGGGAGAAGGGGATGGAATTTGGGAGAAGGGGATGAAATCTGGGAGAAGGGGATGGAATCTGGGAGAAGGGGATGGAATCTGAGAGAAGGGGATGGAATCTGGGAGAAGGGGATGGAATCTGGGAGAAGGGGATGGAATATGGGAGAAGGATGTGGAATCTGGGAGAAGGGAATGGAATCAGGGGGAGAGGGGGATGGAATCTGGGAGAAGGGGATTGAATCTGGGAGAAGGGGATGGAATCAGGGAGAAGGGGATGGAATCGGGAAGAAGGGGATGGAATCGGGGAGAAGGGGATGGAATGTGGGAGAAGGGGATGGAATGTGGGAGAAGGGGATGGAATCTGGGAGAAGGGGATGGAATCAGGGAGAAGGGGATGGAATTAGGGAGAAGGGGATGGAATTGGGGAGAAGGGGATGGAATCTGCGAGAAGGGGATGGAATCTGAGAGAAGGTGATGGAATCTGGGAGAAGGGGATGGAATCTGGGAGAAGGGGATGGAATCAGGGAGAAGGGGATGGAATTAGGGAGAAGGGGATGGAATTGGGGAGAAGGGGATGGAATCTGCGAGAAGGGGATGGAATCTGAGAGAAGGTGATGGAATCTGGGAGAAGGGGATGGAATCTGGGACAAGGGGATGGAATCTGGGAGAAGGGGATGGAATCTGGGAGAAGGTGATGGAATCTGGGAGAAGGGGATGGAATCTGGGAGAAGTGGATGGAATCTGGGCGAAGGGTATGGAATCTGGGAGAAGGGGATGGAATCTTTGAGAAGGGGATGGAATCTGGGAGAAGGGGATGGAATCTGGGAGAAGGGGATGGAATCTGGGAGAAGGGGATGGAATCTGGGAGAAGGGGATGGATTCTGGGAGAAGGGGATGGAGTCTAAGAGAAGGGGATGGAATTTGGGAGAAGGGGATGGAATCTGGGAGAAGGGGATGGAATCTGGGAGAAGGGGATGGAATATGGGAGAAGGGGATGGAATCTGGGAGAAGGGGATGGAATCTGGGAGAAGGGGATGGAATCTGGGAGAAGGGGATGAAATATGGGAGAAGGGGATGGAATCAAGGAGAAGGGGATGGAATTAGGGGTAGGGGATGGAATTGGGGAGAAAGGGATGGAATATGCGAGAAGGGGATGGAATCTGAGAGAAGGTGATGGAATCTGGGAGAAGGGGATGGAATCTGGGAGAAGGGGGTGGAATCTGGGAGAAGGAGATGGAATCTGGGAGAAGGGGATGGAATTTGGGAGAAGGGGATGAAATCTGGGAGAAGGGGATGGAATCTGGGAGAAGGGGATGGAATCTGGGAGAAGGGGATGGAATCTGGGAGAAGGGGATGGAATCTGGGAGAAGGGGATGGAATCTGGGAGAAGGGGATGGAATATGGGAGAAGGGGGTGGAATCTGGGAGAAGGGGATGAAATTTGGGAGAAGGGGATGGAATCTGGGAGAAGGGAATGGAATCAGGGGGAGAGGGGGATGGAATCTGGGAGAAGGGGATTGAATCAGGGAAAAGGGGATGGAATCTGGGAGAAGGGGATGGAATCTGGGAGAAGGGGATGGAATTTGGGAGAAGGGGATGGAATCTGGGAGAAGGGGATGGAATCTGGGAGAAGGGGATGGAATATGGGAGAAGGGGATGGAATCTGGGAGAAGGGGATGGAATCTGGGAGAAGGGGATGGAATCTGGCAGAAGGGGATGGAATCTGGGAGAAGGGGATGGAATCGGGGATAAGGGGATGGAATCTGGGAGAAGTGGATGGAATCTAGGCGAAGGGGATGGAATCAGTGAGAAGGGGATGGAATCTGGGAGAAGGGGATGGAATCTGGGAGAAGGGGGCAAATCTGGGAGAAGGAGATGGAATCTAGGAGAAGGGGATAGAATCTGGGAGAAGGGGATGGAATCTGGGAGAAGGTGATGGAATCTGGGAGAAGGGGATGGAATCTGGGAGAAGGGGATGGAATATGGGAGGAGGGGATGGAATCAGGGAGAAGGGGATGGAATCTGGGAGAAAGGAATGGAATCTGGGAGAAGGGGATGGAATCAGGGAGAAGGGGATGGAATTAGGGAGAAGGGGATGGAATTGGGGAGAAGGGGATGGAATCTGCGAGAAGGGGATGGAATTTGAGAGAAGGTGATGGAATCTGGGAGAAGGGGATGGAATCTGGGAGAAGGGGGTGGAATCTGGGAGAAGGAGATGGAATCTGGGACAGGGGGATGGAATCTGGGAGAAGGTGATGGAATCTGGGAGAAGGGAATCTGGGAGAAGGGGATGGAATGTGGGAGAAGGGGGTGGAATCTGGGAGAAGGGGATGGAATCGGGGAGAAGGGGATTGAATCTGGGAGAAGGGGATCGAATCTGGGAGAAGGGGATGGAATCTGGGAGAAGGGGATGGAATCTGGGAGAAGGGGATGAAATATGGGAGAAGGGGATGGAATCAAGGAGAAGGGGATGGAATTAGGGAGAAGGGGATGGAATTGGGGAGAAAGGGATGGAATCTGCGAGAAGGGGATGGAATCTGAGAGAAGGTGATGGAATCTGGGAGAAGGGGATGGAATCTGGGAGAAGGGGGTGGAATCTGGGAGAAGGAGATGGAATCTGGGAGAAGGGGATGGAATTTGGGAGAAGGGGATGAAATCTGGGAGAAGGGGATGGAATCTGGGAGAAGGGGATGGAATCTGGGAGAAGGGGATGGAATCTGGGAGAAGGGGATGGAATCTGGGAGAAGGGGATGGAATCTGAGAGAAGGGGATGGAATATGGGAGAAGGGGGTGGAATCTGGGAGAAGGGGATGAAATTTGGGAGAAGGGGATGGAATCTGGGAGAAGGGAATGGAATCAGGGGGAGAGGGGGATGGAATCTGGGAGAAGGGGATTGAATCAGGGAGAAGGGGATGGAATCAGGGAGAAGGGGATGGAATCGGGGAGAAGGGGATGGAATCGGGGAGAAGGGGATGGAATCTGGGAGAAGGGGATGGAATCTGGGAAGAGGGGATGGAATCTGGGAGAAGGGGGTCGAATCTGGGAGAAGGGGATGAAATTTGTAAGAAGGGGATGGAATCAGGGAGAAGGGGATAGATTCTGGGAGAGGGGGATGGAGTCTGGGAGAAGGGGATGGAATCTGGGAGAAGGGGATGGAATCTGGGAGAAGGGGATGGAATTGGGGAGAAGGGGATGGAATCCGTGAGAAGTGGATGGAATCTGGGAGAAGGGGATGGAATCAGTGAGAAGGGGGTGGGATCTGGGAGAAGGGGATGGAATCTAGGAGAAGGGGATGGAATCTAGGAGAAGGGGGTGGAATCTGGGAGAAGGAGATGGAATCTGGGAGAATGGGATAGAATCTGGGAGAAGGGGATGGAATCTGGGAGAAGGGGATGGAATCTGGGAGAAGGGGATGGAATCTGGGAGAAGGGGATGGAATCTGGGAGAAGGGGATGGAATCAAGGAGAAGGGGATGGAATCTGGGAGAAGGGGATGGAATCTGGGGGAAGGGGATGGAATCTGGGAGAAGGGGATGGAATTTGGAGAAGGGGATGGAATCTGGGAGAAGGGGATGGAATCTGGTAGAAGGGGATGGAATCTGGGAGAAGGGGATGGAATCTGGGAGAAGGGGATGGAATCAGGGAGAAGGGATGGAATTTGGGAGAAGTGGATGGAATCTGGGAGAAGGGGATGGAATCTGGGAGAAGGGGATGGAATATGGGAGAAGGGGATGGAATCTGGGAGAAGGGGGCAAATCTGGGAGAAGAAGATGGAATCAGGGAGAAGGGGATAGAATCTGGGAGAAGGGGATGGAATCTGGGAGAAGGTGATGGAATCTGGGAGAAGGGGATGAAATATGGGAGAAGGGGATGGATTCAGGGAGAAGGGGATGGAATTAGGGAGAAGGGGATGGAATCGGGGAGAAAGGGATGGAATCTGCGAGAAGGGGATGGAATCTGAGAGAAGGTGATGGAATCTGGGAGAAGGGGGTGGAATCTGGGAGAAGGAGATGGAATCTGGGAGAAGGGGATGGAATCTGGGAGAAGGTGATGGAATCTGGGAGAAGGGAATCTGGGAGAAGGGGATGGAATGTGGGAGAAGGGGGTGGAATCTGGGAGAAGGGGATGGAATCTGGGAGAAGGGAATGGATTCTGAGAGAAGGGGATGGAATATGGGAGAAGGGGATGGAATCTGCAGAAGGGGATGGAATCTGGGAGAAGGGGATGGAATCTGGGAGAAGGGGATGGAATCTAGGAGAAGGGGATGGAATCAGGGAGAAGGGATGGAATTTGGGAGAAGGGGATGGAATATGGGAGAAGGGGATGGAATCTGGGAGAAGGGGATGGAATCTGGGAGAAGGGGATGGAATCAGGGAGAAGGGGAAGGAATCTGGGAGAAGGGGATGGAATCTGGGAGAAGGGGATGGAATCTGGGAGAAGGGGATGGAATCTGGGAGAAGGGGATGGAATCTGGGAGAAGGGGATGGAATCTGGGAGAAGGGGATGGAATTTGGAGAAGGGGATGGAATCTGGAGAAGGGGATGGAATCTGGGAGAAGGGGATGGAATCTGGGAGAAGGGGATGGAATCTGGGAGAAGGGGAAGGAATCTGGGAGAAGGGGATGGAATCTGGGAGAAGGGGATGGAATCTGGGAGAAGGGGATGGAATCTGGGAGAAGGGGATGGAATCTGGGAGAAGGGGATGGAATCTGGGAGAAGGGGATGGAATCTGGGAGAAAGGGATGGAGTCTAAGAGAAGGGGATGGAATTTGGGAGAAGGGGATGGAATCTGGGAGAAGGGGATGGAATCTGGGAGAAGGGGATGGAATATGGGAGAAGGGGATGGAATCTGGGAGAAGGGGATGGAATCTGGGAGAAGGGGATGGAATCTGGCAGAAGGGGATGGAATCTGGGAGAAGGGGATGGAATCAGGGATAAGGGGATGGAATCTGGGAGAAGTGGATGGAATCTGGGCGAAGGGGATGGAATCAGTGAGAAGGGGATGGAATCTGGGAGAAGGGGATGGAATCTGGGAGAAGGGGGCAAATCTGGGAGAAGGAGATGGAATTTGGGAGAAGGGGATAGAATCTGGGAGAAGGGGATGGAATCTGGGAGAAGGTGATGGAATCTGGGAGAAGGGGATGGAATCTGTGAGAAGGGGATGGAATATGGGAGGAGGGGATGGAATCAGGGAGAAGGGGATGGAATCTGGGAGAAGGGGATGGAATCTGGGAGAAGGGATGGAATCAGGGAGAAGGGGATGGAATTAGGGAGAAGGGGATGGAATTGGGGAGAAGGGGATGGAATCAGGGAGAAGGGGATGGAATCTGGGAGAAGGGGATGGAATATGGGAGAAGGGGATGGAATCTGGGAGAAGGGGATGGAATCTGGGAGAAGGGGATGGAATTTGGAGAAGGGGATGGAATCTGGAGAAGGGGATGGAATCTGGGAGAAGGGGATGGAATCTGGGAGAAGGGGATGGAATCTGGAAGAACGGGATGGAATCAGGGAGAAGGGATGGAATTTGGGAGAAGGGGATGGAATCTGGGAGAAGGGGATGGAATCTGGGAGAAGGGGATGGAATCTGGGAGAAGGGGATGGAATCAGGGAGAAGGGGAAGGAATCTGGGAGAAGGGGATGGAATCTGGGAGAAGGGGATGGAATCTGGGAGAAGGTGATGGAATCTGGGAGAAGGGGATGGAATCTGGGAGAAGGGGATGGAATCTGGGAGAAGGGGATGGAATCTGGGAGAAGGGGATGGAATCTAGGAGAAGGGGATGGGGTCTAAGAGAAGGGGATGGAATTTGGGAGAAGGGGATGGAATCTGGGAGAAGGGGATGGAATCTGGGAGAAGGGGATGGAATATGGGAGAAGGGGATGGAATCTGGGAGAAGGGGATGGAATCTGGGAGAAGGGGATGGAATCTGGGAGAAGGGGATGGAATCTGGGAGAAGGGGATGGAATCGGGGATAAGGGGATGGAATCTGGGAGAAGTGGATGGAATCTGGGCGAAGGGGATGGAATCAGTGAGAAGGGGATGGAATCTGGGAGAAGGGGATGGAATCTGGGAGAAGGGGGCAAATCTGGGAGAAGGAGATGGAATCTGGGAGAAGGGGATAGAATCTGGGAGAAGGGGATGGAATCTGGGAGAAGGTGATGGAATCTGGGAGAAGGGGATGGAATTTGGGAGAAGGGGATGGAATATGGGAGGAGGGGATGGAATCAGGGAGAAGGGGATGGAATCTGGGAGAAGGGGATGGAATCTGGGAGAAGGGGATGGAATCAGGGAGAAGGGGATGGAATTAGGGAGAAGGGGATGGAATTGGGGAGAAGGGGATGGAATCTGGGAGAAGGGGATGGAATCAGGGAGAAGGGGATGGAATATGGGAGAAGGGGATGGAATCTGGGAGAAGGGGATGGAATCTGGGAGAAGGGGATGGAATCTGGGAGAAGGGGATGGAATCTGGGAGAAGGGGATGGAATCGGGGATAAGGGGATGGAATCTGGGAGAAGTGGATGGAATCTGGGCGAAGGGGATGGAATCAGTGAGAAGGGGATGGAATCTGGGAGAAGGGGATGGAATCTGGGAGAAGGGGATGGAATCTGGGAGAAGGGGATGGAATCTGGGAGAAGGTGATGGAATCTGGGAGAAGGGGATGGAATCTGGGAGAAGGGGATGGAATCTGGGAGAAGGGGATGGAATCAGGGAGAAGGGGATGGAATATGGGAGAAGGGGATGGAATCTGGGAGAAGGGGATGGAATCTGGGAGAAGGGGATGGAATCTGGGAGAAGGGGATGGAATCTGGGAGAAGGGGATGGAATCGGGGATAAGGGGATGGAATCTGGGAGAAGTGGATGGAATCTGGGCGAAGGGGATGGAATCAGTGAGAAGGGGATGGAATCTGGGAGAAGGGGATGGAATCTGGGAGAAGGGGATGGAATCTGGGAGAAGGGGATGGAATCTGGGAGAAGGTGATGGAATTTGGGAGAAGGGGATGGAATCTGGGAGAAGGGGATGGAATCTGGGAGAAGGGGATGGAATCTGGGAGAAGGGGATGGAATCAGGGAGAAGGGGAAGGAATCTGGGAGAAGGGGATGGAATCTGGGAGAAGGGGATGGAATCTGGGAGAAGGTGATGGAATCTGGGAGAAGGGGATGGAATCTGGGAGAAGGGGATGGAATCTGGGAGAAGGGGATGGAATCTGGGAGAAGGGGATGGAATCTAGGAGAAGGGGATGGGGTCTAAGAGAAGGGGATGGAATTTGGGAGAAGGGGATGGAATCTGGGAGAAGGGGATGGAATCTGGGAGAAGGGGATGGAATATGGGAGAAGGGGATGGAATCTGGGAGAAGGGGATGGAATCTGGGAGAAGGGGATGGAATCTGGGAGAAGGGGATGGAATCTGGGAGAAGGGGATGGAATCGGGGATAAGGGGATGGAATCTGGGAGAAGTGGATGGAATCTGGGCGAAGGGGATGGAATCAGTGAGAAGGGGATGGAATCTGGGAGAAGGGGATGGAATCTGGGAGAAGGGGGCAAATCTGGGAGAAGGAGATGGAATCTGGGAGAAGGGGATAGAATCTGGGAGAAGGGGATGGAATCTGGGAGAAGGTGATGGAATCTGGGAGAAGGGGATGGAATTTGGGAGAAGGGGATGGAATATGGGAGGAGGGGATGGAATCAGGGAGAAGGGGATGGAATCTGGGAGAAGGGGATGGAATCTGGGAGAAGGGGATGGAATCAGGGAGAAGGGGATGGAATTAGGGAGAAGGGGATGGAATTGGGGAGAAGGGGATGGAATCTGGGAGAAGGGGATGGAATCAGGGAGAAGGGGATGGAATATGGGAGAAGGGGATGGAATCTGGGAGAAGGGGATGGAATCTGGGAGAAGGGGATGGAATCTGGGAGAAGGGGATGGAATCTGGGAGAAGGGGATGGAATCGGGGATAAGGGGATGGAATCTGGGAGAAGTGGATGGAATCTGGGCGAAGGGGATGGAATCAGTGAGAAGGGGATGGAATCTGGGAGAAGGGGATGGAATCTGGGAGAAGGGGGCAAATCTGGGAGAAGGAGATGGAATCTGGGAGAAGGGGATAGAATCTGGGAGAAGGGGATGGAATCTGGGAGAAGGTGATGGAATCTGGGAGAAGGGGATGGAATTTGGGAGAAGGGGATGGAATATGGGAGGAGGGGATGGAATCAGGGAGAAGGGGATGGAATCTGGGAGAAGGGGATGGAATCTGGGAGAAGGGGATGGAATCAGGGAGAAGGGGATGGAATTAGGGAGAAGGGGATGGAATTGGGGAGAAGGGGATGGAATCTGGGAGAAGGGGATGGAATCTGGGAGAAGGGGATGGAATATGGGAGAAGGGGATGGAATCTGGGAGAAGGGGATGGAATCTGGGAGAAGGGGATGGAATCTGGCAGAAGGGGATTGAATCTGGGAGAAGGGGATGGAATCGGGGATAGGGGGATGGAATCTGGGAGAAGTGGATGGAATCTGGGCGAAGGGGATGGAATCAGTGAGAAGGGGATGGAATCTGGGAGATGGGGATGGAATCTGGGAGAAGGGGGCAAATCTGGGAGAAGGAGATGGAATCTAGGAGAAGGGGATAGAATCTGGGAGAAGGGGATGGAATCTGGGAGAAGGTGATGGAATCTGGGAGAAGGGGATGGAATCTGGGAGAAGGGGATGGAATCTGGGAGAAGGGGATGGAATCTGGGAGAAGGGGATGGAATCAGGGAGAAGGGATGGATTTTGGGAGAAGGGGATGGAATCTGGGAGAAGGGGATGGAATCTGGGAGAAGGGGATGGAATCTGGGAGAAGGGGATGGAATCAGGGAGAAGGGGAAGGAATCTGGGAGAAGGGGATGGAATCTGGGAGAAGGGGATGGAATCTGGGAGAAGGGGATGGAATCTGGGAGAAGGGGATGGAATCTGGGAGAAGGGGATGGAATCTGGGAGAAGGGGATGGAATTTGGAGAAGGGGATGGAATCTGGAGAAGGGGATGGAATCTGGGAGAAGGGGATGGAATCTGGGAGAAGGGGATGGAATCTGGGAGAAGGGGATGGAATCAGGGAGAAGGGATGGAATTTGGGAGAAGGGGATGGAATCTGGGAGAAGGGGATGGAATCTGGGAGAAGGGGATGGAATCAGGGAGAAGGGGATGGAATCAGGGAGAAGGGGAAGGAATCTGGGAGAAGGGGATGGAATCTGGGAGAAGGGGATGGAATTTGGGAGAAGGGGATGGAATCTGGGAGAAGGGGATGGAATCTGGGAGAAGGGGATGGAATCTGGGAGAAGGGGATGGAATCTGGGAGAAGGGGATGGAATCTGGGAGAAGGGGATGGAGTCTAAGAGAAGGGGATGGAATTTGGGAGAAGGGGATGGAATCTGGGAGAAGGGGATGGAATCTGGGAGAAGGAGATGGAATATGGGAGAAGGGGATGGAATCTGGGAGAAGGGGATGGAATCTGGGAGAAGGGGATGGAATCTGGCAGAAGGGGATGGAATCTGGGAGAAGGGGATGGAATCGGGGATAAGGGGATGGAATCTGGGAGAAGGGGATGGAATCTGGGAGAAGGGGATGGAATCTGGGAGAAGGGGATGGAGTCTGGGAGAAGGGGATGGAATCTGGGAGAAGGGGATGAAATCTGGGAGAAGGGGATGGAATCTAGGAGAAGGGGATGGAATCTGGGAGAAGGGGATTGAATCTGGGAGAAGGGGATGGAATCTGGGAGAAGGGGATGGAATCTAGGAGAAGGGGATGGAATCTGGGAAAAGGGGATGGAATTTGGGAGAAGGGGATGGAATCTGGGAGAAGGGGATGGAATCTGGGAGAAGGGGATGGAATCTGGGAGAAGGGGATGGAATGAGGGAGAAGGGGATGGAATCTGGGAGAAGGGATGGAATCTGGGAGAAGGGGATGGAATCTGGTAGAAGGGGATGGAATCTGGGAGAAGGGGATGGAATCTGGGAGAAGGGGATGGAATCTGGGAGAAGGGGATGGAATCTGGGAGAAGGGGATGGAATCTGGGAGAAGGGGATGGAATATGGGAGAAGGGGATGAAATCTGGGAGAAGGGGATGGAATCTAGGAGAAGGGGATGGAATCTGGGAGAAGGGGATGGAATCTGGGAGAAGGGGATGGAATCTGGGAGAAGGGGATGGAATCTGGGAGAAGGGGATGGAATCTGGGAGAAGGGGATGGAATCTGAGAGAAGGGGATGGAATCTTGGAGAAGGGGATGGAAACTTGGAGAAGGGGATGGAATCTAGGAGAAGGGGATGGAATCTGGGAGAAGGGGACGGAATCTGGGAGAAGGGGACGGAATCTGGGAGAAGGGGACGGAATCTGGGAGAAGGGGACGGAATCTGGGAGAAGGGGATGGAATCTGTGAGAAGGGGAGGGAATCTGTGAGAAGGGGATGTTATGAGGGAGAAGGGGATGGAATCTGGGAGAAGGGGGATGGAATTTGGAAGAAGGGGATGGAATTTGGCAGAAGGGGATGGAATATGGGAGAAGGGGATGGAATCTGGGAGAAGGGGATGGAATCTGGGAGAAGGGGATGGAATCTGGGAGAAGGGGATGGAATCTGGGAGAAGGGGATGGAATCTGGGAGAAGGGGATGGAATCCGGGAGAAGGGGATGGAATCTGGGAGAAGGGGATGGAATTTGGGAGAAGGGGATGGAATCTGGGAGAAGGGGATGGAATCGGTGAGAAGGGGATGGAATCGGTGAGAAGGGGATGGAATCTGGGAGAAGGGGATGGAATCTGGGAGAAGGGGATGGAATCTGGGAGAAGGGGATGGAATCTGGCAGAAGGGGATGGAATGAGGGAGAAGGGGATGGAATCTGGGAGAAGGGATGGAATCTGGGAGAAGGGG
The DNA here is from genome assembly GCA_948144175.1 of Closterium sp. NIES-65. Taxonomy (NCBI): domain Eukaryota; kingdom Viridiplantae; phylum Streptophyta; class Zygnematophyceae; order Desmidiales; family Closteriaceae; genus Closterium; species Closterium sp. NIES-65. The sequence continues at coordinate 1,127,447 of CANXME010000966.1, read as the reverse complement.
ATGGAATCTGGTAGAAGGGGATGGAATCTGGGAGAAGGGGATGGAATCTGGGAGAAGGGGATGGAATCTGGGAGAAGGGGATGGAATCTGGGAGAAGGGGATGGAATCTGGGAGAAGGGGATGGAATATGGGAGAAGGGGATGAAATCTGGGAGAAGGGGATGGAATCTAGGAGAAGGGGATGGAATCTGGGAGAAGGGGATGGAATCTGGGAGAAGGGGATGGAATCTGGGAGAAGGGGATGGAATCTGGGAGAAGGGGATGGAATCTGGGAGAAGGGGATGGAATCTGGGAGAAGGGGATGGAATCTTGGAGAAGGGGATGGAATCTTGGAGAAGGGGATGGAATCTAGGAGAAGGGGATGGAATCTGGGAGAAGGGGACGGAATCTGGGAGAAGGGGACGGAATCTGGGAGAAGGGGACGGAATCTGGGAGAAGGGGACGGAATCTGGGAGAAGGGGATGGAATCTGTGAGAAGGGGAGGGAATCTGTGAGAAGGGGATGTTATGAGGGAGAAGGGGATGGAATCTGGGAGAAGGGGGATGGAATTTGGAAGAAGGGGATGGAATTTGGCAGAAGGGGATGGAATATGGGAGAAGGGGATGGAATCGGAGAAGGGGATGGAATCTGGGAGAAGGGGATGGAATCTGGGAGAAGGGGATGGAATCTGGGAGAAGGGGATGGAATCTGGGAGAAGGGGATGGAATCCGGGAGAAGGGGATGGAATCTGGGAGAAGGGGATGGAATCTGGGAGAAGGGGATGGAATCTGGGAGAAGGGGATGGAATCTCGGAGAAGGGGATGGAATCTGGGAGAAGGGGATGGAATCTGGGAGAAGGGGATGGAATCTGGGAGATGGGGATGAAATGAGGGAGAAGGGGATGGAATCTGGGAGAAGGGATGGAATCTGGTAGAAGGGGATGGAATCTGGGAGAAGGGGATGGAATCGGTGAGAAGGGGATGGAATCGGTGAGAAGGGGATGGAATCAGGGAGAAGGGGATGGAATCTGGGAGAAGGGGATGGAATCCGGGAGAAGGGGATGGAATCTGGGAGAAGGGGATGGAATCTGGGAGAAGGGGATGGAATCTGGGAGAAGGGGATGGATTCTGGGAGAAGGGGATGGAATCTGGGAGAAGGGGATGGAATCTGGGAGAAGGGGATGGAATCTCGGAGAAGGGGATGGAATCTGGGAGAAGGGGATGGAATCTGGGAGAAGGGGATGGAATCTGGGAGATGGGGATGAAATGAGGGAGAAGGGGATGGAATCTGGGAGAAGGGATGGAATCTGGTAGAAGGGGATGGAATCTGGGAGAAGGGGATGGAATCTGGGAGAAGGGGATGGAATCTGGGAGAAGGGGATGGAATCTGGGAGAAGGGGATGGAATCTGGGAGAAGGGGATGGAATATGGGAGAAGGGGATGAAATCTGGGAGAAGGGGATGGAATCAAGGAGAAGGGGATGGAATCTGGGAGAAGGGGATGGAATCTGGGAGAAGGGGATGGAATCTGGGAGAAGGGGATGGAATCTGGGAGAAGGGGATGGAATCTGGGAGAAGGGGATGGAATCTGGGAGAAGGGGATGGAATCTTGGAGAAGGGGATGGAATCTTGGAGAAGGGGATGGAATCTAGGAGAAGGGGATGGAATCTGGGAGAAGGGGACGGAATCTGGGAGAAGGGGACGAAATCTGGGAGAAGGGGATGGAATCTGTGAGAAGGGGAGGGAATCTGTGAGAAGGGGATGTCATGAGGGAGAAGGGGATGGAATCTGGGAGAAAGGGGATGGAATTTGGAAGAAGGGGATGGAATTTGGCAGAAGGGGATGGAATCTGGGAGAAGGGGATGGAATCTGGGAGAAGGGGATGGAATCTGGGAGAAGGGGATGGAATCTGGGAGAAGGGGATGGAATCTGGGAGAAGGGGATGGAATCTGGGAGAAGGGGATGGAATCTGGGAGAAGGGGATGGAATCTGGGAGAAGGGGATGGAATCTGGGAGAAGGGGATGGAATTTGGGAGAAGGGGATGGAATATGGGAGAAGGGGATGAATTCTGGGAGAAGGGGATGGAATCTGGGAGAAGGGGATGGAATCTGGGAGAAGGGGATGGAATCTGGGAGAAGGGGATGGAATCTGGGAGAAGGGGATGGAATCTGGGAGAAGGGGATGGAATCGCGGAGATAACTAATGCAACGGGAGCTAGACTATGGGCTAGGCACGGGGCAAGAGTGATCGTAGCGTTCGTTCGTTCCGTAGTCGTTTCCAAGTGCTAACACTGCTTGCTGGTTCACGGGGAAAATCGGCAAGAGTTTCACTAGGAAAACATAACAACAAAAGTTCAGAATGATTGCATCAACATTGGCAACACTGACTACATCAGACCTAGCAAGGCTTGCTGGTCCACTGCCAGCGCAGCACGGTCGACCGCGTGCCAGCACAACTCTGTCGACCGCGCTCCAGCAGAGCAGAGTCGCGGCTTGCCAACGTTGCAAGTCCGCGGTGCGCCAACGCTGCAGTATGTCGGCTGCACAGCGTCGCAACCGTGGGACAACGGTGCAGGAGCTTCGCAGGTGCGTGCAGCTGGTTGGCGCCCAACTCCCCGTCACATGCCCAGCGCAGACACTCCACCTGTGACGGCGCCCACCAGCCACGTCGACCTCGGGATACCACCCCCGAAATCGCCCACGAAGATAACATCCCCGGCGACTTTCGCGCACGTCGCCCGGGTATACTGGTTGACCGGGTACTTCGCAGTCCTCCCGCGGTTTCTCGGCCACCGCGGTCCCCCACGATTTCGTGGCTCCGCGGTCCCCCACAATTTCGTGGCTGCGCGGTCCCCCACGGGCCAGCAATTTCGTGGCTCCCACGGGCCACTGCAATTTCGTGGCTCCCACGGTTGGCTCCGCCCAAGCGAGGACGGGGCCAAACACAACTCCCGTTGACACTCCCCTGCCGCGTTCACGCTTAGGCCCCTCTCCCGGCCCACACGGCAGTACTGCTCGGAGAATAGCCCGTCGGTGTGCACACAACACACAGCACGCCGGTCACCGCACCAGCCATGCAAAAGGGCATGGCACCTACTGCTGCACGTCGTTGTCACCGTCGCCCACATCGGCCAGGCGCACTTGGCCGATTGCAACGGAGCACCGGTTGAAGGCCGGGTAGTGCAGCGCCTTCGTCAGGAAGTCGGCCGGCTGCTCAGCGGTCGGGATGTACGTCAGCAAAAACTTCCCGCGCTTCACCATGTGCTGCAGCCAGGCCTGTCGCCGTTCCATGTGTTTGAGGTTGCCCGTCAACCCCATGCCCGCGCCAACCGTGATGGCCGACTTGTTGTCCACTCTGAGGACAGTCGGCTTTCTGGCGTCCAGCTGCTGGAACTCCGCAAGGAGGAAGCGAAGGCGACGTCCCTCATTGCCGGCTTAGACAGCCGCCACGTACTCCGACTCGGTCGACGACAGCGTTGCGCACTTGATGCGCTGGCTCGACCAAGAGACCGCGGCCCCTCCGTAGACGAACACGTAGCCGCCCGTGCTCATCCGGTTGTGCTTGTCGCCCGCGTCATCGGCGTCCACGAAGCCGATCAACTCCAGTGACTCCGGACCACCGCCGTACTCCAGGGCGGTGTCTCGCGTGTTGGCGAGGTAAGTGAGGCAGCGATCGACTTCGCGCCAGTGCTGGTCGCTCCTCACCGTGAGGCCACTCCCCAGCTTGCTGCACGCGAATGCGATGTCCGGCCTCGTCATCGTCGCCGCGAACTGCAGCGAGCCAACCTTCTGCCGGTACTCCTCCTCCTCGCGCTCTTGCGCCTCCTCGTCGTCGAATGTCTGCTCCGCGTAGGCGGCGACGGAGACCGGCGTCTTCGGAGTGCGCCCGGTCTGCTCCTCGTCGATGAAGCGCCTGCGCAGCTTGTCCGCGTAGCCCTGCTGGTGCAGCCACAATTTTCGCGCCGGCCTATCGCGCACGATCTCCAGGCCGAGATACTTCTGCACCGGCGAAATTTCGCGCACCTCTTAAGCGGCCTCCCGCAGCTCCTTCAGCTCCTTCAGCATCGTGGTGCTGCTGGTCGCGGCGAGAAGGTCGTCGACGTAAACCAGCACCCAGCAGGTCACGTTGTCGTCGCCGGCCTTGAAGTACAGAGCCTCATCGACTTGGCTCTTCTTCCACCCGGCGCCAACCAACACGTCGTTGAGAGCCGTGTACCACAACAGCGGCGACTGCTTTAGCCCATAGAGGCTCTTCAGCAGCTTGCACACCCGGCCGGTCCCGTCGCTGAAGTAGTCTGGCTGGTACATGTACAGCACGCGGTCGAGCTTGCTCTGCAAAAAAGTGTTCTTCATGTCCAGCTGCATCAGGTTGAGGTCGAGGACGGCGACGATGCTGAGGAAAATCCTCAGCGTGACGTAGCTGCTCACCGGCACGTACGTCTCGTCGTAGTCTGCGGCATACACCTGCGTGAAGCCATTCACGACCAGCCTGGCCTTTTCGCGCTCGACAGTGTCGTCGATGCGGTACTTCGTTGTCAGCACCCACCGGTTCTTCATTATGTTCACCCCCGGCGGGCGTTCGACCAGCTCCCAAGTGCCCATGTTGATGAGGCTACGAATCTCCTCCTCCATGGCGGCCTTCACCGCCGGGCCCTTCCAGCTCGCCAACGCCTCCTTCACCGTCATGGTCGAAATGTCCCAATGGTGCTCTGGATCGGCGTGCATGTCGAGGTCGAGCTCCGAAAACTCCTCATCGTCCTCGCCGTCATCATACGCGAGGTCGTCGTCGTCCACATCGTACACCGTGGTGAAGGCAGCGGGGATGAAGAAGTCGGGTGGCCTCCGAATTCGGCCCGACTTCCGAGGTCCGGGCTTTACTTCCTCCGAATTCGACGGCTCCCCTGCCAACTGCTCCGCGGTCGGCTCCCCTGTCCGCTGCTTGCTAGCGGCGGGCTCCTCTGCGGGCTCCTCCGCGGGCTCCTTCGCGGTTTTCTCCGCGGTCTCCTCCGCGGTCTCGTCCGCGGTTTCCTCCGCGGTGTCTTTCGCGGTGCCCGTCGCGGTCTCCTTCGCGGTGTTCTTTGCGGCCTCCTTCGCGGTGTTCTTCGCGGCTTCCTTCGCGGCATCCGGAGTTGGCTGCACATCCGCGGCCCGCTTCTCCGCGACTGGCTGGGCATCACGTCGGCCACCGGCGATGCTCTTGGCCGGCGCCACAGGCGACGCCCCACGACTCCCCTCATCACCGGAGGCCGACACTGAAGTCAAGCCACGCAGTCCGACGGGAAGGGGATGGGGAGAAGGGGCAGGAGAAGGCGAGGAAGGGGCGACCACGAAATCCTCAGCAGCCTGCTCACCAACCTCGGCGAGCAGAGGAAGCGTCGCCGTCGAGGTGTTCGTCGGCGGGTTGGCCCGCGTCCACCCCGACGTAGGCTCGAATTCCGACCTCCACACCTCCAGCGACAGAGTTTCGTAGAACACCACGTCCGACGTGGTGACCACCCGGTTGTCAGCGATGTCAAGGAGCTCCCAGCCCTTGCTCTCCTCCGACACGCCGAGGTGAAGGCCCCACCGGGCCTTCGGCTTCAGGTTCCCACCGCGCTGCTGCTCAGGAACAAGAAACTGTGCCATGCAGCCCCACAACTGCGCCATGGACAGATCGGGCTTCTGCCCGGTGAGAAGCTGGTACGGCGTCGTCCTTGCGGGAAGCGTCGACCGCTCCAGGCAGTTGCGAACCTAGACGGCCTGCCGCAGGGCGAGATGCCACCAGTGGTGCTGCATGCCCATGTGCAGAAGCATCGTCCGCACGGACTCTACCACCGTCCGCATCTCCCGCTCCGCCATGCCATTCTGCTGCGGGGTGTAGGGGCAGGTCAAGTCATGGACGATGCCCTTGCTGTCTACAAAGGCGGTGAAGTCCTTTCCGAGGAACTCCCCCCCGCGATCAGAGCGCAATTGCAGCACGGAATGCTTCGCCTGCCGCTCCACCAGCACCAGCCACTTCTGGAACTCCAGCAGCACGTCCGACTTCTTGGCGACCGGCCGCACCCAGACGTAGCGAGTCTTGCGGTCCTTCAGCAGCAAGAAGTACAGGCTGCCGTCCTTAGCAGCCACGCGAAATGGCCTGCACAAGTCGATGTGCACGACGGCCAGGACGTCGTCGGCGTCGGAGCCGTGGTCGGGGAAGGTGTGCCGCGCCAGCTTCCCGCCGATGCACGAAACACACGGGGAGTCGGCGCCAGACACCGACTTGAGGTCCAGCCCAGTGGCAACCTCGTGCTTCGCCGAGCTCCGAATCATGTCCATGCCAACATGCGCAAGCCTCGCGTGCAGCCTGTTCGGGGTTGCCTTCGTCGCCGAGACTATCGCCCGCAGAGCCACCTCCTCTTTCGCGGGCGTCGTCGCCTTTACCGCGCATGGACGAAGGTCAGTGCAGAGGACCCGGCCGGTATACGTCGCTCGACCGAGCACGTCCCCCGCCGCGGAGACCAGCAACATCCGATCGCCATCGTCCTTCAGCGTCACCCCGCTCTCCTTCAGCTGGCCAGCCGAAAGCAGATTCGCCTGCACGCCCGGGACGTAGAGAACGTCGGAGATGAGCACTCGCGTCCCGGCCTCCCCTTGCAGTGCAACCGTGCCACGGCCGCGAACGTCCTGCAGCGCCCCATTGAAGCCACGCACGTGCTTCACGTCGCCGCTTGGCCCCAATTCGACGAAGGCTTCCTTCGTCCCCATCAGATGGTGCGAGCAGCCGCTGTCGAGCAGGACCACCGCGGGGTTCGCCTGCACAGCTGCCGCCACCGCCTCGAAATCCTCGCCAGCTTCCGGCGCCAGCGAGACAGTCGGCTCCACGATACCAACCAGCAGGCACGACGCCTCCTTACCGTCGCGCCCTTTGCCACCCGCGGAAGAGTCGGCGTCCTCCGCCAAGGTCGATTTCGTCGACTGCTTTTCTTTTCGCGGTTGGTTTCCTCGACGCGGACGACGGCTGCTGGAACCTCCGCGGCCTCCCTTCGCGTCGTCGTCGTCGCAGTCGCTGCGGTCGGGGCACTCAAAGGAGAGGTGATCGGGATCGCCGAACAGCCAGCATTCCCGACGTCGACCTCCTCCTCCATGACCGACATCCTTGGACGACTGCTGCTTGTCCGCGTCCTTCGCCGGCTTCCCGCCACCACGGTGACTGCCCGCGCTGCCCCGCGCGACCACCTTGTTTTGCGGGGGCCGCGAAATTTACTTGCGCGAGGAGCTCCTGGGACCGCTCAGCCTCCTGCATCGCCTTGTCCTGCAGAATGTACGAGGTCAGTGTGTCCTCGTTGAGTGTCGCCCGCGTGCTCAGCGCCATCCACAGCCGCTTCAGCAGGTTGTAGCTGCTCGGGAGTCCTTGCATGACGTGCATGACGTACGAAGCCGTTGAGTATTCCGCGCCAGCCATCCGAATGGTGGCGAGAATTCGCCGAGCTCGATTGCAGTAGTCAGTCGCGGTCTCCTCGTCGCCCATACGCACATGCGTCAACTGCCCCTCAAGCTGGGAGATGAACAAGTCGTCGGTGACCTGGTACGTTGACTCGATGAAATGCCACGCCCGGTGCCCAGCATCGAGGTACTCCCTGCACGACTTCAGGGCGATCTGTACTACCGGCGAGCAGCACCGCGAAATGACCATAAAGGTCAGCAAATGCACGGCGCGAAATTCTGCTCGCAGGTCGGGGTAGTGCTCCTCCGGCGTCGCCACGGTCCCGCGGGCGAAGCCAATCAGCCCGGCCATCTCCAGCTGGGGCTCGATGGCTTCCTTCCACGTGAGGATGTCGAGACGACCAACCAGCAGAGGGGTGACCGAGATCCTGTCCGGCGTAAACTTGAAGTAGCCGTAGCTCGGCGCAATTCCTCCCGTGGTCACGTGTGTCGCCGACATCGGCGCCACTTCACTTCGTCTGCCTCCGACGTAGTTTCGCGGGGCCCCTACAGCTGCGGACGACTGCATCCCTCGCACCTAAACGCCGCCGACTTCATCAGCGTGAATCACACCTCGCTGCCTTGATGTGCCTCCCGCACTGCTACCGACTTGGCCACCACCGGCGTTGACGCCCACGTCGACGCCGCCCTCGGTGTTCACCGGTTGAGGAGAAGCATGCCGAGAAGGAGGGTGCTCCGTCGCCCACACGGCGCGGATGCCAGCCTCGACGACCGCCCAAGGAAGGTCGCCGAACTCCTTCGCCTCATGGCGTCTCCTCGCACCTTCTAGCCGTGCCTCCATGGTGTCTGCAGCACCAGCGTCACCGACGGCGCCTACCATGGTGACTACCGCACAGCTGCCGGCCTACGAACAAAATAGGTAAGTGCAAAAGTTGGCAAGACTGAAGACTACGTCGCGGTGCCGTCCACGCTCACCGCACCATGTGGAGATAACTAATGCAACGGGAGCTAGACTATGGGCTAGGCACGGGGCAAGAGTGATCGTAGCGTTCGTTCGTTCCTTAGTCGTTTCCAAGTGCTAACACTGCTTGCTGGTTCACGGGGAAAAACGGCAAGAGTTTCACTTGGAAAACATAACAACAAAAGTTCAGAATGATTGCATCAACATTGGCAACACTGACTACATCAGACCTAGCAAGGCTTGCTGGTCCACTGCCAGCGCAGCACGGTCGACCGCGTGCCAGCACAACTCTGTCGACCGCGCTCCAGCAGAGCAGAGTCGCAGCTTGCCAACGTTGCAAGTCCGCGGTGCGCCAACGCTGCAGTATGTCGGCTGCACAGCGTCGCAACCGTGGGACAACGGTACAGCAGCTTCGCAGGTGCGTGCAGCTGGTTGGCGCCCAACTCCCCGTCACATGCCCAGCGCAGACACTCCACCTCTGACGGCGCCCACCAGCCACGTCGACCTCGGGATACCACCCCCGAAATCGCCCACGAAGATAACATCCCCGGCGACTTTCGCGCACGTCGCCCGGGTATCCTGGTTGACCGGGTACTTCGCAGTCCTCCCGCGGTTTCTCGGCCACCGCGGTCCCCCACGATTTCGTGGCTCCGCGGTCCCCCACAATTTCGTGGCTCCGCGGTCCCCCACGGGCCACTGCAATTTTGTGGCTCCCACGGGCCACTGCAATTTTATGGCTCCCACGGGCCACTGCAATTTCGTGGCTCCCACGGGCCACTGCAATTTCGTGGCTCCCACGGTCGGCTCCGCCCAAGCGAGGATGAGGCCAAACACAACTCCCGTTGACACTCCCCTGCCGCGTTCACGCATGGGCCCCTCTCCCAGCCGCCACGGTAGTACTGCTCGGAGAATAGCCCGTCGGCGTGCACACAACACACAGCACGCCGGTCACCGCACCAGCCATGCAAAAGGGCATGGCACCTACTGCTGCACGTCGTTGTCACCGTCGCCCACATCGGCCAGGCGCACTTGGGAGAAGGGGATCGAAACTGGGAGAAGGGGATGGAATCTGGAAGAAGGGGATGGAATGTGGGAGAAGGGGATGGAATGAGGGAGAAGGGGATGGAATCTGGGAGAAGGGGATGGAATCTGGGAGAAGGGGATGGAATCTGGGAGAAGGGGATGGAATCTAGGAGAAGGGGATGGAATCTGGGAGAAGGGGATGGAATCTGGGAGAAGGGGATGGAATATGGAAGAAGGGGATGGAATCTGGGAGAACGGGATAGAATCTGGGAGAACGGGATGGAATTTGGCAGAAGGGGATGGAATCTGGGAGAAGGGGATGGAATCTGGGAGAAGGGGATGGAATCTGGGAGAAGGGGATGGAATCTGGGAGAAGGGGATGGAATCTGGGAGAAGGGGATGGATTTTGGGAGAAGGGGATGGAATCGGGGAGAAGGGGATGGAATGTGGGAGAAAGGATGGAACCTGGGAGAAGGGGATGGAATCTGGAAGAAGGGGATGGAATCAAGGAGAAGGGGATGGAATCTGGGAGAAGGGGATGGAATCTAGGAGAAGGGGATGGAATCTGGGAGAAGGGGATGGAATCTGGGAGAAGGGGATGGAATCAGGGAGATGGGGATGGAATCAGGGAGAAGGGGATGGAATCTGGGAGAAGGGGATGGAATATGGGAGAAGGGGATGGAATCTGGGAGGAGGGGATGGAATCTGGGAGAAGGGGTTGGAATCTGGGAGAAGGGGATGGAATCAGGGAGAAGGGGATGGAATCGGGGAGAAGGGGATGGAATCTGGGAGAAGGGGATGGAATCTGGAAGAAGGGGATGGAATCTGGGAGAAGGGGATGGAATCTGGGAGAAGGGGATGGAATCAGGGAGAAGGGGATGGAATCAGGGAGAAGGGGATGGAATCTGGGAGAACGGGATCGAACCTGGGAGAAGGGGATGGAATCTGGGAGAAGGGGATGGAATCTGGGAGAAGGGGATGGAATCAGGGAGAAGGGGATGGAATCAGGGAGAAGGGGATGGAATTTGGGAGAAGGGGATGGAATCTGGGAGAAGGGGATGGAATCTGGGAGGAGGGGATGGAATCTGGGAGAAGGGGTTGGAATCTGGGAGAAGGGGATGGAATCAGGGAGAAGGGGATGGAATCGGGGAGAAGGGGATGGAATCTGGGAGAAGGGGATGGAATCTGGGAGAAGGGGATGGAATCTAGGAGAACGGGATGGAATCTGGGAGAAGGGGATAAAATCTGGGGGAAGGGGATGGAATCTGGGAGAAGGGGATGGAATCTGGGAGAAGGGGATGGAATGAGGGAGAAGAGGATGGAACCAGGGAGAAGGGGTTGGAATCTGGGAGAAGGGGATGGAATCTGGGAGAAAGGGATGGAATCTGGGAGAAGGGGATGGAATCTGGAAGAACGGGATGGAATCTGGGAGAAGGGGATGAAATCAGGGAGAAGGGGATGAAATCTAGGAGAAGGGGATGGAATGAGGGAGAAAGGGATGGAATTTGGGAAAAGGGGATGGAACCTGGGAGAAGGGGATGGAATCTGGGAGAAGGGGATGGAATCGGGGAGAAGGGAATGGAATCTGAGAGAAGGGGATGGAATCTGGGAGAAGGGGATGGAATCTGGGAGAAGGGGATGGAATGAGGGAGAAGAGGATGGAACCAGGGAGAAGGGGTTGGAATCTGGGAGAAGGGGATGGAATCTGGGAGAAAGGGATGGAATCTGGGAGAAGGGGATGGAATCTGGAAGAACGGGATGGAATCTGGGAGAAGGGGATGAAATCAGGGAGAAGGGGATGAAATCTAGGAGAAGGGGATGGAATGAGGGAGAAAGGGATGGAATTTGGGAAAAGGGGATGGAACCTGGGAGAAGGGGATGGAATCTGGGAGAAGGGGATGGAATCGGGGAGAAGGGAATGGAACTTGGGAGAAGGGGATGGAATCTGGGAGAAGGGGATGGAATATGGGAGAAGGGGATGGAATCTGGGAGAACGGGATAGAATCTGGGAGAACGGGATGGAATTTGGCAGAAGGGGATGGAATCTGGGAGAAGGGGATGGAATCTGGGAGAAGGGGATGGAATCTGGGAGAAGGGGATGGAATCTGGGAGAAGGGGATGGAATCTGGGAGAAGGGGATGGATTTTGGGAGAAGGGGATGGAATCGGGGAGAAGGGGATGGAATGTGGGAGAAAGGATGGAACCTGGGAGAAGGGGATGGAATCTGGAAGAAGGGGATGGAATCAAGGAGAAGGGGATGGAATCTGGGAGAAGGGGATGGAATCTAGGAGAAGGGGATGGAATCTGGGAGAAGGGGATGGAATCTGGGAGAAGGGGATGGAATCAGGGAGAAGGGGATGGAATCAGGGAGAAGGGGATGGAATCTGGGAGAAGGGGATGGAATATGGGAGAAGGGGATGGAATCTGGGAGGAGGGGATGGAATCTGGGAGAAGGGGTTGGAATCTGGGAGAAGGGGATGGAATCAGGGAGAAGGGGATGGAATCGGGGAGAAGGGGATGGAATCTGGGAGAAGGGGATGGAATCTGGAAGAAGGGGATGGAATCTGGGAGAAGGGGATGGAATCTGGGAGAAGGGGATGGAATCAGGGAGAAGGGGATGGAATCAGGGAGAAGGGGATGGAATCTGGGAGAACGGGATCGAACCTAGGAGAAGGGGATGGAATCTGGGAGAAGGGGATGGAATCTGGGAGAAGGGGATGGAATCAGGGAGAAGGGGATGGAATCAGGGAGAAGGGGATGGAATTTGGGAGAAGGGGATGGAATCTGGGAGAAGGGGATGGAATCTGGGAGGAGGGGATGGAATCTGGGAGAAGGGGTTGGAATCTGGGAGAAGGGGATGGAATCAGGGAGAAGGGGATGGAATCGGGGAGAAGGGGATGGAATCTGGGAGAAGGGGATGGAATCTGGGAGAAGGGGATGGAATCTAGGAGAACGGGATGGAATCTGGGAGAAGGGGATAAAATCTGGGGGAAGGGGATGGAATCTGGGAGAAGGGGATGGAATCTGGGAGAAGGGGATGGAATGAGGGAGAGGGGGATGGAACCAGGGAGAAGGGGTTGGAATCTAGGAGAAGGGGATGGAATCTGGGAGAAAGGGATGGAATCTGGGAGAAGGGGATGGAATCTGGAAGAACGGGATGGAATCTGGGAGAAGGGGATGAAATCAGGGAGAAGGGGATGAAATCTAGGAGAAGGGGATGGAATGAGGGAGAAAGGGATGGAATTTGGGAAAAGGGGATGGAACCTGGGAGAAGGGGATGGAATCTGGGAGAAGGGGATGGAATCGGGGAGAAGGGAATGGAATCTGGGAGAAGGGGATGGAATCTGGGAGAAGGGGATGGAATCTGGGAGAAGGGGATGGAATCTGGGAGAAGGTGATGGAATCTAGGAGAAGGGGATGGAATCACGGAGAAGGGGATGGAATCTGGAAGAAGGGGATGGAATCTGGGAGAAGGGGATGGAATCTGGGAGAAGGGGATGGAATCTAGGAGAAGGGGATGGAATCTGGGAGAAGGGGATGGAATCTGGGAGAAGGGGATGGAATATGGGAGAAGGGGATGGAATCTGGGAGAACGGGATAGAATCTGGGAAAACGGGATGGAATTTGGGAGAAGGGGATGGAATCTGGGAGAAGGGGATGGAATCTGGGAGAAGGGGATGGAATCTGGGAGAAGGGGATGGAATCTGGGAGAAGGGGATGGAATCTGGGAGAAGGGGATGGATTTTGGGAGAAGGGGATGGAATCAGGGAGAAGGGGATGGAATGTGGGAGAAAGGATGGAACCTGGGAGAAGGGGATGGAATCTGGGAGAAGGGGATGGAATCTGGGAGAAGGGGATGGAATCTGGGAGAAGGGGATGGAATCTGGGAGAAGGGGATGGAATCTGGGAGAAGGGGATGGAATCTGGGAGAAGGGGATGGAATCAGGGAGAAGGGGATGGAATCAGGGAGAAGGGGATGGAATCTGGGAGAAGGGGGTGGAATCTGGGAGAAGGGGATGGAATCTGGGAGGAGGGGATGGAATCTGGGAGAAGGGGTTGGAATCTGGGAGAAGGGGATGGAATCAGGGAGAAGGGGATGGAATCGGGGAGAAGGGGATGGAATCGGGGAGAAGGGGATGGAATCTGGAAGAAGGGGATGGAATCTGGGAGAAGGGGATGGAATCTGGGAGAAGGGGATGGAATCAGGGAGAAGGGGATGGAATCTGAGAGAAGGGGATGGAATCTGGGAGAAGGGGGTGGAATCTGGGAGAAGGAGATGGAATCTGGGAGAAGGGGATGGAATCTGGGAGAAGGGGATGGAATTTGGGAGAAGGAGATGGAATATGGGAGAAGGGGATGGAATCTGGGAGAAGGGGTTGGAATCTAGGAGAAGGGGATGGAATCAGGGAGAAGGGGATGGAATCGGGGAGAAGGGGATGGAATCTGGAAGAAGGGGATGGAATCTGGGAGAAGGGGATGGAATCTGGGAGAAGGGGATGGAATTAGGGAGAAGGGGATGGAATCTGGGAGAAGGGGGTGGAATCCGGGAGAAGGGGATGGAATGAGGGAGAAGAGGATGGAACCAGGGAGAAGGGGTTGGAATCTGGGAGAAGGGGATGGAATCTGGGAGAAGGGGATGGAATCTGGGAGCGGGGGATGGAATCTGGGAGAAGGGGATGGAATCTGGAAGAACGGGATGGAATCTGGGAGAAGGGGATGAAATCAGGGAGAAGGGGATGAAATCTAGGAGAAGGGGATGGAATGAGGGAGAAAGGGATGGAATTTGGGAAGAGGGGATGGAACCTGGGAGAAGGGGATGGAATCTGGGAGAAGGGGATGGAATCGGGGAGAAGGGAATGGAATCTGGGAGAAGGGGATGGAATCTGGGAGAAGGGGATGGAATCTGGGAGAAGGGGATGGAATCTGGGAGAAGGTGATGGAATCTAGGAGAAGGGGATGGAATCACGGAGAAGGGGATGGAATCTGGAAGAAGGGGATGGAATCTGGGAGAAGGGGATGGAATCTGGGAGAAGGGGATGGAATCTAGGAGAAGGGGATGGAATCTGGGAGAAGGGGATGGAATCTGGGAGAAGGGGATGGAATATGGGAGAAGGGGATGGAATCTGGGAGAACGGGATAGAATCTGGGAAAACGGGATGGAATTTGGGAGAAGGGGATGGAATCTGGGAGAAGGGGATGGAATCTGGGAGAAGGGGATGGAATCTGGGAGAAGGGGATGGAATCTGGGAGAAGGGGATGGAATCTGGGAGAAGGGGATGGATTTTGGGAGAAGGGGATGGAATCAGGGAGAAGGGGATGGAATGTGGGAGAAAGGATGGAACCTGGGAGAAGGGGATGGAATCTGGGAGAAGGGGATGGAATCTGGGAGAAGGGGATGGAATCTGGGAGAAGGGGATGGAATCTGGGAGAAGGGGATGGAATCTGGGAGAAGGGGATGGAATCTGGGAGAAGGGGATGGAATCAGGGAGAAGGGGATGGAATCAGGGAGAAGGGGATGGAATCTGGGAGAAGGGGGTGGAATCGGGGAGAAGGGGATGGAATCTGGGAGGAGGGGATGGAATCTGGGAGAAGGGGTTGGAATCTGGGAGAAGGGGATGGAATCAGGGAGAAGGGGATGGAATCGGGGAGAAGGGGATGGAATCTGGGAGAAGGGGATGGAATCTGGAAGAAGGGGATGGAATCTGGGAGAAGGGGATGGAATCTGGGAGAAGGGGATGGAATCAGGGAGAAGGGGATGGAATCTGAGAGAAGGGGATGGAATCTGGGAGAAGGGGGTGGAATCTGGGAGAAGGAGATGGAATCTGGGAGAAGGGGATGGAATCTGGGAGAAGGGGATGGAATTTGGGAGAAGGAGATGGAATATGGGAGAAGGGGATGGAATCTGGGAGAAGGGGTTGGAATCTAGGAGAAGGGGATGGAATCAGGGAGAAGGGGATGGAATCGGGGAGAAGGGGATGGAATCTGGAAGAAGGGGATGGAATCTGGGAGAAGGGGATGGAATCTGGGAGAAGGGGATGGAATTAGGGAGAAGGGGATGGAATCTGGGAGAAGGGGGTGGAATCTGGGAGAAGGGGATGGAATCTGGGAGAAGGGGATGGAATCAGGGAGAAGGGGATGGAATCTGGGAGAAGGGGATGGAATCTAGGAGAAGGGGATGGAATGAGGGAGAAGGGGATGGAATCTGGGAGAAGGGCCAGCCAGGTGAGTTGCTCCCAGCACCCCCACCAGCCAGGTGAGTTGCTCCCAGCACCCCCACCTGCCAGGTGAGTTGCTCCCAGCACCCCCACCAGCCAGGTGAGTTGCTCCCAGCACCCCCACCAGCCAGGTGAGTTGCTCCCAGCACCCCCACCAGCCAGGTGAGTTGCTCCCAGCACCCCCACCAGCCAGGTGAGTTGCTCCCAGCACCCCACCAGCCAGGTGAGTTGCTCCCAGCACCCCACCAGCCAGGTGAGTTGCTCCCAGCACCCCCACCAGCCAGGTGAGTTGCTCCCAGCACCCCCACCAGCCAGGTGAGTTGCTCCCAGCACCCCCACCAGCCAGGTGAGTTGCTCCCAGCACCCCCACCAGCCAGGTGAGTTGCTCCCAGCACCCCCACCAGCCAGGTGAGTTGCTTCCAGCACCCCCACCAGCCAGGTGAGTTGCTCCCAGCACCCCCACCAGCCAGGTGAGTTGCTCCCAGCACCCCCACCAGCCAGGTGAGTTGCTCCCAGCACCCCCACCAGCCAGGTGAGTTGCTCCCAGCACCCCCACCAGCCAGGTGAGTTTCTCCCAGCACCCCCACCAGCCAGGTGAGTTGCTCCCAGCACCCCCACCAGCCAGGTGAGTTGCTCCCAGCACCCCCACCAGCCAGGTGAGTTGCTCCCAGCACCCCCACCAGCCAGGTGAGTTGCTCCCAGCACCCCCACCAGCCAGGTGAGTTTCTCCCAGCACCCCCACCAGCCAGGTGAGTTGCTCCCAGCACCCCCACCAGCAAGGTGAGTTGCTCCCAGCACCCCCACCAGCCAGGTGAGTTGCTCCCAGCCCCTGGAGGTCGGCCGCAGTAGCAGAGGCAACAGAGGGCAGAAGGGGGGAGGGGGAACAACCCTCAAAGATGGGGGTGCGTGGGTCACCACGAGAGGCCCCTACAGCGACTATGCTCTTCTCGGCCGCTAGGAGGGAGTCAGGGAGGCGAGTGACTATGTAGTAGAGAGTGATGTACATTGGGGGGGGGTTCTTGGCGCAGAAGTCAGCATGAAGCGCAGCGCGGTAGCGAGTGTCACTAGTGCGGAGGTGCGTAATGAGGTCAGCGACTGTGGGAAAGGCAGCAAGGTCAGGGAAGAGGTACGGTAGCATGAGACGGCTCAGTGCAGCAGTGGCAGGGGAGGAGTAGCGCGCAACTACAGCGTCGTAGAAGGTCTGAGCACTCTTGTACTGACTAAAGTGCGCACGCTCGGAGGTAGGGAGGTGGCGACGCACAGCAAGACGTGCAGCAGCGTCGCGCGTGGCCCACTGGGAGCGAACAGTGGCGTCAGCATCAGCAGCAGGGGCAGGAGAGGCGCCAGAGGTGAGGTCAAAGAGTGAGAGACAGTCTGCCCTATCACACTGTAAAAACAGCTGCACGTCATCTACCCAGTCGTCAAAGTCAATGGCTCGACCCTCAGCGTCAAAAGCGAGGACACTAGGGGTAGCCATGACCACAGTAGACTAGCAGTGCAACAGTAGGGTGAGGGCAGTGCTAGAAAAGAGGCACTGTGCTCACCGGACGGGGCTGCTCGGGCGGCTCGGAGGTAGGGCGGCTCGGCGGCTCGGTTGCACGGCGGCTCGGCTGCTGGGCGACTCGGCTGCAGGGCGGCTCGGCTGCTGGGCGGCTCGGTTGCAGGGCGGCTCGGCTGCTGGGCGGCTCGGCTGCAGGGCGGCTCGGCTGCTCGGTTGCTGGGCGGCTCGGCTGCTCGGCTGCTCAGCTGCTGGGCGGCTCGGCCGTGCTGCTGCAGGGCGGCGCGGCGGTCGGCTGTTCGGCGAGGTGAGGCGGCCCAGGCGGCTCAGGTGGCGGGCGGCGCTGCAGCAGATGACGGGGCCGCAGGGAAGGCGGCTGGGCCGCAGGTAAGGGCGGCGAGGCCGCAGTTGAGGGCGGCGGGGACCGCAGGTGAGGGCGGCGAGGCCGCAGGTAAGGGCGGCGAGGCTGCAGTTGAGGGCGGCGGGGACCGCAGGTGAGGGCGGCGAGGCCGCAGGTAAGGGCGGCGAGGCCGCAGGTGAGGGCGGCGGGGACCGCAGGTGAGGGCGGCGAGGCCGCAGGTAAGGGCGGCGAGGCCGCAGTTTAGGGCGGCGGGGACCGCAGGTAAGGGCGGCGGGGACCGCAGGTGAGGGCGGCGGGGCCGCAGGTAAGGGCGGCGAGGCCGCAAGGGCGGCGCGTGGGGTCGACGGGTGGCGTAAGGCGCCACTAGGGCGGCGCAGGGGGGGGGGGGGGGGGGGGGGGGGCGTTAGGGCGGCGCGCGGGGTCGACGGGTGGCGCAGGGGGCCGTTAGGGCGGCGCGTGAGGTCGACGGGCGGCGTAGGGAGCCGCTAAGGCGGCGCGCGGGGTCGACGGGTGGCGCAAGGAGGGGCCGCTAGGGCGGCGCGTGGGGTCGACAGGCAGCGAAAGGGGCCACAAAGAGCGGCGCGACGGTAGGGAGGGCACACGGGGCGCGCGCGACTCGGTCTAGTCTAAGGCGCGCTCCGGGCAGGAAAAAAAAATCGTGGTGGGCCCTAGGTAGCGTTCCCACTAGGGAACCTACTCTGAAACCATGAGAAGAAACGAGAATGAATTACTAAGGAATGAAAGTGATACAAGTATGCAACCCTAGCATTGTGTACCCCATAAAGGCTACCCCACTACAGCCTATACAACATTATAATTTGACACATGAGGCAGCCCACAAGCTCTGCGTAGGGACCACTAGGCTCAAACGGCTCGTCAAGAAAGGGTCCAGTGAGTCTGTGGACAACGGCAAGAGGTGTGCGCTGTACTGTGGAGTGCTGAAGCTCGAACCGCTGAAGGACCTAATGCACCATGTGTGACTGTGAGAGTGTAATGGTGCCAGCGGCTCTGTCCCTGGTGATCTCCAGGCCCAGGTGATGGCGCAGCTCACCAAGGTCAGTGCACGTGTGTCTCTTTTGCAGTTTGCACTTCACGTCAGCCAACGCAACCCTGTCAGCAGTGGCGAAAACCAGGTCGTCGACGTAGACCAGTACAAAGAACGGTGTGGAACCACGATGAACGAATAGCGACGAGTCGGCAGAAGAAGGCTCGAAACCGAGGTCAGATAAGGTAGAACGAAGGGTGTCGTGCCACTTACGAGGAGCCTGACGGAGACCGTAGACCGGTCGCCTCAGCCTCCAAAGTGCCCCAGGAGGGAAAGTGCCAGAGAAGGCAGAGGGACGACGCAACTAGACCTCCTCGTGAAGGCTACCCTGAAGGAAGGCAGTGGAGAAGTCAAGAGAGTGTAACTCATAGTCTCTCTGAGCTGCTACATGCAGTAACACCCGAAGAGTGGTCATCTTCGGGGTAGGCGCGAAGGTCTGAAAGAAGTCAACACCCAGGGGCGAGCAGCATGGCACAGAGATGAGGGGAAGCGGCTGCCAGGAACTCCATCTCAAACTGCCTGTCCTCTAGGGCATCACACCCAAAGGCATACTCACCCCCGACGGCCAGAGGACTGGTAGGAGGAGCAGCCATAAGACTGGTGGCGTAGTCAAGGCGGCGAGTAGAGACAAACTCAGTGACTGCAGCAATAAGAGCGGAGACAGAGGACAAATAAGCACGTGGGTTGGTAACAAGAGAGGCGAGAACACGGGAGAGAACAAGACGGTACACGCGGTAGTAGTCTTTGACAGGAGTAAAGAGGGAAGCAGTGAGAGCCGACTCAGGAGAAGGAAGTACAGAAGGATACGAACGAGGCGGACTAGAACAAAACAGGGCAGTACAAAGGTCAGTGAAGGGAACAGGGGACGAGGGACGAGGGACAAGCATGAGGAGAGCGAAGCGAAGGCCAAGTGTGAGAAAGAGGAGGGGACAACGGCGGGAGAGGAGGAGGGAAAACAACTGGGGAGGAGGAAGCGGAGGACCAGAGATGGGAGGAGGGAGGAGAGGGAGAGGGGAGACTGAGGGTCCGAAGACCAGAGACAGGAGGAGGAGGTGGCGGCTGCTGCTGCTCCTGCTGCGGCTACGACCGTTGCTCCTCCAACTGCGGCGGCTGCTGCTACGGCTGCTGCTGTGGCTGCTGTTGCTCCTGCTGGTGCTCCAGCCGCTGTAGCTCCAGCTGCCGCCAATCCAACTCTCTCTCCTCTTGCTCCAACTCTAGCTACTCCTGACGTGCACGGCGAACACGGGCCTTGTTCCGGATTGGGTAGGGGTAGGGGGGAGGAGTAGTGTCCGGAGCGGTAGTAGCCCCAGGATCGCTCTCCAGAGAACCAGTCGCACCACCCCCAGAGCCAGCACCACCGGAAGTAACAGGGTCTGTCCCAGGCTCTCCAGCCCCAGGGACAGCTCCACTAACCCCAGCTCCCCGAAGACTGGAGTCTCCTACAGTCACGGGCTCAGGTCCAACTCCAGCACCCCCAGAACCTGGACCTCGCACAGGTACGCCCTCTGCTCCAACTCCAACTCCTCCATAGCTAGTACCTCCAGGGTCCTCGCCACGAACACCGGTTCCCGCAGGGTCTGCAGTAGGCTTTGAGGAGGACTTCGAGGAAGGAAGCTGCACCTGACAGGCTACCGAGGGGGGAGGGGTAGCGTGGGACACACCTGATGGGGCTGGACTAGGGGTGGGAGGCTGTTCCGGGGGAGTAGGAGGGGGAGCTGAAGTCAAGAAGAGAGGGGGAGGAGGAACCGGGAGACCTTGACAGGGGTACCTTACGTAGTAGGGGACGGACTCGTCGAAACTGACGTCATGGGAGTAAAAAAACCGGTGAAGGGGAGGGTGGTAAAAGGTGAAGTCAGAGAGTCCTCGGGGAAACCAAGGAAGACACAGGGAATGGCGCGAGGCAAGATCTTGTCCGCGGAGGTGTCGCGAACAAGTGCCAAGCAACCCCAGACACGGAAGCGCGATGCAACACCATGGGACCCGGTCCAAAGACTGGTCGGAGAAACCTCTGGCCGAGAGACATGTGGCCAGAGGTTCACCTGATGAGCAGCATACCGAACCACGTAGGGCCATAGAAAATGGGGGGCACGGGCGTGAATCATGGAGGTGCGGGCGATCTCCATGACCTAGCCTATGCGGCGCTCAGCAACCCCATTCTGCTGTGGGGACTTTGGAAGCGTCTAGGACTTACGGATGCCCTGCTCGCGACAAAATCCAGCGAGAATGCTAGAGCAAAACTCACCCCCACGGTCGGAGTGGAGACAGCTGACATGACGACCACGAGTGTCCGTAGTGGTAAGTACTACCGAATCAGCGTAGAAGTCACCTCAGACTTCTTTGCAAGGGGGAACACTGTGGTGTAGCGAGAGAAGTCGTCAACAACCACCAGAAAGAAACTCTCTTGCTCAAGGCCAGGGTGCGAGGCGGAGCCCCAGATGTCCAAGTGGAGAGTCTCGAAGGGCTCGGTGGCCGGACGAAGGAAGGAGGAGGGGTGGCGCGCACCCGACCCTCGACGTAGGGACCGCAGGGTGGGGCAAGCGAAGGTGGCAGTGACGGCAAGACTCGCGGGAGGCCTAAGACAAGACGCCGACTAGACATAGCACGTAGGTGAGGAATTGACGGGTGCCCCATCTGGTGGTGCCACAGAACGGTGGGGTGGGCAAGTGACCGGCAAAAGCAAGACGCACCAACTGGACCAGACACTGGAACGTGACCAGACACAGCTACCTGGTGAGACGCGGCAATCTGGGGAGACGCGGAAACGTGACAGGGGGTAGTGACAGGGGCCGGGGGCAGTAGCTGTTGCTGCTATTGCTGCTGCTACTGCTGCTGGTGCTGCTCCTCCTCCTGCTGCTGCTGCACGCAGGGGCCAGTGTGAAGTGTGTAAAGGCCAGAGCCCGGCTCAGCGGTAAAGGTGGCGAGAGGCGCGTACGTGTCCCCGTCAACACAAACCGCTGTCTCGCCAGAAGGCTCAATCCACACACCCACGTGCTGATCCACGAGCGGCCTCACGCCCACCAAGTTCCTCAAGAACGAGGGGACGTAGAAGCTAGTCAGAGAACCAGAGGGAACAGCCGGGCACGGAAGCGTGGTAGTGTAGCGAGTAGTGACTCGTCCCGAAGTGGGATTAGCTAGTGCTACAGAGACCGGTGTGGGAAGTGGGGTAAGGGCCGTACGGTAGCGTAAGAAACAGTGTGAAGCTCCGGAGTCCAGAGTGAAAGACAACGAAGCGTCCTCCGGAGCAGGTCGTGGACTAGTGTCTACACAAGTACCTACACTAGCAACAGGCACCTTAGCAAGACTAGCACCTAAGCTAACAACACTCGAGTAAACAGAGCCAGAAGCACTAGAATCAACAGCAGCATATATAGCATGAGGAGTTCCGAAGAGATCAACCAGCTGAGAAGCCGATATTCCCCACAGAGCGGGGTCGTACGTCTGAACAAGGGGAAGCCAGTAAGGGGCAGGGCCGTCAACGCCATTGGCCAACCGGACCGTGTCAGTCAGCTGAGCAAAACACTAACCCGGTGGGGCCACAAGGTTGGCCTCGGCGGGCACCTGTTAGAATTTAATAGGTGCAGGGAGGGTGGATGGCACCAAACGACAGCTGATGCGGTCCTGACCCCTGCCCCGGAGCCTGCTGCTGCTGTAGCTGCTGCGAGGGGAGGGGTTGCTGCTGCTGCTGCCGTTGCTGCCGATGAGTCAGGTACCAAGCCGCTAGACCTGCAGCTGCAGCTGGCGGACCAGTAGGTGCCTGACGTACTCGAGCGTCACCGCCACCAGCTGCAGCAGGGGAGTCACTAGCCGCTGCACGAGGCGCTCCTCCACCCTCCGTACTCCCACCAGGTCCTCAGATTCGTTTTTTGCCTGTCTGATTCGTCAGACTAGTACACTGTTTTAGTCTGAAACTCTCATAGTTGGCATAAAAAAAGGCTGAAATTTCAGAGTGTCTTTAAATTAAAGTCTGAACATTCGAAATCAATGTATTCAATGTTTCATCAGAAATGTATTCAATGTTTCATTCATCTGATGAAACATGCAAGGAGAAGGGGATTCTTGGGAGATCATGCTCTGACCGGGTGAATTTTTGTGTCAGGGCAAATCTTGTGATGTGAAAGGGCGAATCTACTATGTCAAGTGAAAATGGTTTGTGATTGGGCGAAATTGTTGTGCTCTGACGGCGCAAATCTGTTGTGTCAGGGCGATTTTGCTGTGATTGGGCAAAATTTTGTGCTGTAAGGCGCGGATTTGCTGTGTCAAGGCGATTTTGCGTTGACTGTGCGAATCTGCTGTGACCCGTGAGGTCCGAATCACCAGTCAATAACATGTTTGTACTCTGAATGATCAGAGTACACTCCCAGAAAACTCTGAAATTTCAGAGTAGAATATTTTTTTTTTCTGAAATTTACAGCGTTGGGGCCCTAATATCTCTGGTTTTAACAGAGTTCACTTCGAAAAAAATCTGAATTCACAATGTTTTTCATGCAAATCAGAGAAAATTCTCTGACTTCTGAGGGCCTGACTCCCACCATCGCCGCTCGCCACGCCACCTCTGCCACCTCCGCCGCCTCCGCCCGCACTCTACCTGCCCCTCCTGCTGCTCCTACCCCTAGACCGCGAAGAAGGCGTAACGGCAGGTGCGATCACGTCACTAGCAGCAGCGGAAAGGGAGGCTGTAAAGGTGGGCAGCTAAGGGACAGTGCACCCGTGAAACAGTGGAGGGGGCACAGCACCAGAGGTGGAGGCAACCGAGCGGAAGTTGCTCTGGTCGTCCTTGAGGGCAGACTCAAGGACCTCCATAGTGAGCTCGCTAGGGTCCTTCAGAAGAAGCATGTTATGAACTGAGGCTATGCTTGTATGCAGTTAAGGGGGGATGTCAGAAATTGTATTTCTATATATAACTACATATTAGACTAGCTAGTGTAGCATCACTTCTGTTGTTGGTGGTATATAACCATACATAACATACATCTACATACACTTTACTAGACTAGTGTACTAGAATGCATAGTTTTATGTCTGGAAGACATATTGCTGTTCTAGACAAAAGATCCTTGGGTTCCTGCAGCATCAGCCATTGCAATCGCCTCATCGAACGAGTGAAGTGGATGTTCAACACGCTGAAGAATCGAGTCAACTGACTCCCCATTTCCACCCGCGCCAGACCCGAAGAGCCTCGTATACAAGTCAGACAGTCTGACAACAATCTGGTCCATGTGGGGGCGGCTTGATACAGGCATGCTTGTGCACTGCAGGGCCAGCTGTGTCAGTTGAAGAATGACCTCAGGCGGAGCATCAAGGCATGGGTCTTTGAGGGTTTCAGCATCCAATGCTGTCAGCAGCGGCTCCGCCTGCAAGGGCATGCAAAAAAAAAAAGCAACAACTAGTTGAAATGATGTCGTCTTATGGGCTATGACTGAGGGGCGGGGAACACAATTAAAAAAAAAAAAAAAAAAAATAATAAAAAAACAAAACAAAACAAAACAAAACAAAAAACAAAAAACAAAAAAACAAAAAACAGGGTTGGCGCAAAGTGCAAAGATTACCCATTGCCTGATGTTGATGTTGTGGTCTCCCTCCTGCAGGATTGCCCTCTGGGATGTGAAGAGTTCCAACATGACTATGCCATAGCTGCTCATGCCACACAGTATGCACACCCCATTCCCACCAATGCCACACACGGCATGCATACATGTCAACATGCCAGTGGATGCACAACATTGAAAATGTGGTGCTACAAAGAGAGTGGAAGGTGCAGCATGGGTTGCATAGGCTGGTGAGGTGCATGTTTCAGCCCTCATATGGCAGCATGGAAAGGCACGAAGTTGAAAACGCATCATCAAGCAGAACATCGTGGTCGACACGGCAGAAAGACCCAGTGGACAGGGCGCAGCATGGACTTAAGATCCATCCACCTGAAAGACCCACAGTGCTTACCAGCCAGCACCACCTAAGCACCACTTATATGACACTCGAATATAGGAGTCTACGAGATTCGCACTCACCGGTACCAGCACAGCACACCATCAACCACCGTACCGCCGGCCATCAGCGTTCCACGAGGCACGGTGGCAGCAGGCACGGCCCACCTGTAGACGTCGTTGGAGGGGGCGGCTTTGCGCGACTTGGAGTATGCGGGGTCCACATAGCCCGGTGTGCCAAGAATGCGCGTTGTGTCACCCGTGCTCTCATCGCCCATCCTCACCAGCCCAAAGTCCGCCACCTTGGCCTGCCACGTTGCCGTGCATGGAGGGCATGGGCGTGGTGGAAGAATGCAGTGTGGAACGAAGAGGAAGGAGAGGCAGATGGAAGGCTACTTACCCTACAGGAGGAATCCCTTGTACAGAAGATTAACGAATGTACATGAGATAATCAGCACGGATAGACCAGAACAACGATCCATAAAAGACATTGCCTGGGTGATTTGTCATTGTGTTCGCACATGTATGCGTGGCGCGTGTGGGTGCACGTGGCATGTGTGTGTGCTGACCGCTATATGGGCATGTGTGTGTGAGCTGACCGTCATGTGGGCATCGAGCAGGATGTTGGCGGGTTTGATGTCGCGGTGCACGATGCCAAAGCTGTGCAGGTACTGCAGCCCACGCGCCACTCCCACCAGCACCTGCAGGCGCTGCTGCAGCGACAAAGGCGCCCGTGTGGCGCCTGGGAGTGTGTGTGTGATGGGAGGAGGGGAAGGTGGAGGCACAATCGGAATGGGCTATGGAGATAGAGGGATGGCTTATTCACATGTGCACCTGCAATTGCACGTTCATCCTTGCTTTCACCGTCACCCACTTTGACTTGACCTTCACACGTGCACCCATGTAGGACAGCACAGCAGGCCATCTCTGTCCAATGCCCCATCCCCCTTACTCTTCTAACCCTTCCCGCACTCCCCACCCTTCCACACTCCCCACCTTTCTCAGGCGCGTCGGCGAGGTGGGTGGGCATGCAGGATTGCAGGTCGCCGGCGGGCATGAACTCGTAGACGACGATCTGCTCGTGCTGCTCCGTGCGCGTATCCATGTGCACACAGTACCCCAGCAGCCGCACCAGGTGCGGGTGGTGCTTCGATGCCATCTGCTCCACCTGCCCATGCCACGTCATGCACCATGCAAGGCCATGCATCATGCCACGTCATGCACTATGCCACGTCATGCACCATGCCACATCATGCACCATGCCATGTCATGCACCATGCCACGTCATGCACCATGCCACATCATGCACCATGCCACGTCATACACCACCATGCGGGGTGGATTGGACAGCAAGCACGCCAGGTTGAGTGAGTTGCCCGTACACCCAAGTGGACGAGGATTCGTCCGGAGCTCTGGACGCTTCCCCCATATACACAAGCACACATCCTCATCACAGCAGCGCCATTGCACCATAATTGAACCCCCAGCGCTTGCACTCTCTACGCACACACCTCTCGGCGGAAGTCCTTGGTGATGACGCGGGCGCGCTTCACAGCCCACACGGTGCCATCTGACGGTGCCACTCCTCGGTACACGTCACCGTAGCCCCCGTGCCCGATCAGGTTGCCTGCCCACCACTCGTTCGTTGCCTCCACCACCTCCCAGTACGGCAGCTCCCGACACACCACCGGCCCGCGTGCTGCAGCTGGGACTGCTGATGGGACTGATGCTGCTGATAATGCTGCTGGGGCTGCTGCGCAGGGGAGGCAGGGAGGAAGGGAGAAACGGGGGGGTGGGGGAAGAGATGCTATGAAGATGCTCCAAGTCATGCTGCTCATATTGTGAGGAGGACATTTTGGAAGAAGCAGAGAAGCATACCCGAATTTCAGTGACAATGCCGGCTTTAGTTTTGTCAACGAACATATCAGAAGCTCTTCTGTGTCAATACCTGGTCGACCACCCTCCACATCATTGTCTCCTGCCTTCAGAGCCTCTTGCATCGCAGCACTCTCGTGATGCTGCTTGCGCTGTCGGCGTCGCCACACAAAGAACCCAACCAGGCCAACGAGCAGCACAAGACAAACGATGCCGACCGCAATCGCTGCTATAACCCCAGTCGACATGCCTGGTGATGGATCTGTGAAGAGTGGAGGTAAATCAGGGGCCAGTGGAACAGGATGGAGTCGAGTGAAAGGGGATGCCATGCCATGCAGAAGCGATGTCAGCACACTGCTTAAGGTTGAGAGACCACGAACAATCGGCATGTGGTGCAGTGGCATGGAAGCACTGGCGGTGGCGACATGCATATGCCTCGTGAAGCTCGGGCTGCCTTGAGGGAAGAGAGAGCCTCAAGGTGTTGGGTCACATACCTGCAGAGGACGGCTGGCCTGCCGAAGCTGATTCCGAGGAGGTGCCTGGCTTTGAACTTGGTGCTGATGATGGTGGTGGTGCTGATGATGGTGGTGGTGCTGGTGGTGGTGCTGATGATGGTGGTGGTGCTGATGGCGGTGCTGATGGTGGTGGTGCTGATGATGGTGGTGGTGCTGGTGGTGGTGCTGATGATGGTGGTGGTGCTGATGGCGGTGCTGATGATGGTGGTGGTGCTGATGATGGTGGTGGTGCTGATGGCGGTGCTGATGGTGGTGGTGCTGATGATGGTGGTGGTGCTGATGGTGGTGCTGATGGTGGTGCTGATGGTGGTGGTGCTGATGGTGGTGCTGATGATGGTGGTGGTGCTGATGGCGGTGCTGATGGTGGTGGTGCTGATGATGGTGGTGGTGCTGGTGGTGGTGCTGATGATGGTGGTGGTGCTGATGGCGGTGCTGATGATGGTGGTGGTGCTGATGATGGTGGTGGTGCTGATGGTGGTGCTGATGGTGGTGCCGTTGGTGGTGCCGATGGTGGTGCTGATGGTGGTGCCGATGGTGGTGGTGGTGGTGGTGGTGGCGATGGTGAATGCGATGGTGGTCGTGATGGTGGTCGTGGTGGTGGTCGTGATGGTGGTCGTGATGGTGGTCGTGATGGCGGTCGTGATGGTGATCGTGATGGTGGTCGTGGTGGTGGAGGGGACGGGGTGGAGGGTGGTGATGACCCGCCAGCAGACGAATTACCTGCACAATGGAAACCCAAGGAAGAGACAATGACACGAGAACAAGGGGGAATTGGATTTGACTGGCTAATGGCAAAGGGAAGAAAGCACCAGACTTCAAGCTTCATACTCTCCTGAGACATACGCATGCAATCTCTCATGTACGCCTCTCCAGTGGTGAGGCTGTATGGTTCCTGCTTTCACCTTATGCTTTTGTGTCAGTGCGACGGCATGCACCACACCCACACGCCTCACCCTGGGTGCATGCCTATGCTGCAGCAGCGTCACCACGATGCATGCAAAGTGAGCTTCTGAAAGTGCTAAGCACCATCCTCGGCACATAAAGTGCTAAGCCCCTCTTGAGAGTACCAGCAGCTTTTGCGCTCATCACACCTCACGGGACTGCCTCTGCCTTGGGCGCTTTACCTGGCAAAACGGCAACACATGCGCTGTGAGAGCAGCCCAGGGCGAGAGCAAGCACCCACAACCGCGCTCTCTGTCTGCTGCTTGCACTGCGCATGGGGAGGTGTGATAGACGCGCCGCTTTCTCAGCGCTCCACAGGCATGATCAAAATCTAATGGTGGGGGAGCGTACTTACCGGGAGCGCAGTAAGGAGCGCCGGCAGGGGTGGCGGTTTGGAAGAAGCCTTTGGGGCAGATGCAGCCCTGTAAGGCGTCGCCGTCGAGGCAGACCCCCGGCCCACACGGATAGCCACTAAGTGTCGGGTCCCTGCACGACCGGGGCACCGGCGCTGCCTCGCACATACGTGGGGAGCGGAGTGGTGGACGAGTGCGGGGGAGGGAGGGAGAGAGAGAGGGAGGGAGGGAGGGAGGGAGGGAGGGAGGGAGGGAGGGAGGGAGGGAGGGAGGGAGGGAGGGAGGGAGGGAGGGAGGGAAGGGGGGGGGGGAGGGAGGGGGGGGACGGAGGGAGGGAGGGAGGGAGGGAGGGAGGGAAGGAGGAAGAGAGGGAGGGAGGGAGGGAGGGAGGGAGGGCGGGAGGGAGAGAGAACGGGAGGAAGTGAACCCAACTCACCAGGGAGAGGGAGGGCGGGCGGGAGGGAACCCAACTCACCAGGGAGGAGGGATGGAGCGGGGGGGACAGGAACTTATTGCCAACTCAGTACGACCTATACAGTCAGGGATCGCACCAGTCCATTTGGAGCACTGAGAAGAGTTGTAGGTGCAGGAGCAGTTGTAGACGGAGGAGGTGTTGTAGGTGTAGCAGGTGTACTCGCTAGAGGCGCACATCAGTTCGACCGCGATGCACGACAGCGGCACCCCCAGATGGTTGACGCCGCCAGGAAACTGCCGAGTGCGATGTGATCGGGAAAGGGAGGGAAGGGGGAGAGAGGAGAAGAGACAAGTTGGCAGCGGAAGGCGAGGCAACAGAGAATGTGCACGATGTGATCACTTGCGCCTCAACAGCCGCAGAGACGCACAGGGGATCTCACCGTCGTGACGACGCGCGCGCGTACTACCTGTGCCGTTGCGAGGTGCAGTTGGTCGCGCGGCAAGAGCACGGACGGAAGGAGTAGTGCTAGTAGCACAAGGGGCAGGCGCGGCGCTGGTGGCACCGCAAACGAAAAACGACGTCGAGGGCGGCGGCGGCAGCACGCTGGGGCTCGCGCCGGAGCACCTCCAGGTCCGCGGCAGGGCTTCTGTTCCGCCATGTGCTGCTTCGCGAAGGTCACTCAAAAATCGTGAAACCACTGATATCGTCAACTGTAGGTGCTACTCCCACGAAAATACATTTTTTTCACAAACAAATCTCACGCGGCGGAATCACTAGAGCCTTGTTCTGCAGGCGCATCAGCCCGGGCATCTCAAACATGTTTCGCCCAAAAAGCCCCCTCCAGGTTACCCACAGCTTCCCCTGGGGTGGGATACCCCCAGGTCCTCCTCATCTAGGTGACCCGCGGGTTCCTGCGATGGGAGTGCAAAAACTGCGTCACTTCCGAACCGAACTGAAAGGTCCAGCGTGGCAGATTTTTTTACAGACCATCGCATCCCCACGTGCCGTACGACCCTCCAGATACACCCAGTTTCGTGTTTAGGCACATCTGCCGCACTCAGCCGTACGCAAAAGCAAGTTTTCTTCTAAAACCGTTGTGTACCGTTCACCTGGAGTGTCTTGGCCGCCACTACCTGGGGTTCGGTGGCAAGCACCAGACCGCTAGGTTCCAAGCCTCCTGCGCACTGTAGCCAGTGAATCTCATTGCCAGAGTGACGAGAAAGAGGCTGTACAGACAACGAACATTGAACTTGAGAGGACCGCGTGGAAACCAAACCTTCACCAGCCTTTCGGAATGAATCAAACGCGAGCCGTATCATCGCTGTGAAATGCATCGCCAACACCACCGAATTTTGCCTACAGTAAAAATACCTACACTAACTAAAACCGTCAAACATGTGTTACTGTATTGAACATCACATACTCTTATAGACATGTTTACTTTTGTTACATACAAACAATATTCTACTTCATATAATTTCGCAATAACGAATGCCATCGTATATAGCAGTTGCCAAATTCACTCCACATATTTTATTCGTTTAATTATAACTTCCGTATTCAATCAGAACATTTGAAGCACTGCCTTGCATAACAATTTTACTATTTGAGCACTTTCTAACATGCAAACAATGTGTACCCTACACGCAGCACATTATGAAAGCTATAACACTCCCTTATGAGAGCTCCCCCACAAACATCACTGTGCTCCTGCAACACATGAGGCGACAAAAACAAGAACAAACGAGATCAGCCAAATTCTTACCTCGTGAATATGTGATATAGCGTGACACGATCGCCTTCCGTATTCCGCACAGAGTGGTGACATTCAGATAGGAGGAGGGTGGGGTAAGAGCGAGGAATGCGTAATTGCGACAAAGTGAACGAAAAAAGAATGAAACAAATCCTGTAACAGGGTAAAGGCATTAGGAAACCTGGCTGCTAATAAATAAAACGGTGACAATTAAAGCCATGAAGCAAACGAAATGAGAGGCGCTCATTCTGTAACCCTACCGTACAGCATTTCAGCTTACCTCACGACGAGCACTAGGAGCTTCACTGAACAACAATTCTTAGGACGCATGCTTGTGTCCGGATGCATGCTTGCGCTCGGACGCATGCTTGCGCCCGGACGCATGCTTGTGTCCGGATGCATGCTTGCGCCCGGACGCATGCTTGCGCCCGGACGCATGCTTGTGTACGGACGCATGCTTGCGCCCGGACGCATACTTGTGTCCGGACGCATGCTTGTGTCTGGATGCATTCTTGCACCCGGTCGCATGCTTGCGCCCGGTCGCATGCTTGTGTCCGGACGCATGCTTGCGCCCGGTCGCATGCTTGTGTCTGGACGCATGCTTGTGTCCGGATGCATGCTTGCGCCCGGTCGCATGCTTGCGCCCGGTCGAAAGCTTGCGTCCGGACGCAAGCTTGCGCCCGGTCGCATGCTTGCGTCCGGATGCATGCCTGTGTCCGGACGCACGCTTGTGTCCGGACGCATGCTTGTGTCCGGACGCATGCTTGCGCCCGGTCGCATGCTTGTGTCCAGACGCATGCTTGCGCCCGGTCGCATGCTTGTGTCCGGTCGCATGCTTGTATCCAGACGCATGCTTGTGCCCGGACGCATGCTTGTGTCCGGACGCATGCTTGCGCCTGGACGCATGCTTGCGCCCGGTCGCATGCTTGTGTCCGGACGCATGCTTGTGTCCGGACGCATGCTTGCGCCCTGTCGCATGCTTGCGCCCGGACGAATGTTTGTGTCCGGATGCATGCTTGCGCCCGGACGCATGCTTGCGCCCGGACGCATGCTTGCGCCCGGACGCATGCTTGCGCCGGGTCGCATGCTTGGGCCCGGATGCATGCTTGTGTCCGGACGCATGCTTGTGTCCGAACGCAAGCTTGCGCCCGGACGCATGCTTGCACCCGGCCGCATGCTTGCGCTCGGACGCATGCTTGTGTCCGGACGCATGCTTGTGCCCGGTCGCATGCTTGCGCCCGGTCGGATGCTTGTGTCCGGTCGCATGCTTGTGTCAGGACGCATGCTTGCGCCCGGTCGCATGCTTGTGTCTGGTCGCATGCTTGTCTCCAGACGCATGCTTGTGCCCAGACGCATGCTTGCGCCCGGACGCATGCTTGTTCCTGGACGCATGCTTGCACCCGGTCGCATGTTTGGGTCCGAAACATGCTGGTGTCCGGACGCATGCTTGCGCCCGGTCGCATGCTTGTGTCCGGACGCATGCTTGCGCCCGATCGCATGCTTGTGTCCGGACGCATGCTTGCGCCCGGTCGCATGCTTGTGTCCGGATGCATGCTTGTGTCCGGACGCATGCTTGTGTCTGGACGCATGCTTGCGCCCGGTCGCATGCTTGTGTCCGGACGCATGCCTGTGTACGGACGCATGCTTGTGTCCGGACGCATGCTTCCGCCCAGTCGCATGCTTCCGCCCAGTCGCATGCTTGTGTCCGGTCGCATGCTTGTATCCAGACGCATGCTTGTGCCCGGACGCATGCTTGTGTCCGGACGCATGCTTGCGCCTGGACGCATGATTGCGCCCGGTCGCATGCTTGTGTTCGGACGCATGCTTGTGTCCGGACGCATGCTTGCGCCCTGTCGCATGCTTGCGCCCGGACGAATGTTTGTGTCCGGATGCATGCTTGCGCCCGGACGCATGCTTGCGCCCGGACGCATGCTTGCGCCCGGACGCATGCTTGCGCCCGGTCGCATGCTTGGGCCCGGTTGCATGCTTGTGTCCGGACGCATGCTTGTGTCCGAACGCAAGCTTGCGCCCGCACGCATGCTTGCACCCGGCCGCATGCTTGCGCTCGGACGCATGCTTGTGTCCGGACGCATGCTTGTGCCCGGTCGCATGCTTGCGCCCGGTCGGATGCTTGTGTCCGGTCGCATGCTTGTGTCAGGACGCATGCTTGCGCCCGGTCGCATGCTTGTGTCCGGTCGCATGCTTGTCTCCAGACGCATGCTTGTGCCCAGACGCATGCTTGCGCCCGGACGCATGCTTGTTCCTGGACGCATGCTTGCGCCCGGTCGCATGTTTGGGTCCGAAACATTCTTGTGTCCGGACGCATGCTTGCGCCCGGTCGCATGCTTGTGTCCGGACGCATGCTTGCGCCCGATCGCATGCTTGTGTCCGGACGCATGCTTGCGCCCGGTCGCATGCTTGTGTCCGGATGCATGCTTGTGTCCGGACGCATGCTTGTGTCTGGACGCATGCTTGCGCCCGCTCGCATGCTTGTGTCCGGACGCATGCCTGTGTACGGACGCATGCTTGTGTCCGGACGCATGCTTGTGTCCGGACGCATGCTTCCGCCCAGTCGCATGCTTGTGTCCGGTCGCATGCTTGTATCCAGACGCATGCTTGTGCCCGAACGCATGCTTGTGTCCGGACGCATGCTTGCGCCTGGACGCATGATTGCGCCCGGTCGCATGCTTGTGTTCGGACGCATGCTTGTGTCCGGACGCATGCTTGCACCCTGTCGCATGCTTGCGCCCGGACGAATGTTTGTGTCCGGATGCATGCTTGCGCCCGGACGCATGCTTGCGCCCGGACGCATGCTTGCGCCCGGACGCATGCTTGCGCCCGGTCGCATGCTTGGGCCCGGATGCATGCTTGTGTCCGGACGCATGCTTGTGTCCGAACGCAAGCTTGCGCCCGGACGCATGCTTGCACCCGGCCGCATGCTTGCGCTCGGACGCATGCTTGTGTCCGGACGCATGCTTGTGCCCGGTCGCATGCTTGCGCCCGGTCGGATGCTTGTGTCCGGTCGCATGCTTGTGTCAGGACGCATGCTTGCGCCCGGTCGCATGCTTGTGTCCGGACGCATGCCTATGTACGGACGCATGCTTGTGTCCGGACGCATGCTTGTGTCCGGACGCATGCTTCCGCCCAGTCGCATGCTTGTGTCCGCTCGCATGCTTGTGTCCGGACGCATGCTTGTGCCCGGACGCATGCTTGTGTCCAGACGCATGCTTGTGTCCAGACGCATGCTTGCGCCCGGACGCATGCTTGTGTCCGAAGGCATGCTTGCACCCGGTCGCATGCTTGTGTCCGGACGCATGCTTGCGCCTGGTCGCATGCTTGTGTCCGGACACATGCTTGTGTCTGGACGCATGCTTGCGCTCGGTCTCATGCTTGTGTCCGGACGCATGCCTGTGTCCGGACGCATGCTTGTGTCCGGACGCTTGCTTGCGCCCGGTCGCATGCTTGTGTCCGGACGCATGCCTATGTCCGGATGCATGCTTGTGTACGGACGCATGCTTGCGCCCGGACGCATGCTTGCGCCCGGTCGCATGCTTGCGTCAGGACGCATGCTTGTGTCCGTACGCATGCTTGCGTCCGGACGCATGCTTGTGTCCGGATGCATGCTTGCGCCCGGACGCATGCTTGCACTCGGACGCATGCTTGTTCCTGGACGCATGCTTGCGCCCAGTCGAATGCTTGTGTCCGCACGCATGCTTGTGTCCGGACGCATGCTTGTGTCCGGATGCATGCTTGCGCCCGGTCGCAAGCTTGCGCCCGGTCGCATGCTTGTGTCCGGATGCATGCTGGCGCCCGGTCGCATGCTTGTGTCCGGATTCATGCTTGCGCCCTGTCGCATGCTTGTGTCCGGACGCATGCTTGCGCCCGGTCGCATGCTTGTGTCCGGATGCATGCCTGTGTCCGGACGCACGCTTGTGTCCGGACACATGCTTGTGTCCAGACGCATGCTTGTGTCCGGACGCATGCTTGTGTCCGGACGCATGCTTGCGCCCGGTCGCATGCTTGTGTCCGGACGCATGCTTGCACCCGGTCGCATGCTTGTGTCCGGTCGCATGCTTGTATCCAGACGCATGCTTGTGCCCGGACGCATGCTTGTGTCCGGACGCATGCTTGCGCCTGGACGCATGCTTGCGCCCGGTCGCATGCTTGTGTCCGGACGCATGCTTGTGTCCGGACGCATGCTTGCGCCCTGTCACATGCTTGCGCCCGGACAAATGTTTGTGTCCGGATGCATGCTTGCGCCCGGACGCATGCTTGCGCCCGGACGCATGCTTGCGCCCGGTCGCATGCTTGGGCCCGGATGCATGCTTGTGTACGGACGCATGCTTGTGTGCGAACGCAAGCTTGCGCCCGGACGCATGCTTGCACCTGGCCGCATGCTTGCGCTCGGACGCATGCTTGTGTCCGGACGCATGCTTGTGCCCGGTCGCATGCTTGCGCCCGGTCGGATGCTTGTGTCCGGTCGCATGCTTGTGTCAGGACGCATGCTTGCGCCTGGTCGCATGCTTGTGTCCGGTCGCATGCTTGTCTCCAGACGCATGGTTGTGCCCAGACGCATGCTTGCGCCCGGAGGCATGCTTGATCCTGGACGCATGCTTGCGCCCGGTCGCATGTTTGGGTCTGAAACATGCTTGTGTCCGGACGCATGTTTGCGCCCGGTCGCATGCTTGTGTCTGGACGCATGCTTGCGCCCGATCGCATGCTTGTGTCCGGACGCATGCTTGCGCCCGGTCGCATGCTTGTGTCCGGATGCATGCTTGTGTCCGGACGCATGCTTGTGTCTGGACGCATGCTTGCGCCCGGTCGCATGCTTGTGTCCGGACGCATGCCTGTGTACGGACGCATGCTTGTGTCCGGACGCATGCTTCCGCCCGGTCGCATTCTTGTGTCCGGTCGCATGCTTGTGTCCGGACGCATGCTTGTGCCCGGACGCATGCTTGTGTCCAGACGCATGCTTGCGCGCGGACGCATGCTTGTGTCCGAAGGCATGCTTGCGCCCGGTCGCATGCTTGTGTCCGGACGCATGCTTGCGCCTGGTCGCATGCTTGTGTCCGGACACATGCTTGTGTCTGGACGCATGCTTGCGCTCGGTCTCATGCTTGTGTCCGGACGCATGCATGTGTCCGGACGCATGCTTGTGTCCGGACGCTTGCTTGCGCCCGGTCGCATGCTTGTGTCCGGACGCATGCCTGTGTCCGGATGCATGCTTGTGTACGGACGCATGCTTGCGCCCGGTCGCATGCTTGCGTCGGGACGCATGCTTGTGTCCGGACGCATGCTTGTGTCCGGTCGCATGCTTGTGTCCGGATGCATGCTTGCGCCCGGACGCATGCTTGCACCCGGACGTATGCTTGTTCCTGGACGCATGCTTGCGCCCAGTCGCATGTTTGTGTCCGGACGCATGCTTGTGTCCGGACGCATGCTTGTGTCCGGATGCATGCTTGCGCCCGGTCGCAAGCTTGCGCCCGGTCGCATGCTTGTGTACGGACGCATGCTTGCGCCCGGTCGCATGCTTGTGTCCGGATGCATGCTTGCGCCCGGTCGCATACTTGTGTCCGGATGCATGCTTGTGTCCGGACGCATGCTTGTGTACGGACGCATGCTTGTCTCCGGACGCATGCTTGCGCCCAGTCGCATGCTTGTGTCCGGACGCACGCTTGTGACCGGTCGCATGCTTGTGTCCGGTTGCATGCTTTTGTCCGGTCGTATTCTCTCTCCTTCCATCACCCCACCCCATTCTCCCGCTTTCCATCACCCCGCCCCATTCTCCCGCTTTCCATCACCCCGCCCCGTTCTCGTGCTTTCCATTACCCCGCCCCATTCTCTCGCTTTCCATCACCCCGCCCCATTCTCCCGCTTTTCATCACCCCGCCCCATTCTCCCTCCATCCACCACCCCGCCCCATTCTCCCGCTTTCCATCACTCTGCCCCATTCTCCCGCTTTCCATCACCCCGCCCCATTCTCCCTCTTTCCATCACCCCGCCCCATTCTCCCGCTTTCCATAACCCTGCTCCATTCTCCCGCTTTCCATCACCCGCCCCATTCTCCTGCTTTCCATCACCCCGCCCTATTCTCTCGCTTTCCATCACCCCGCCCCATTCTCCCACTTTCCATCACCCCGCCCCATTCTCCCGCTTTCCATCACCCCGCCTTATTCTCCCTCCTTCCATCACTCCGCCCCATTCTCCTTGCTTCCATCACCCCGCCCCATTCTCCCTCCTTCCATCACCCCGCCCCATTCTCCCTCCCATCACCCCATCTCAATCTCCCGCTTTCCATCACCCCGCCCCATTCTCCCGCTTTCCATCACCCCGCCCCATTCTCCCGCTTTCAATCACCCCGCCCCATTCTCCCGCTTTCCATCACCCCGCCCCTTTCTCCCGCTTTCCATCACCCCGCCCCATTCTCCCGCT
Source organism: Closterium sp. NIES-65 (assembly GCA_948144175.1). NCBI lineage: Eukaryota > Viridiplantae > Streptophyta > Zygnematophyceae > Desmidiales > Closteriaceae > Closterium > Closterium sp. NIES-65. The sequence continues at coordinate 1,090,755 of CANXME010000966.1, read as the reverse complement.
TTCCATCACCCCGCCGCATTCTCCCGCATTCCATCACCCCACCCCATTCTTCCGCTTTCCCACACTCCGCCCCATTCTCCCGCTTTCCATCACCCCGCCCCATTCTCCTGCTTTCCAAAACCCCGCCCCATTCTCCCGCTTTCCATCACCCTGCCCCATTCTCCCGCTTTCCATCACCCCGCCCCATTCTCCCGCTTTCCATCACCCTGCCCCATTCTCCCGCTTTCCATCACCCCGCCCCATTCTCCCGCCTTCCATCACCCCGCCCCATTCTCCTGCCTTCCATCACCCCACCCCATTCTTTCGCATTCCACCATCCCGCCCCATTCTCACGTCTTCCATCACCACGCCCCATTCTCCCGCCTTCCACCACCCCGTCCCGTTCTCCCGCTTTCCATCACCCCGCCCCATTCTCCCGCTTTCCATCACCTGCCCCATTCTCCCGCTTTCCATCACCCCGCTCCATTCTCCCGCTTTCCATCACCTGCCCCATTCTCCCGCGTTCCATCACCCCGCCCCATTCTCCCGCTTTCCATCACCCCGACCCATTCTCCCTCCTTCCATCACCCCGCCCCATTCTCCTTCCTTCCAGCACCCCGCCCCATTCTCCCTCCTTCCATCACCCCGCCCCATTCTCCCACTTTCCATCACCCCGCCCCGTTCTCCCGCTTTCCATTACCCCGCCCCATTCTCCCGCTTTCCATCACCCCGCCCCATTCTCCCGCTTTCTATCACCCCGCCCCATTCTCCTGCCTTCCATCACCCCGCCCCATTCTCTCGCTGTCCATCATCCCGCCCCATTCTCTCGCCTTCCATCACCACGCCCCATTCTCCCTCCTTCCACCACCCCGCCCCATTCTCCCGCTTTCCATCACCCGTCCCCATTCTCCCGCTTTCCATCACCCCGCCCCATTCTCCCGCTTTCGATCACCCCGCCCCATTCTCCCGCTTTCCATCACCCCGCCCCATTCTTCCGCTTTCCATCACCCCGCCCCATTCTTCCGCTTTCCATCACCCCGCCCCATTCTCTCGCTTTCCACCATCCCGCCGCATTCTCCTGCCTTCCATCACCCCACCCCATTCTCCCGCCTTCCACCACCCCACCCCATTCTCCCGCTTTCCATCACCCTGCCCCATTCTCCCTCCTTCCATTACCCCTCCCCATTCTCCAGCTTTCCATCACCCCGACCCTTTCTCCCTCCTTCCATCACCCCGCCCCATTCTCCTTCCTTCTATCACCCCGCCCCATTCTCCCTCCTTCCATCACCCAGCCCCATTCTCCCGCTTTCCATCACACCGCCCCATTCTCCCGCTTTCCATCACCCTGCCCCATTCTCCCGCTTTCCATCACCCCGCCCCATTCTCCCGCCTTCCACCAACCCGCCCCATTCTCCCGCTTTCCATCACCTCGCCCCATTCTCTCGCTTTCCATCATCCCGCCCCATTCTCCGGCCTTCCATCACCACGCCCCATTCTCCAGCCTTCCACCACCCAGCCCCATTCTCCCGCTTTCCATCACCCCGCCCCATTCTCCCGCTTTCCATCACCCCGCCCCATTCTCCTGCTTTCCATCACCCCGACCCATTCTCCCTCCTTCCATCACCCCGCCCCATTCTCCTTCCTTCCATCACCCCGCCCCATTCTCCCGCTTTCCATCACCCCGCCCCATTCTCCTGCTTTCCATCACCCCGACCCATTCTCCCTCCTTCCATCACCCCGCCCCATTCCCCCGCTTTCCATCACCCCGCCCTGTTCTCCCGCTTTCCATCACCCCGCCCTATTCTCCCGCTTTCCATCACCCCGCCCCATTCTCCCGCTTTCCATCACCCCGCCCCATTCTCCTGCTTTCCATCACCCCGCCCCGTTCTCGCGCTTTCCATCACCCCGCCCCATTCTCCCGCCTTCCATCACCCCGCTCCATTCTCTCGCTGTACATCATCCCGCCCCATTCTTCCGCCTTCCATCACCACGCCCCATTCTCCCGCCTTCCACCACCCAGCCCCATTCTCCCGCTTTCCATCACCCCGCCCCATTCTCCCGCTTTCCATCACCCCGCCCCATTCTCCCGCTTTCCATCATCCCGCCCCATACTCCCGCTTTCCATCACCCCGCCCCATTCTCCCACTTTCCATCACCCCCCCCCATTCTCCCGCCTTCCATCACCACGCCCCATTCTCCGGCCTTCCACCACCCCGCCCCATTCTCCCGCTTTCCATCACCCTGCCCCATTCTCCCGCTTTCCATCACCCCGCCTCATTCTCTCGCTTTCCATCACCCCGACCCATTTTCCCTCCTTCCATCACCCCGCCCCATTCTCCTTCCTTCCATCACCCCGCCCCATTCTCCCTACTTCCATCACCCCGCCCCATTCCCCCGCTTTCCATCACCCTGCCCTGTTCTCCCGCTTTCCATCACCCCGCCCCATTCTCCCGCTTTCCATCACCCCGCCCCATTCTCCCGCTTTCCATCACCCCGCCCCATTCTCCTGCTTTCCATCACCCCGCCCCATTCTCGCACTTTCCAACATCCCGCCCCATTCTCCCGCCTTCCATCACCACGCCCCATTCTCCGGCCTTCCACCATCCAGCCCCATTCTTCCGCTTTCCCTCACTCCGCCCCATTCTCCCGCTTTCCATCACCCCACCCCATTCTCCTGCTTTCCATCACCCCCCCCCATTCTCCCGCTTTCCATCACCCCGCCCATTCTCCCGCTTTCCATCACCCCGCCCCATTCTCCCGCATTCCATCACCCCGCCCCATTCTTCCGCTTTCCCTCACTCCGCCCCATTCTCCCGCTTTCCATCACCCCACCCCATTCTCCTGCTTTCCATCTCACCCCCCCCATTCTCCCGCTTTCCATCACCCCGCCCCTAAACCCTAAACCCTAAACCCTAAACCCATCACCCCGCCCCATTCTCCCTCCTTCCATCACCCCGCCCCATTCTCCCGCTTTCCATCACCCCGCCCCATTCTCCCGCTTTCCATCATCCCGCCCCATTCTCCCGCCTTCCATCACCACGCCCCATTCTCCGGCCTTCCACCACCTAGCCCCATTCTCCCGCTTTCCATCACCCCGCCCCATTCTCCCGCTTTCCATCACCCCGACCCATTCTCCCTCCTTCCATCACCCCGCCCCATTCTCCTTCCTTCCATCACCCCGCCCCATTCTCCCTACTTCCATCACCCCGCCCCATTCCCCCGCTTTCCATCACCCCGCCCTGTTCTCCTGCTTTCCATCACCCCGCCCCATTCTCCCGCTTTCCATCACCCCGCCCCATTCTCCTTGCTTCCATCACCCCGCCCCATTCTCCTGCTTTCCATCACCCCGCCCCATTCTCGCGCTTTCCAACACCCCGCCCCATTCTCCCGCTTTCCATCACCCCGCCCCATTCTCCCGCTTTCCATCACCCCGCCCCATTCTCCCGCCTTCCATCACCCCGCTCCATTCTCTCGCTGTACATCATCCCGCCCCATTCTTCCGCCTTCCATCACGACGCCCCATTCTCCCGCCTTCCACCACCCGGCCCCATTCTCCCGCTTTCCATCACCCCGCCCCATTCTCCCGCTTTCCATCACCCCCCCCCATTCTCCCGCTTTCCATCACCCCGCCCCATTCTCCTGCTTTCCATCACCCCGCCCCATTCTCTCGCTTTCCATCATCCCGCCCCATTCTCCTACCTTCCATCACCACGCCCCATTCTCCGGACTTCCACCACCCCGCCCCATTCTCCCGCTTTCCATCACCCCGCCCCATTCTCCCGCTTTCCATCACCCTGCCCCATTCTCCCGCTTTCCATCACCCCGACCCATTCTCCCTCCTTCCATCACCCCGCCCCATTCTCCTTCCTTCCATCACCCCGCCCCATTCTTCCTACTTCCATCACCCCGCCCCATTCCCCCGCTTTCCATCACCCCGCCCCATTCTCCCGCTTTCCATCACCCCGCCCCATTCTCCCGCTATCCATCACCCCGACCCATTCTCCCTCCTTCTCTCACCCCGCCCCATTCTCCTTCCTTCCATCACCCCGCCCCATTCTCCCGCTTTCCATCACCCCGCCCCATTCTCCCGCTTTCCATCACCGCGCCCCATTCTCTCGCTTTCCATCATCCCGCCCCATTCTCCCGCCTTCCATCACCACGCCTCATTCTCCGGCCTTCCACCACCCCGCCCCATTCTCCCGCTTTCCATCACCCCGCCCCATTCTCCCGCTTTCCATCACCCTGCCCCATTCTCCCGCTTTCCATCACCCCGACCCATTCTCCCTCCTTCCATCACCCCGCCCCATTCTCCTTCCTTCCATCACCCCGCCCCATTCTCCCTACTTCCATCACCCCGCCCCATTCCCCCGCTTTCCATCACCCCGCCCCATTCTCCCGCTTTCCATCACCCCGCCCCATTCTCCCGCTTTCCATCACCCCGACCCATTCTCCCTCCTTCTCTCACCCCGCCCCATTCTCCTTCCTTCCATCACCCCGCCCCATTCTCCCGCTTTCCATCACCCCGCCCCATTCTCCCGCTTTCCATCACCCCGCCCCATTCTCCCGCTTTCCATCATCCCGCCCCATTCTCCCGCCTTCCATCACCACGCCCCATTCTCTCGCCTTCCACCACCCCGCCCCATTCTCCCGCTTTCCATCACCCGTCCCATTCTCCCTCCTTCCATCACCCCGCCCCATTCTCCTTGCTTCCATCACCCAGCCCCATTCTCCCTCCTTCCATCACCCCGCCCCATTCTCCCTCCTTCCATCACCCCACCCAAATCTCCCGCTTTCCATCACCCCGCCCCATTCTCCCGCTTTTCATCACCCCGCCCCATTCTCCCGCTTTCCATCACCCCGCCCCATTCTCCCGCTTTCCATCACCCCGACCCATTCTCCCTCCTTCTCTCACCCCGCCCCATTCTCCTTCCTTCCATCACCCCGCCCCATTCTCCCTCCTTCCATCACCCCGCCCCATTCTCCCTCCCCGCCCCATTCTCCTTGCTTCCATCACCCCGCCCCATTCTCCCTCCTTCCATCACCCCACCCAAATCTCCCGCTTTCCATTACCCCGCCCCATTCTCCCGCTTTCCATCACCCCGCCCCATTCTCCCACTTTCCATCACCCTGCTCCATTCTCCCGCTTTCCATCACCCCGCCCCATTCTCTCTCCTTACATCACCCCGCCCCATTCTCCCGCTTTCCATGACCCCGCCCCATTCTCTCGCTTTCCATCACCCCGCCCCATTCTCCCGCTTTCCATCACCCCGCTCCATTCTACTGCTTTCCATCACCCCGCCCCATTCTCCCGCTTTCCATAAACCAGCCCCATTCTTTCGCTTTCCATCACCCCGCCCCATTCTACCGCTTTCCATCACCCCGCCCCATTCTCCCGCTTTCCATCACCCCGCCCCATTCTCCCGCTTTCCATCACCCCGCTCCATTCTACTGCTTTCCATCACCCCGCCCCATTCTCCCGCTTTCCATAAACCAGCCCCATTCTCCCGCTTTCCATCACCCCGCCCCATTCTACCGCTTTCCATCACCCCGCCCCATTCTCTCGCTTTCCATCACCCCGCCCCATTCTCCCGCTTTTCATCACCCCGCCCCATTCTCCCGACTTCCATCACCCCGCCCCATTCTCCCGCTGTCCATCATCCCGCCCCATTCTCTCGCCTTCCATCACCATGCCCCATTCTCTTGCCTTCCACCACCCCGCCCCATTCTCCCGCTTTCCATCACCCCGCCCCATTCTCCCGCTTTCCATCACCCCGCCCCATTCTCCCGCTTTCCATCACCCCGCCCCATTCTCCCGCTTTCCATCACCCCGCCCCATTCTCCCGCTTTCCATCACCCCGCCCCATTCTCCCGCTTTCCATCACCCGGCCCCGTTCTCCCGCTTTCCATCACCCTGCCCCATTCTCTCGCTTTCCATCACCCCGCCCTATTCTCCCTCCTTCCATCACCCCGCCCCATTCGCCCTCCTTCCATCACTCCGCCACATTCTCCCGCTTTCCATTACCCCGCCCCATTTTCCCGCTTTCCATCACCCCGCCCCGATCTCCCGCTTTCCATCACCCCGCCCCATTCTCCCGCTTTCCATCACCCCGCCACATTCTCGCGCTTTCCATCACCTACTTGAACTTGAGCCACCCAAATATGCAGTAAAATTCAGGTTGTTGAATGCTTTTCCCTATGCTTGTAGGGATTCATGCGCATTCTATGCGTTTATAAGCAAAAACGGCCGAAATCATAGGCGCCGAACTTTTCATTGCGCAAGAACCGAGCCGAAAAGGCTCTAATAGGTGTATTTGAGCTTGAGCCACTCGAATATGTTGTAACATTGAGCTTGTTGAATGCTTTTCCCTACGCTTCGAGGGATTCATGCGCATTCTATGCTTTTGTCGGCATAAACGGCCGAAATCATAGGCGCCGAACTCTTCTTTGCGCAAGAAGCGAGCCGAAAAGGCTCTAGTAGGAGAATTTGAACTTGAGCCACTCGAATATGCAGTAACATTCAGGTGGTTCAATGCTTTTCCCTACGCAGCGTTTTTCATCCGCTGCGCCACGTGGCTGCGCGTCTGGGCATATCACCAAGCCAGCAAGGGCGTGGGAGGATGGCGAGCATCATCAATGATCGGCGCTAGCGAAAAGAGCGCCCGCTGCATTTCATGCACATGTGCGGATCCATCCGCGTTTTTGGGCTGGAAGCGCTCGTTCCAAGCGTTTTTCTTCCGCCGAATTGTGTGGCTGCGCTTCGTGAGAATAGTTTGAGGAATGAATGAACTAGAAAAGAGATGGGTACAAGTAGGGAACCCTAACAATGTTGTACCCTGTATAATCCACCCCACTACAGCCTACACAAACTGCACCATATAAGTTTAACACACCCCCATAGGCAAAGTGGGGGAGAACAAGAGGTCACAAGACCAGTCAAGAGAAACAAAGCAAGCTCAGGGTGGATCACGATGTCACCACACATTCCGAGCACAAGCAAGCAGCCACAAGGCTAGTTCACATGCAGGATTATAAATCACAGATAGTGATCACTACCTAGCAAGTGTAAGCAGGCAGGTATATATAGAGATCACAGTACACTCAAAGTCAAGAAATGAGCAAGTGAGGCAAAGTGGGAACAAGCCCTAAAACAGTGCAGAACCGCTGATGATCACAAGGCTGAAGTGCCTTGGTGAAGATATCAGCAGTGTTGGCCTGAGAGGCCACGTAGACAAGACGAAGCTGACCACGCTGCTGCAACTCTCGAGCAAGAAAGTAGCAAAGAGCGATGTGCTTCGTTTTGTGCTCCAGTCTCTGTTTGCGACACAAGGCAAGCATTTGTCGCGGTTTTATGAAGCTAGGAGGGCCACATAATAACCGGGACAGCGCAAAGAGTTTATCGGCGGTAGAGCAGCAGGAATGCAGCAGAGGCAGAATCAGAAGGGAGGAAGAACGGGGGAGGGACAGGGATGGAGGGCGGAGGCAAGGAGGAGCAGTGTACATAATTGTATTATAGCACCCAGGAATGTTCGCGTGTGAACGTTGGGATACGGGTTGGGGTGTATGCTTCTTTTGTGTGACGTATGTTACGTTTCCTGTACAGGGCGAGACGCTGTTGACGCGTACAAGCACAGCGCAATCGACAGGTGGCAGGAGCTGCAGTGCAACATGCAAGCCAAGCGTGCAGCTGGCGGAGGGCTCGTGCTGGAGCCCATGCAGATCCAGACCGCCTGCGGTTTGTAAATACGACTCGGTACCCCCGAGCCTCGCCCATGTGATGAATGTGTGCTAGAAGCGCTAGGCTAGGGCGGAAGAGTCATGTTGTACATAGCTGTGCTGAAACCCTAGTGCTGGTTGCTTCGTTGTATGTTTCCCATTCGCTTCAACGTAATCCTGTTATACCAACCACAGGTGATCATGAGCACGCTAGGGAACCAGCTTGTCAGTCATTAGCAGTGAGGAGATTTTCTGACATACAACGAAGGAAATCTCTGGATTAAAGAGCCATAGATGGTGCATGCAGACACGGTCTGGGAAGCGTTACGAACGGCCGCCGGTGTTGGCGGCGATGGCTACGCCAGGATGGCGAGCGGGAGAAGTCCCGGGTAGCAGTGGAGGTACGCGAGCGGGCAAAATGGAAGGCGGCGCCCACAGGGAAACCTACACGGCACCGCATCGGAGGCACAGCATGAGTGACCTGCCGAGCGAAGGCCGAGACGCAAGAGAGAGCTCGAATGGGAGACCGCTGGTAGAAGCAACCGCGTTGGGGTCACTGCCACGCAGGGCAGAAACGCGGGGGGAGAGCTGCACCGACGGCGAGCTGCTCGGACGCTTGAGGCGTCTCTCCTTGTCGGAACATCAAGCGACGGAAGTAACGCGGGCGGGCAACGTGAGGTACGCCGCGCTACCCAAGATCGAGGTTCCCGAGCGCTTCGCGGGCACGCCGGGCGTGGGCAGCAGTCTGTAAAATTATATGATGCAGATCCGCAACGCGCAGTACCGCTGGATGAAGGATGGGTTGGAGCCAGAAGACTTCTTCCGGGGGCTCTCAAACACGGTGACAGGAGAGGCGGAAACTGCATATGGCATGGAGCTGGAACGCATGCTGAGCGAGCCGGCGCAAGCCAACGGAGTGACCTGGGACGTGGTGACGCAGTTCTTTGACACGCTAAAGCGCCACTTTCCCGTGCAGACGCCAGAGCGTATGAGGGAGTTTGCGTCGTTCAAAAGGAAGGCGGGAGAGTCTCTACTGGCAACGTACGGCAGACTGCGCGAGCTCGCGGCGGACATGGAATGCAGAGATGAGTGGAGGCTGGTCTCCAAGTTCCTTAACTGCCTGGACGAGCGGGTGGCCGGAGACATACGAGGAAGGGTGTTCGAGATGGGACCATCGGCGACACTGGAGCACGCGTACGAGCTGGCGAAGAAACACGAGCTGGGGCTCCGCCTCTACAAAATGGAGAGAGGCGGCATGCAGGCCGAGGAACGACGCAGGTCAGCCTAGGCGCCTGTCGCAGCCGAAGAATCATCCAGCAGGCGGGTCGCATGAGATGCGGAGACGCGCAGGTGCCATCGGTGCGGACAGGAAGGACATCTACAGCGGGATTGCAGCAGGCCGCCGAGGTGCGATCACTACCAAGGGGAAGGGCACATGCGCCGGGAATGTCCGGAACTCCCCACCTGCGAGAACTGCGGCAGGTGAGGGCATCGCACCTCTGATTGCTATAGCCGGAGGCCGGTTTCAGCAGGACGAAGGAACGAGAAAGACCTGGAGGCGCAGCTTCGGGTGCTGCAAGCAAGGATTCGGGAGTTGGAAGGGTTGGCTCGCAAGGAGCCCGCCATGCTGGCAAAGGAGGAGGAAGGAGGGGGTAGCGAAGCAGAGTTTGTGCTCGTGGTGCGGGCCCCGCGGCAGCGAGAGGAGATTGAACTCAGGAGTGATCGAGTGGAGAGGAGGCAGCTGCCAGCCCCGAGGGTGCGGCGGTTTCGTGGGTACGCGGCAGAACCGGAGCAAGAAATGACGTCAGAAATGCATCCCAAGGAGCGCATGGTGTGTCAGCCATCGGTGCTGACAATCGAAAAGGGGGCCATCACGGTAGGAGGAGTGACGGTGGCGCAAGCCATCATCGATACGGGAGCGCATCACATCCTTCTAGGGAAAGGCCTGGCTCAGAGGCTGGAGCTGGACCAGCCGAACCGGCTCATTACACGCGGCATTCTGGTCATGACTGCGGAGGGGGGAGAGCCGAAGTGGATGCCCTGCACCCGCATACCAGTGGAAGTGATCTTGCAGCCAGACACTAAGGATGAATGCCGAATTTGGATGCGTTGCGGCATCTCGCCGTCGGAAGATTTCGATTTGCTGATAGGCATGGAGCTATTGTATCGGGTGGGCGCCACCATCTGCACCTGGCAGGAGAAGGTTCTCTACCGAGCACAGTACTGGAGGGACGACGGGCCCGTGGGCACGCTGCCAGTACACTTCGTCAGGCGTGAGCCAAGGGAGGCCTTTCGAGCGCGCATGGCGGACGTGGAAGAACAGATAGAGGACTGGTCCTGGAAGCAGTACGTGCTGGAGCGGGAGACGCGCAAAGCGGAAGAAGAGAGGGCGGAGCGGCCCCTGGCGTTGCCCCCGCGGCTGACAGATCTGACTCGCCTGCAGGAACAAATCACCATCGTCGAGCTGTTAGGAGGGATCGGTACTGGGCTGGCGGCAGCACTAAAGGCGGGGTGCAGAGTGAAGAAGTGGGTACTGGTGGAAATAGACCCTGTGGTGCGCAGAATGGCCTTCAACCACGCAAGGAAGCTCAGGGGAATTTACCCGACTCAACTGATGTCAAGTGTGGAGGCAGAGGCGGAAGAAGAATTGATCAACGATATCAGGGAAGTGGCGGCAGAGTACGTGCGGCGGTGGGGAAGGGTGGATCTGCTCGTGGCGGGATGGGAATGCTAGGGAGTGTCAAGGGCTGGGAAGGGCAAAGGATTGGATGACCCCAGGTCCACGCTCTTCTTGGAGTTGCTGCGAGTCATGAAGCTGATGTACCAGCAGCACGGAGAGTACCTGTAAATCGTGGAGAACCCAGACTTCTCGACCGACTGCAGGGAGCTGGTGCACCGAATGATGGAAGTGGTGGCAGAAGCACTAGGACCGGGAGTGGCGTGGGATGCGGTGCAGCAAGGGTCCCACGCGCACAGGGTCAGAAGATATTGGCAGAATGGGGTGTCGGAAGGGAGACTCAGGTGGGAGCTCATACAGAGCGAAAGGCCCTCATCGCGCCCCGTGGAAGATATCCTGGAAGCTCACCGGGAGCTAGCGCCGGTGATTAAGCCGGATCATCCAAGTCAGTTCCAGTGCAACGAGCCCGGGCTGCCGAGAGAAGCATGGCCCACCCTCATGGCGCATCACCAGGCACATGGCTTCGTGTGGAGCGAGGGGCTGCCAGGCCCAGACATGGTGTATGACCGGCTGAAGGACCACTGGGAAGAGCCCACAGCCAGGGAGCGGGAGCTAGCGATGGGGTTCGTCCCTGACGCCACGGCAGCACCAGGAGTGGAGGAAGCCAAGCGAAGGGAAGCACTCGGGCGAGCAATGGACGTGGAGGCCGTGCATTGGCTGGTGCACGTGATACAGAGGCACCTTGCCTCAAAGCAGCTGGAAATGGAAGCGGAAGTGGGAGGACCAGGAGATGCAAGCAGAGAAGAGGTGCGCGCCAGCCAGCAAAGAGCGGAACAGCGTCTGCTGGATATGCAGGTTGAAAAGCAGCAGCAGAGGGAGCGAGGATGGGCGCTAATGGCGCTGGGGGTATGGCCGGCAAGCGAAGAAGCAGCGGCGGCCAACGAGCCGACAGCACCAGGAGAAGCAGCGGCGGCCAGCGAGCCGACAGCACCAAACAAAGCAGGGGCGGCAGAGTCGGGCCAGGGTTAGCAGGAGCCAGTGGCGGTGGCGGGACCAGAGGCCGAGACAGAGGGAGGGGGAGTCACGGCAGCAGGCCGACCAGCGACAGAGGAGGAGGAAGCATGGGAAGTGGGAGAAGGATTGACGGGAGACCTACGGGAGCAGATGTGGATCGTGTTGAGGAAGAACCGGCAGGCGTTTGCCTTCACGCTACTGGAGCTCGGCAAATACAACGGGGGAGAGATGGAGATTCGGCTTACGGAGGAGGTGCCGGTGTACCAGCGCAAGCGCCGCATGAGCCCAGGAGATCTCGATGTGTTCAGGGAAAAGTGTCGGGAGTTGCTAGAGGCAGGGCTCATCAGGTCCTCGGAGTCGGAGTACGCGGCGGCGACCGTGGTGGCTGCGAGGAAAGAACTCACAAGAGAAGTGCTTTCATGGCGCATGTGCGGCAACTACAGGGACCTCAACAAGCTGACGGTGGCGAATCGCTATCACATGCCAACGCCAGAGGAGATATTTGACAAATTACAGGGGGCAGTGATCTTCAGCACGCTAGATCTTCGCCAGGGCTTCAACCAGATACGAATCATGGAGGCTGACGTGAGGAAGACAGCATTTCATGGGTCGGACGGACTCTACGAGTGGCTGTTCATGCCTTTCCGACTGAAGAACGCGTCGGTAGTATTCCAGAAGGCGATGGATCGGGTGCTGCGCGCGCTGCAGCACTGGGCGGCTTGCAACATAGACGACGTGGTAGTGTTCAGCACGTCGCCCGAAAAACATGTGAAGGATGTGCAGCAGGTCTTGGAAGCCATCAGGGGAGCAGGTCTCACGTGCCACCCCAAGAAGTGCCGTTTCGGCACAAACACGATGCGGTATCTGGGGTTCGAAGTGTGTGGAGGCCAGATGACCATTCAGCAAGCGAAAGTCGCAGTGCTGGACAACCTGGCGGTCCCGGACGGTCGCTCCGCGCTGAGGGCAATTTTGGGCTTCTTGAATTACTACCGTAAGTTTTTGCCGAACTACAGCAAGCGGGCGGTTACCCTGAACAGGCTGCTGCGGGAGGATGTGGCCTGGAAGTGGGGAGAGGCGGAGCAGGGGGCACTGCGAGACCTGCTGGAAGCAGTAAAGTCGGGACCGGTGCTTCTGCTGCCAAAACCAGAGGCCAGGTTTGTTCTGTACATAGATTGGAGCAGCGCAGGCATGGGCGCAATGCTCTGCCAGCAGACAGAGCAAGGAGAGAGGGTGGTGGCCTTTGCGAGCCGCAGCTGCAACACAGCGGAAGAAAACTACAGCTCCTACGAGGGGGAAGGCCTGGCGGCGGTCTGGGCAGTGACACACTTCCGAGTGGGGCAGTATGAGGCTTGCGACCGCAACAAGGCCCAGCTGGAGAGGGGCCAGCAGGAGCTGCAGTCGCTCCCCATCCGCGGGTTGGGCTACAGATGGTCCTTGGATTTGGCGGGGGAACTGCCTCTCAGCCGGCGAGGCAAGCGGTACACCTTGGTCATGATCGAGCATGTCAGCTAGTGGGTGGAGGTGCGCACGCTGAGCAGCAAGAGCGCGGCACTAGTCCCAGAGGCCTTCACGGAACAGGTGCTCACCAGGATGGGGGCATGCGGAGAAGTGCTCACGGATCAGGGCACGGAGTTCCGGGGGGAGTTTGACAAGGCGCTGACAGCCATCGGGATTACGCACAGGAGAACCTCCCGATATCACCCGCAAGCAGACGGTCTCACAGAGCGCATGGTGCAGACGCTCAAGTGAGGGCTCAGGGCGTATGGAGAGGCTCACAAGCGCAACTAGGATGAGGATCTGCACTGAGTCGCGGCGGGGTATCGGTTCAGCAAGCAGGCGGTGCTGCGAGATGTGTCCCCATATTATCTGCTGTATGGCAGAGAGCCGATCTTGCCGGTGGGAGCGCCCAAAGTGCTGACGGAAGTGGTGACAGCGGGAACACCAAAGTTGTGGGCGGCGCTAGCCAAGACCAGGGGAGACTACCTACGAGCGCTCCTGCCATCAGCATTAGAGAATCTCCATGTGGCTCGGCTGCGAGACGCTCACCGGTACCAGCAGAGGCTCGAGGGGCAGAGGCCGACATGTGGGGGGCGGCTGCAGGAAGGACAGGAAGTGTACCGCAGGACTGCGCGGCAGCACACGTTGGACCGCGGCCTCAGCGAGGAACGCTGGAGAGTGGTGGCAGTTCGAGAGTCTGGAGTGGTGGTGTTGGAGAATCAGCAAAGGAGGAGAGTCCAGGACCACACCACGAATACTGCAAGGGCGCGATCCAGGAGCGTGAATGGTCTGGACCAAAGCGAGCAGGAGCCCTAGTCTGTTCTAGAGGGGGCAAGTGAGGTATCACGATGGAGTTCTACCACACGGCACTTGGTATACGGCAGACAAGTAGTGCCCCAGCAGTAGCAGCAAGGAAGATCAGCAGGTGAGTAGTCCAAGGGGGGGGGGCAGGTAAGCAGAGGCCTGCAGGCATGAACGGCAGGAGTCAAGAGAGAGGGGCCACACATAGAATTTATGACAGCTGTCGCAGTTTTACGAAGCTAGGAGGGCCACATAATAACCGGGACAGTGCAAAGAGTTTATCGGTGGTAGAGCAGCAGGAATGCAGCAGAGGCAGAATCAGAAGGGAGGAAGAACGGGGGAGGGACAGCAGCTCGGACTTCACGTAGGCGAGTCCAGCAGTGTCCGCTGTGGCAAAGACCAAGTCGTCGACGTACACGAGGATGTAGAACGGCGGCAGGGAAGTGTCGGTGCGAAGAAACAGCGACGGGTCAGCAGTAGAAGGAGCAAACCCAAGAGCCGCAAGCGTAGTCCTCAGTGTGTCGTGCCACTCACGCGGTGCCTGGCGGAGACCGTAGACTGGCCGTCGGAGGCTCCACTGGGTGCCAGGAGGGAAAGTCCCAGTGAAGCCAGGCGGACGGCGCAGCCAGATCTCCTCGTGCAGGCTACCCTGCAGGAACGCAGTGCTGAAGTCGAGAGAGTGAAGCTCGTAGTCGCGCTGAGCGGCAATGTGCAGCAGCACCCGAAGAGTGGTCATCTTCGGGGTGGGAGAGAAGGTCTGAAAGTAGTCAACTCCCTGCCGCTGACTGAAGCCACGAGCCACGTAACGCGCCTTGAAGACAGGCGGCGAGCCCGGCGGCCGCTTCACCCTGAAGATCCACATGCCACTGACGATGTTCGCCCCAGGAGGGGGAACCGCGTCAACGTAGGTGCCTGTGGACTTCCAGGAAGCCATCTCTGCATCCATAGCTGCCTGCCACTGAGAGGAGTAGGGACCCTCTACGGCCTCCGCGTAAGAACGCGGAGTCGGGATGTCTAGTGCATCCGGGTCTCCCTCAGGGGCTAGCAGTACAGACGCGAGACGAGGTGAAGCAGCGGCTAGACACTGGAACTCCTCCTGCCTGTCCTCTAGGACGTCCGTGCCAAGGGCACACTCACCCCCGACGGACGGAGGACAGGCGGACTCTGACTCAGCGACAAGACGAGCAGCGTAGTCTAGACGACAGCGCGCAGCAAAGTCGACAAGCTCAGTGACAAGGGCAGACGCAGCAGACGACTCGAAGGAAGGGTCAGTGACAGCAGTAGCAAGGAGACGCGTGACAGTAGGACTGGCAGCACGAAGAGAGTCCGACTCCGGGTCGGCAAGAGCAGGAAGAGAGGAAGCAGGAGGAGAAGGCAAAGGGGCACGCAGAGGAGCAGTGGACGGACGCAGTGACATCCGGTGCGTGCCAGGGACAGGAGGAGGACGCTGACGCGACCCGCGACCACTAGTGCGCTCAGTACGAACAGGCGATGCAGGACGAGACGCAGGCTCACGACGCTCAGTAAGGCCTCCAGTCGGACCAGTGTAGGGAGAAGGAGCAGGCAAAGGGGAGGCAGGCTCTAGCTGTGGCTGTGACCGGACAGGCTGCGGACCCTCTAAGGGAGGAGGAGGAGGAGCAAGACCAAGAACCTGCTCCAGGAGCGGAACGAAGTACGGTCGAGACCGCGCGGCGACGCCAGAAACAGCAGGAACAGAACCAGCAGCTCCGGCCGGAGCACCCACTCCAGCAGCACCTCCAGCAGAACCACCAGAAGCTCCAGAACCTCCAGCAGCAGCACCCGGAGCGCCGTCAGTCGGACCACCAACCGCAGGCTCAGCGCCAACGTCCTCAGCAGGACCAGCTCCAGGAGAACCCTCAGACCCAGCAGCTCCAGCACCCACAGGACGAGCACCGCCAGGTCGCGTGGCAGCAGCGCCCTCCGCAGCCGAAGAACCACCAGCACCAGCGGCACGCCTCCAGCGCCGGGCAAACCACTCACGCAGCTCCTGTGGAGAGAGCGGCTCCCGGCGAGACGAAGCACCCCCAGGCACAGCACCTCCAGGCTCGGCACCTCCAGGCTCAGCACCCCCAGGCTCAGCACCCCCAGGCTCAGTACCCCCAGACACAGCACCCCCAGGCACAGCACCCCCAGGCTTAGCACCCCCAGGCCCAGCACCCCCAGACTCCGCACCCCCAGGCTCAGCACCCCCAGGCCCAGCACCCCCAGGCCCAGCACCCCCAGACTCCGCACCCCCAGGCACAGCACCCCCAGGCTCAGCTCCCGCAGCAGCACCGGAGTCACCAGTGACCTCGACAGGCTCGACCGCGTCTACCTGAGACACACCTGAAGGGGCAGGACCCAGAGGGGGGAGGGGGACTACTGGGGGGGGACCTGGTACCAAGAAGAGCGGGGGTGGGGGGAGGGACGGAGTGCGGTAGGGGAAGAGGCGGTAGTAGGGTACCGACTCGTCGAACGTGACGTCCTGGGAGGACAGAACACGTCGAGAGGTGGGGTGGTAAAACTGCCACCCAGGGGCGTCGGGGGGGAACCCGAGGAAGACGCAGGGAGAAGCACGAGGGGACAGCTTGTCCGCAGACAGGTCGCGAACAAACGCCCGAGATCCCCAGACCCGGAACGCCGACGCATCGCCAACCTTCCCCGTCCACAACAGAGCTGGGGAGGTCTCCGGTCGAGAGACCCTGGGGTGGAGGTTGATCTGGTGCGCAGCGTACCTGACCGCAAACGGCCACAGAAAATGGGGAGCAGCCGCATGCATCATGGACGTACGAGCGACGTCCATGACCATGCCAATGCGGCGCTCAGCGATCCCATTCTGCTGTGGTGAGTCCGGAAGCGTGAAGGTCTGACGGATGCCTCGCACACGACAGTAGGCACTCAGGAGGGCAGAGGAGAACTCTCCGCCTCTGTCCGAGTGCAGACGCAAGACAGGGAAGTCAGAGCCAAAGCTTCTCCGAAGCTGAAGACGAGCTGCGCGGATCCAGTCGATCAACACCTGAGTGACCTCACCCTTGCTGCGCAAGGGGAAGACTGTGGTGTAACGCGAGTAGTCGTCAACCACCAGTAGGAAGTAGCGCTCCTGACCCTGTCCACGGACGCGGGCTGGGCCCCACACGTCCATGTGAAGCGTCTGCAACGGGGCCTCTGTCGGAGGAAACTGGGAGGAGTGAGGGGCAGCACGCTGGCGCCCCTCGACACAGGGGACACAGGCAGGGCCAGGGCCCGGAGGAAGGGGAGGGAGGGACCGGGGAAGACCAGACACAAGGACCCGCGAGGCCATGCCTCTGAGCCGAAGCAGAGAGGGGTGGCCAAGGCGGTGGTGCCAGAGGAGGGTCTCGTGAGACAGACGATGACACGAACAAGGGGCAGACTCAGGACCAGACCTGGACGCTGCAGCAAACACCTGACCAGACGAAGGGGCCCTACCAGACGCAGTACCTGGAGGAGAAGCAGTGGTCAGTGTGTACAGGCTCGACCCCGGCCGACGTGTAAACGTAGCCAGGTGGCGACCTGTATCCGCCTCCGTACAGTGGGTCACCCGCTGACGAGCAGGGGTGAACTGGTGGACACCTGCATCCTGGAGGTCAGCACCACTCACCAAGTTCGTCGAGAACGAGGGGAGGTAGAGACCAGTCAGGGTGCCAGAGGGGGCCGCCGGACACGGGAGGACAGTGGAGAAGCGAGACAGGACAGGCCCCCCAGAGGGGTCCGCCAGGGACACCGCAACAGGCCGACTCAGCGGCGTGAGAGTGGTGCGGTCCCTAAAGAAGGAGCGAGACGCTCCAGAGTCAAGGGTGAAGGTGTGAGAGGCCGAAGCCGACACAGTACCTGAGAGGGCGGACTCACCAGTACCTGAAAGCACAGACGCACTGGCACCTAGAGCAGCAGCCTCACTAGTACCTGACGCGGCAGTACCAATGCCCGGGTCGGGCGGGAAACACCGGTAACAGTCATCCTCATCACTACCAGTCACAGCATACATAGCAGAGAGAATAGCATCAAAATCAAGATCATAAATAGCTACACCAGCCCTAGACAGCTCTCCCCAGCGGGGGATCTCAGCGGCCTCCGGAAACTGCTGACGCCAGGCGTCGGTCAGGCGGGCAAAGCAGCGACGGGCTGTGTGGGCGCCTCCACACCTCTCCCCTGCACGGTCACCAGTGCGAAGAACGTAGGGGCAGGGACCAAGCGCACCACCGCGCTGACGCTGCAAGTACCACTCACGGAGCTGCTGAGGGCCGGGGACGGTGCGAGAGCGCTGCTGCTGCTGCGGCTGCTGCTGCGGCTGCTGCTGCTGCTGCTGCTGGCGCTGACCACCCCCAGAGCTGCTCCGCTGGGACGAGCCACTCCGACCCCCTCCTCCACCGCCACCCCCGCCTCCACCGCCACCCCCGTCGCCACCGCCACCTCCCCCACCAGGACCGTCGCTCCCACCGCTCCCACCGCCTCCTCCGCTACCACCTCCGCCGCCACCTCCGCCTCCACCGCCGCCACTACTACCTCCACTCCCGCCACCACCCCCCCCGCCACCCCCACTCCCCCCTCCACCCCCACCGCCTCCTCCACCGCCCCCTCTGGCTCCACCCGCTCCCTTGCCCCCCTTGCCCTTGCCCTTGCCACTGGGGGCAGACGCCGCGCCGACCGACTCAAAACCGGTGAGGTCGGCCGCAGCGGCAGAGGCGACAGAGGGCAGCAGGGGGGAGGGACCACACCCCTCAAAGATGGGGGTGCGAGGGTCACCCCGAGAGGCCCCTACAGCGACAATACTCTTCTCAGCCGCTAGCACGGACTCCTCAAGGAGGTCGACAGTGAGAGTGGTGGGACAGACAGAGAGAAACTGGTCCCTAACGACACGAAGGGACTCAGGGAGACGGGTGACGAGAAAGTAGAGAGTGATGTACATGGGAGGAGGGTTCGCAGCGCGGAACTCAGCAGGAAGGGCAGCGCGGTAGCGGGTGTCACTAGCGCGGAGGTGGGTAACGAGGTCAGCGACAGTGGGAAAGGAAGCGAGGTCAGGGAAGAGAAACGGTAGCATGAGGCGGCTAAGGGTAGCGGAGGAAGGGGAGGAGTAGCGCGCAACTACAGCGTCGTACAAGGCCTGAGCGGTCTTGCACTGACTAAAGTGGGCACGCTCAGAGGAAGGGAGGTGGCGACGCACAGCAAGACGTGCAGCAGCATCGCGGGTCGCCCACTTGGAGCGAACGGCAGAGTCAGCATCAGCAGGCGGGGCAGGGACAGCGCCAGAGACAAAGTCAAAGAGAGAGACCTCATCTACCGCATCACACAGTAAGTACAGCTGCAGGTCCTCGATCCAGACGGCAAAGTCAATGGCCCTCCCCTCAGCGTCAAAAGTGAGAACATTGGGGGTGGCCATGGCAGCAGCTGAAAG
Source organism: Closterium sp. NIES-65 (assembly GCA_948144175.1). NCBI lineage: Eukaryota > Viridiplantae > Streptophyta > Zygnematophyceae > Desmidiales > Closteriaceae > Closterium > Closterium sp. NIES-65. The sequence continues at coordinate 1,071,664 of CANXME010000966.1, read as the reverse complement.
TCTCACCGGGATGGGAGAGTCGGGTAGGTCAGCAGCAGGCGGCTCGGGCTGCTCGGGCGGCTTGGGCGGCTCGGGCGGCTCGGGCGACTCGGGCGGCTCGGGCGGCTCGGGCGGCTCGGGCGGCTCAGGTACCGGGCGACTCGGCTGCTGCTGGGCGGCTCGGCTGCTGCAGGGCGGCTCGGCTGCTGCTGGGCGGCTCGGCTGCAGTGTAGTGGCGGGGCCGGGACAAGGGACGGCGGGGCCGTCAGGGTGCAGCGGTGGGGCCGAGACAGGGGACGGCGGGGCCGTCAGGGTGCAGTGGCGGAGCCGGGACAGGCGCAGTGGCGGGGCCGCAGGGTGCAGCGGCGGGCCGTCAGGATGCAGCGGAGGGCCGCTGGAAGCACCCGCGGCTGAGCAGGCTGCGGGGCCGCGTCGTAGGAGGCGGCAGGGCCGCGGCTGAGCAGGCGGCAGAGGCCGCGTCGTAGAGGGCGGCGGGGCCGCGGCTGAGCAGGCGGCGGAGGCCGCGTCGTAGCGGGCGGCGGGGTCGCGGCTGAGCAGGCGGCGGAGGCCGCGGCGTCTGCAGGCGGCGGGGCCGCGTCTTAGCAGGCGGCGGGGCCGCGTCTTAGCAGGCGGCGGGGCCGCGTCCGAGTAGGCGGCGGTGCCGCGACTGGGTGGCGGGGCCGCGTCTTAGTGGCGGGGCCGCGACTTAGTGGCGGGGCCGCGACGTAAGGGCGGGGCCGCGACGTAAGGGCGGGGCCGCGACTGGACGGCGGGGCCGCGAACGAAGGGCGGCGGGGCCGCAGGGGAAGGGCGACTCGGGGGGGTCGCTAAAAAAAAAAAAAAAAGGATCGCGCGCCTCGGGGCGCGCTTCGGTGGGCCCTAGGCGAAGTTCCCACAGGGAACCCGCTCTATACCATGTGAAAGGAATGAACAGGAATGAATTGACTAAGTCAGAGTTGGGTACAAATACAACCCTAGCAAACTGTACCCCATATGTGCTACCCCACTATAGCCTACAAACATGCATCAGCTATAATAATCTGACAGGATGGAGGGCGGAGGCAAGGAGGAGCAGTGTACATAATTGTATAATAGCGCCCAGGAATGTTCGCGTGTGAACGTTGGGATACGGGTTGGGGTGTATGCTTCTTTTGTGTGACGTATGTTACGTTTCCTGTACAGGGCGAGACGCTGTTGACGCGTACAAGCACAGCGCAATCGACAGGTGGCAGGAGCTGCAGTGCAACATGCAAGCCAAGCGTGCAGCTGGCGGAGGGCTCGTGCTGGAGCCCATGCAGATCCAGACCGCCTGCGGTTTGTAAATACGACTCGGTACCCCCGAGCCTCGCCCATGTGATGAATGTGTGCTAGAAGCGCTAGGCTAGGGCGGAAGAGTCATGTTGTACATAGCTGTGCTGAAACCCTAGTGCTGGTTGCTTCGTTGTATGTTTCCCATTCGCTTCAATGTAATCCTGTTATACCAACCACAGGTGATCATGAGCACGCTAGGGAACCAGCTTGTCAGTCATTAGCAGTGAGGAGATTTTCTGACATACAACGAAGGAAATCTCTGGATTAAAGAGCCATAGATGGTGCATGCAGACACGGTCTGGGAAGCGTTACGAACGGCCGCCGGTGTTGGCGGCGATGGCTACGCCAGGATGGCGAGCGGGAGAAGTCCCAGGTAGCAGTGGAGGTACGCGAGTGGGCGAAACGATGAGGTATCACGATGGAGTTCTACCACACGGCACCCGGTATATGGCAGACAAGTAGTGCCCCAGCAGTAGCAGCAAGGAAGATCAGCAGGTGAGTAGTCCAAGGGGGGGGGCGAGTAAGCAGAGGCCTGCAGGCATGAACGGCAGGAGTCAAGAGAGAGGGGCTACACAGAGAATTTCCGACACATTGCCTTGTTGTCGACGTACAAATCTGGAGGAGAACGAGGCGCCTCGCCCAGGTCGGTCAGCAAGTAGGTGAGCCAGCGCAGCTCTTGTGCAGCCATGGCCCCTGCATAGATCTCAGCCTCACAGCTAGAGCTGAGAACAGAAGACGAGCGGGTAGACCGCCAAGAGACAGAACCGGAGCCAAGGCTGAAGGTGTAACCCCGTGACAACCGCTGAGTAGCCAGGTCATCAACCCAAGAAGCGCCTGCGTGACCAGTGAGAACAACTGGACCCCGTCCCCCAAGCACGAGCCCCATGCCCGACGTACTGCACAAATAGCGCATCACCCTCTTAGCTGCCTTCCAGTAGTCTGGTCGGTGTCTCCCGGGCGCAACGTAGCGTGCCAGGATGCTAAGAGGGTAAGCAAGGTCACGACGAGTGCAGGTCTTCAGGTACATGAGGCATCCCACAAGCTCTGGATATGGGCCACTCGGCTCTTCGGACTCATCCGAAGGCAGAGCTCAGAGCGAGTGACCAGTAGGCAGAGGAGTAGACTGTGGCGAGGAGTACTGGAAGTCAAAGCTGAAGGACCTGCTACACCATGAGTGACTGGGTCAGAGTGATGGTGCGGCGTGCTCTGTCCCGAGTGATCTGCAAGCCAAGATAGCTGCGCAGCTCACCCAGGTCTGTGCACGTGTGTCTCTTCTGCAGCTCCGACTTCACTAGAGTCAGTGCCTCAGTGTCAGTAGTGGCAAAAACCAAGTCGTCGACGTACACGAGGATGTAGAACGGCGGCAGCGAGGTGTCGGCGCGTAGAAACAGCGAGAGGATTAGGGACCCTCAACCGCCTCTGCGTAAGAGCGCGGAGTCGGGATGTCTAGTGCATCCGGGTCTCCCTCAGGGGCAAGCAGCATGGACACGAGATGAGTTGAAGCAGCAGCAAAACAGTGGAACTCCTCCTGCCTGTCCTTAAGGACGTCCGTGCTAAGGGCACACTCACCCCCGACGGACGGAGGACAGGCAGACTCAGACTCAGCAACAAGACTAGCAGCGTAGTCTAGACCACAGCGAGCAGCAAAGTCGACAAGCTCAGCAACAAGAGCAGACGCAGCAGCAGACTCAAAGGAAGGGTCAGTGACAACAATGGCAAGGAGACGCGTGACAGTAGGACTAGTAGCACGAAGGGAGTCAGACTCCGGGTCAGCAAGGGCAGGAAGAGAGGATGCAGGAGGCGACGGCAGAGGGACACGCAGCGGAGCAGTAGAAGGACGCAGAGTCATCCGGTGCATGCCAGGGACAGGGACAGGGGGAGGAAGCTGACGCAAACCACGACGACTAGTACAAGCAGCACAGACAGGCGACGCAGGCCGAGACGCAGGCTCACGACGCTCAACAAGACCTCCAGTCGGACTATTGTAAGGATACGGAGAAGGCAGTGGAGAGGCGGGCTTTAGCTATGACTGCGACTGGACAGGCGGTGGACACTCTAAGGAGGGAGGAGAACCAGGAGAAGACGGGAGACCAAGAACCTGCTCAAGGAGCGGAACGAAGTACGGACACGGCCGCGCAGCACCTCCAGATACAGCACGGGCAGCACCAGCGCCAACCCCAGCAGCACCACCAGCAGCGCCAGCAGCACCTCCAGCACCTCCAGCACCTCCAACAGCTCCAATAGCACCACCAGCAGCGCCAGCAGCACCTCCAACAACACCAGTAGCACCACCAGCAGCGCCAACAGCACCTGCAGTAGCTCCAGGACTAGCAGCACCCTCAGTAGAACCAGCAGCTCCAGCAGCACCTGCTCCAGCTCCAACTCCAGCAGCACCAGTAGTACCACCAGCACCTCCAGTAGCTCCAGTAGGACCCCTAGCAGCTCCAGCAGAACGGCTCCAGTGCCGAGCAAACCACTCGCGCAGCTGCCGAGGGGAGAGCGGGGTCCGACGGGACGCAGCACCCGAAGGACCGCCAGGCGAAGTGCCTCTAGACTCAGCTCCCCCAGGCACAGCACCCACAGGCTCCGCACCCCCAGACTCAGCAACCCCAGGCTCAGCACCCCCAGTCTCAGCACCCGCAGGCTCCACACCCCCAGACTCAGCACCCCCAGGCTCCACACGCTCAGGCTCGGCACCCCTAGCAGCACCAGATTCAACAGCTACCTCGACAGGCTCGACTGCATCTACCTGGGACACACTTGAGGGAGCAGGACCCTGAGGAGGGAGGGGGTTTACCGAGGGAGGACCTGGCACAAAGAAGAGCGGCGGGGGAGGGAGGGGAGCAGCGCGGTAGGGAAAGAGACGGTAGTAAGGAACTGACTCGTCAAACGTGACGTCCTGAGAGGACAGAACACGGCGCGAGGTGGGGTGGTAAAACTGCCAACTAGGCGCGTCAGGGGGGAAGCCAAGGAAGACGCAGGGAACAGCACGGGAGGACAGCTTGTCCGCAGACAAGTGGCGGCCAAAGGCTCGAGATCCCCAGACACGGAACGCAGACACATCGCCAACCTTCCCCATCCACCGCAGAGTGGGGGTGGTCTCCGGCACAGAGACCTGGGGCTGGAGGTTGATCTGATGCGCCGCGTACTGGACCGCAAACGGCCACAGAAAATGGGGAGCAGCCGCATGGATCATGGACGTACGAGCGACATCCATGACCATGCCAATGCGGCGCTCCGCAATCCCATTTTGCTGTGGGGAGGCCGGAAGCGTGAACGTCTGGCGAATGCCCTCCGCACGACAGAAAGCTCGCAGAAGGCCGGAGGAAAACTCTCCACCTCTGTCGGAGTGGAGACGCAGGACAGGAAGGTCCAAGTCAAAACTCTCGCTGAGCTGACAACGGGCAGCGCTGATCCAGTCGATCAACACCTTAGGGACCTCACCCTTGCTGCGCAAGGGGAAGACTGTGGTATAACGCGAGTAGTCGTCAACGACCTGCAGAAAGTAGCGCTCGTGATCCTGTCCACGGACGCGGGCTGGGCCCCACACGTCCATGTGAAGCATCTGCAGGGGAGCCTCCGTCGGAGGAAACCCGGAGGAGTGAGGAGCGGAGTGCTGCCGCCCCTCGACGCAAGGAACGCAGGTAGGGGCAGGCCCCGAGGGAAGGGATGGGAGAGACCGGGGAAGACCAGAGACAAGGACACGGGAGGCCATGCCTCGAAGACAAGGTAGGGAGGGGTGACCAAGGCGGTGGTGCCAGAGGAGAGTCTGGTGAGACAGGAGGTGACACGAGCAGGGGGCAGACTCAGGACCAGACCAGGACGCCACAGCAAACACCTGACCCGACGCAGCTACCTGACCAGACTCTGCAACCAGAGGAGACACGGTAGTCAGGGTGTACAGGCTCAACCCAGGCTGACGGGTAAACGTGGCCAGGTGCCGGCCTGTCCGAGTACACGTACATTGGGTCACCCACTGACCTCCAGGAGTGAACTGGTCAACCCACACGTCCTGAAGGTCAGCTCCACTCACCAAGTTCGTGGAGAACGAGGGGAGGTGGAGACCTGACAGGGAACCAGACGGGACCGCTGAACACGGCAGAATTGTGGAGGAGTGTGCAAGGACATGACCCCCAGAGGGGTCAGCCAGGGAGACTCCCACTGGCCGACTGAGCGGCGTGAGTGTGGTGCAGTCGCGAAAGAAGGAGCGGGAAGCACCCGAGTCCAGAGTGAAAGTGTGCAAGACCTGAGCCGACGCAGAACCTGAGAGCGCAGCCTCACTGGAACCTGGAGCAGCAGACTCACTAGCACCTGGAGCAGCAAACTCACTAGCACCTAGAGCAGCAGCCCCATTGCCCGGGTCGGGCGGCACACACAGGTAACAGTCATCCTCAGCACTAATAGTCACAGCATACATAGCAGCAATGATAGCATCAAAGTCAAGATCAAAGATAGCAACCCCCGACCTAAGCAGATCACCCCAGCGAGGGAGCTCAGTGGCGTCAGGAAACTGGGCACGCCAGGCGTCAGTCAGGCGGCCAAAGCAGCGCTGCGTGGCGTGCGGCCCTCCACACGTCTCCCCACTGCGCTCGCCGGTGCGGAGAACGTAAGCACAAGGATCAGCACCCCCGGACCTCCCACGGCCAGCGTACCACTCACGAAGCTGCTGGGGCGACAGAGTCTCACGAGGGCGCTGCTGCTGCTGGCGCTGACTCCCACCAGTGCTGCCGCGGTGCACAGCTCCACCCCGACCAGGACCACCGCTGCCGCTACCCCCATCGCCGCCGCCACCGCCACTGCCGCCCCCACCGCCACTGCCGCCACCGCCCCCACCGCCACCACCCCCACTGCCACCCCCACCCCCTCCGCCTCCTCCACCACCACCACTACCGCCCCCACCATCCCCTCCAGCACCCTTGCCCCCCTTGCCCTTACCGTAGCGGCGCCTCCCACTGGGAGCAGACGCAACGCCGACCGACTCGGTGCCAACGAAGCCGACAGCAGCAGCAGAGGCAACAGAGGGCAAAAGAGGGACTGGGGAACACCCCTCAAAGAAAGGGGCACAAGGGTTACCATGAGAGGCTCCGACAGCAACTATGCTCTTCTCTGCTGCTAGGAGGCGCTCCTCAAGGAGGTCAATGGTGAGCGTGGTGGGACAAAGGGAGAGGAAGTGGTCCCTGACCGAGCGAAGGGAGTCAGGGAGCCGGGTGACGAGGTAGTAGAGAGTGATGTACGTAGGGGGGGGGTTCGCAGCGCAGAACTCAGCAGGAAGCGCAGCACGGTAGCGGGTGTCACCAGTGCGGAGGTGCGTAATGAGGTCAGCGACTATGGCAAAAGCAGCTAGATCAGGGAACAGGTACGGCAGCATGAGGCGGCTAAGGGCAGTAGTGGCAGGGGAGGAGTAGCGCGCAACAACAGCGTCATACAGAGTCCTAGCAGTCTTGTACTGGCTAAAGTGCGCGCGCTCAGCAGACGGCAAGTGACTACGAATGGCAAGACGAGCAGCAGCATCGCGCGTGAGCCACTGCGAGCGAGCAGTACAGTCAGCATCAACAGCAGGAGCAGCAGAGGTGCCAGACGCAAGATCAAACAGGGATACTCCGTCCTTAGAATCGCACTGTAGGAAAAGCTGCAAATCATCGACCCAGACCTCGAAGTCTACTGCTCTACCCTCAGCGTCAAAGGTAAGGATGGTAGGGGAAGCCATAGCAGTAGTAGCGGCCTAGCAGCAGTAGCAGCAGCAGCAGTAGCAGCAGTAGCGCAACTCGGTAGGGCGGCTCGGCACGGCAGGGCGGCGCGGCTTGCCAGTGCGCTTACCAGGGGCGGGATCGGGGTAGGGCCGTGGCGCACCGGCAGGGCAGGGGCCGCAACAGGCAGGGCCGCATGGAGGCGGCAGGGCAGGGCCGCGACTCGGCTGCAGGTCAGGGCCGCGGGAGGGCGGCAAGGCAGGGCCGCTGCAGGGCAGGGCCGAAACGGCGGGGCCGCAGCGGCGACTCCAGCTAAGGTCACACCGGCGGCTGCAGGCCCGACTGCGGCAGCAGGGGTGCCGGCTGCTGCAGGTGCGACGGCGACTGCAGGGACGACGGCGGCTGCGGCGGAAGAGGCCGCGGCGACGGGATGGGCTGGCCGGGGAGGGCCGCCACGACGTGGTGGCAGGCCGCGCAGAGCCGCAAAAACGAGCAGGCGGGCCGCGCAGGGCCGCAACGAAGAGACGGGCGGGCCGCGGGCGGGCCGTGAAGGGCCAAGACGGGCCGCAAAGGGCGGCTACGGGCGGCAGGGTGGGCTGCGTAAGGGCGGCAGGGCGGTTCGCGACAGAGATACGACGGGCCAGGAAGGGCGGCAGGGCGGGCCGCAAAAAGGCGCAGGGCGGGCTGCTAAGGGCCGCGATAGCACGGCGGGCCGCTAAGGGCCGCGAAGATAGGGCGGGCCACTAAGGGCCATGACCGTAGGGCAGAGCCCGAGGCGCGCTTCGGGCAGGGCATAATAAAAATATGAAGTGGTGGGCCCTAAAAAAAACGTTCCCACTAGGGAACCCGCTCTATACCAGGTGAGAATATTTCGAGGAATGAATGAACTAGAAAAGAGATGGGTACAAGTAGGGAACCCTAACAGTGTTGTACCCTGTATAATCTACCCCACTAAATGCGGAGATAAATGCAGCAACGGGAGCTAGACTACGGGCTAGGCACGGGTGCTCGTGTGATCTCTGCGTTCGTTCGTTCCTTAGTCGTTTCCTTGTGCGCACACACTTGCTGGTTCACGGGGAAAGTTGGCAAGAGTTCCACTAGGGAAAGGCCGCGTAGTGCAGCGCCTTCGTCAGGAAGTCAGCCGGCTACTCAGCTGTCGGGATGTACCTCAACGAGAACTTTCCGCGCTTCACCATATGCTGCAGCCAGGCCTGTCGCCGCTCCATGTGTTTGAGGTTGCCCGCCAACCCCATGCCCTCGGCGACCGTGATCGCCGACTTGTTGTCCACACGAAGGACAGTCGGCTTCCCGGCGTCCAGCTGCCGGAACTCTGCGAGGAGGAAGCGAAGGCGGCGTCCCTCCTTGTCGGCTTCGGTGGCCGCCACGTACTCTGACTCGGTCGACGAAAGCGTCGCGCACATGATGCGCTGGCTCGACCAGGAGAGTGCGGCCCCTCCGTAGACGAACACGTAGCCGCCCGTGCTCGTCCTGTTCTGCTTGTCACTGGCGTCGTCGGCTTCCACATAGCCGACCAGCTCCAGCAACTCAGGTCCACCGCCGAACTCCAGGGCGGAGTCACGCGTGTTGGCGAGGTAGGCGAGGCAGCGGTCGACCTCGCGCCAGTGCTGGTCGCTCCTCACCGTGAGGCCGCTCCCCAGCTTGCTGCAGGCAAAGGCGATGTCCGACCTCGTCGTCGTCGCTGCAGACTGCAACGAGCCGACCTTCTGCCGGTACTCCTCCTCCTATCGCTCCTGCGCCTCCTCGTCGTCGAAGGTGAGCTTGGCATAGGCGTCTACCGAGACCGGCGTCTTAGGGGTGCGCCTAGTCTGCTCCTCGTCGATGAACCGCCTACGCAGCTTGTCGGCGTAGCCCTGCTGGTGCAGCCACAGCTTCCCCGCCGACCTGTCGCGCACGATCTCCAGCCCGAGGTACTTCCATACCGGCGAGATCTCCCGCAGCTTGAAGGCGGCTTCCAGCAGCTCCTTCAGCTCCTTCAACATCGCGGCACTTCTGCTGGCGGCGAGAGGTTATCGACGTAGACCAGCACCCAGCAGGCCACTCCGTCGACGCCGACCTTGAAGTACAGAGCCTCGTCGACCTGGCTCTTCTTCCACCCGGCGCCGACCAGCACGTCGTTGAGCACCAAGTACCACAGCAGTGGTGACTGCTTCAGCTCGTACAGGCTCTTCAGCAGCTTGCACATCCGGCCGGTTCCATCGTTGAAGTAGTCCGGCTGGGACATGTACAACACCCAGTCGAGCTTGCTCTGTAGGAAGGCGTTCTTCATGTCGAGCTGCATCAGGTTGAGATTGAGCACGGCGACGATGCTAAGGAAGATCCTCAGCGTGACGTAGCTGCTCACCGGTGCGAACGTCTCGTCGTAGTCAGCGCCGTACACCTGCGTGAAGCCCTTCACGACCAGCCTTGCCTTCTCTCGCTCGACGGTGTCGTCGATGTGGTACTTCGTCGTCAGCACCCACCGGCTCTTCATGATATTCACTCCCGGCGGGCGTTCGACCAGCTCCCACATGCCCATGTTGATGAGGCTGCGGATCTCCTCCTCCATGGCGGCCCTCACCGCCGGGCCCTTCCAGCTCGCCAAAGCCTCCTTCACCGTCATCGTCGAGATATCCCAACGGTGCTCGGGGTCGGCGTGCATGTCGGGGTCGAGCTCCGGAAACTCCTCATCTTCCGCGGCGTCGTCGTACAGCAGATCGTTGTCATCCTCCACGTCATACACCGTGGTGAAGGCAGCGGGGACGAAGAAGTCAGGTGGCCTCCGGAGTCGGCCTGAACGTCGTGGTCCCGGCTGGACCTCCTCGGCGTCCCCTCCATTGTCGCCGTCGTCACTGTCCTCGGCGTCCTGCTGCACCTCCGTCAGCGTCCCATCCGACTGCTCCCCTGCTGTCGGCTCCTCTACCGACTGCCCGGTTGCCGACTACTGCTTGGTCGGCGTCACTGCTGCCTGCTCCCCTGTGAGCTGCTGTTCCACAGGCGTCTCCTTCACCGGCTTCACCAATGTCGGCGGCACCACCTGCTGCCTCCTGGTCGGCGTCAGCTTCGCTCCCACGCCGCTTTGCACAGCATCACATCGGCCACCGGCAGCATCACGTCGGCCACCGGCGATGCTTGGGTCCGGCACCACAGGTGACGCCCCACTTCTCCCCTCATCGCCGGAGGCCGACATCGGGGTCAGTCCATGCAAGTTGGTAACAAGGGGAGGGGCAGGGGAAGGGCAGGGAGAGTGGACGTCCTCGGCGTCCTCACCAGAAAGCTCACCGACCTCGGCAAGCAGAGGCAGCGTCGCCGCCAAGGTGTCCGTTGGCGGGTGAGCGGGTAGTCGCCCTGACGCCGGCCTGTGCGCCAACTTCCACACCTCCAGCGACATGCTCTCATAAAACACCACGTCCGACGTGGTGACCACCCGGTTGTCGGCGATGTCGAGGAGCTCCCAGCCCTTGCTCTCCTCCGACACGCCGAGGTGGAGGCCCCACCAGGCCTTCGGCTGCAGCTTCCCGCCACGCTGCTGCTCGGGGACTAAGAATTGCGCCATGCAACCCCACACCCGCACCAGCGACAAATCGGGCTTCTTCTCGGTGAGCAGCTTGTACAGCGTCGTCCCCGGCGGCAGCGCCGATCGCTCGAGGCAGTTGCGGACCCAGACGGCCTGCCGTAGAGCGAGGTGCCACCAGTGGTGCTGAACGCCCATGTGCAGCAGCATCGTGCGCACAGACTCCACCACCGTCCTCATCTCCCACTCTGCCATGCCGTTCTGCTGCGGGGTGTACGGGCAGGTCAGGTCGTGGACAATGCCCTTGCCGTTCACGAAGTCGGTGAACTGCTTCCCGAGGAATTCCCCTCCTCGGTCGGAGCGCAGCATCAACACCGACTTCTCCGTCTGCCGCTCAGCCACCGCCAGCCATTGCACGAACACCGGCAACGCATCTGACTTCTTGGCGACCGGTCGCACCCACACGTAGCGAGTCTTGCGGTCCATTAGCAACAAGAAGTACAGGCTGCCATCCTTGGCAGCCACACGAAACGGCCCGCACATGTCGATGTGCACGACGGCCAGCACTTCGTCGGCGTCGGAGCCTTGATCGGGGAAGGTGTGTCGTGCCAGCTTCCCGCCTACGCACGAAACACACGGTGCGTCGGCGCCGGACGCCGACTTAAGGTCTTGCCCGGTGGCGACCTCGTGCTTCGCCGAGCTCTGGATAGTGTCCATGCCAACGTGCGCCAGCCTCGCGTGCAGCCTGTCCGGTGGCGTGGCCTTCTTCTCCGAGATGATCGCCCGCAGGGCCATGACCTCCGTGGGGGGCGTCATCTGCTTGGCCGAGCAGGGACGCAGATTGGTGCAGAATACAAGTCCAGTGTACGTTGCCCGGCCGAGCACCTCTCCCGCTGCCAAAACGAGCAACATCTCGTCGTCGTCCTCCTGCAGCTTCACGCCGTGCTCCTTCAGCTGGCCGGCCGAAGGCAAGTTGGCTCGCACGCCCGGGACGTAGAGCACGTCAGGGATGAGCACCTGCTTCCCGGCCTCCCCTTGCAGAGCAACTGTGCCGCGGCCGTGAACGTCCTGCAGCGCCCCATTGAATCCACGCACGTGCTTGACATCGCCGTTCGGCCCCAAGTCAACGAAGGCCTCCTTCATCCCCATCAGGTTGTGGGAGCAGCCGCTGTCGAGGAGGACCACCGCCGGGTTTGCCTGCACAGCTCCCGCCACTGCCTGGAAGTCCTCTCCGACCTCCGGTGCCAGCGAGACGGTCGGCTCCATAACGCCGACCAGCGAGCACGACGCCGTCTTGTCGTCTCGCCCCTTGCCGCCTGCAGAAGAGTCGGCGTCCTTCGCCGAGGTCGACGTCTTGGTCGACTGCTTCTCCTTGCGCGGCTGGTTTCCTCCACGATGAGGACAACGACTACCAGACCTCCCATGGCCTCCCTTGGCGTCATCGTCGTCGGAGTCACTGCGGTTGGGGCACTCGAAGGAGAGATGGTCGGGGTCGCCGCACAGCCAGCACTCCCAACCTCCTCCTCCTCGACCGCTACCCGTGGCAGACTTCTGCTTGTCGGCGTCCTTCGCCGGCTTCCGCCCGCTGCTACCATCGCCGCCGGACTGTCCGCGCTGCCTTGATCGGCCTCCTTGCTTCGCTGGGGCGACGAATTTTGCCTGCGCTAAGAGCTCCTGAGACCGCTCAGCCTCCTGCATCGCTTCGTCCTGCAGGATATACGAGGTCAAGTTGTCCTCGTTGAGCGTCGCCCTCGTGCTCGGTGCCATCGACAGCCGCTTTAGGAGGTTGTAGCTGCTAGAGAGTACCTGCATGACATGGGTGATGTACGACGCCGTTGAGTACTGCACGCCGGCCATCCTGATAGTGGCGAGAATTCGCCAGGCTCGGTTGCAGTAGTCGGTCGCTGTCTCCTCGTCACCCATACGCAGGTGTGTCAGCTGTCCCTCCAGCTGGGCGATGAACAGGTCGTCGGTGACCTGGTACGTTGACTCAATGAAGTGCCACGCCCGGTGGCCGGCGTCGAGGTACTCTCGGCCCACTTCAAGGCAATCTGCACGCCCGGCGAGCAGCACTGCTAGATGACCGTGAAGGTCAACAACTACACGGCGCGAAACTCCGCACGCAGGTCGGGTGGTGCTCCCCCGGCGTCGCCACGGTCCCTCGGGCGAAGCCAATCAGCCCAGCCATCTCCAGCTGGGGCTCGATAGCTTCCTTCCAGGTGAGAATGTCGGGTCGACCGACCAGCGGAGGGGTGACCGAGATCCTGTCCGGCGTAAACTTGAAGCAGCCATAGCTCGGCGCAATTCCGCCTGCCGTCACCTGGGACGCCGACATCGGCGACAGCCCACTCCGTCGACCTCCGACGTCACCCTGCGAAGAGCCTGCAACCGCCGACGACTGCATCCCTTGCGCCTGAACGCCGCGGGATTCACCAGCGTGTATCACACCTCGCTGCCTTGACGTGCCTCCCGCACTGCTGCCGACCTGACCTCCACCGGCGTTGACGCCCACGTTGACGCCGCCGTCGTTGTTCACCGGTCGAGGAGAGGCAGGTCAAGAAAGGGGGTGCTCCGCCGCCCACACAGAGCGGAGTCCGGCCTCGACGACTGCCCAGGGTATCGCCCCATACTCCTGGACCTCATGGCGTCTCCTCGCATCCTCCAGCCGTCCCTCCAGGGTGTCCATCACCTCGGCGTCGCCTACGCCCACGCTAGTGTCTGCACGGCTGCCGGTCTACGAACACGATCGGTATGTGCAATGTCGGCTAGACTAAACTACGTCGCGGTGTTGTCCACGCTCACCGCACCATGCGGAGATAGCTGCAGCAACGAGAGCTAGACTACGGGCTACGCACGGGTGCTCGTGTGATCTCTGTGTTCGTTCGTTCCTTAGTCGTTTCCTTGTGCGCACACGCTTGCTGGTTCACGGGGAAAGTTGGCAAGAGTTCCACTTGGGAAATTTCATAACAATCGTGACAACAACATTGGCATCACAGGCTACATCAGAGCTAGCTAGGCTGCTGGCCGACCTCCAGCGCAGCATGGTCGGCCGCGCTCCAGCGCAGCAGCGCTCGCACCGCTCCAGCGTTGCAGAGTAGCGGTTCGCCAACGTTGTAAGTCCACGGTGTGCCAACGCTGCAGCAAGTCGGCTGCACAGCTTTGCACCCGCAGGACAGCGGTGCACCTGCTTCGCAGATGCGTGCAGCTGGTTGGTGCGCCACTCCTCATCACGTGCACAGCGCAGACGCCTGGCTGACTCCACGCCAGCGACTACGCCCACCAGCCACGTCGACCTCGGGATACCACCCCCGAGGTCGGCCTCGCAGACTCCACCCCTGCGACCGGGCAACCACGCCCGGTCAACCAGCACAGTCCGTAGCCGGCCACCAATGCCCGGCGTCACAAGTCCGGCGTCCAGGCGCCCAGGACGGCGTCCAGGCGCCCAGGATGGCGTCCAGGCGTCCAGGACGGCGTCATCCTACTCGGCGCCCTTCAGTTAGGCGCCCTCCAGCTCGACGCCCTTGCAGTGGCCTTCGTGCCCACTGCTGCAGGTCGACTGCAACCCCCGCACATCCGACCACGAGGTCAGCTCCGCCCAAGCGAGGACGGGGCCAAACAACACTCCAGTTGACACTACAGCCTACACAATTTGCAGCATATAAGTTTGACACGCTCCTCTGGGTCTATTACCAAGCCAAAAAGGCCATGGGAGGGTGGCGAGCATCATCGGTTATCAGTGGTCGCGAACGAAGAGCGCCCGCTATATTTCCTGCACATGTGCAGATCCTTTCGTGTTTTGGGGCTGCAAGTGATCGTTTCATGCATTTTTCTTCCTCCGGGTCACATGGCTGCGCTTGTCTGGGCCTATTACCAACCAAGCAAGGGCGTGGGAGGGTGGGGAGCATCATCGGTTATCGGTGGTCGCAAATGAAGAGCGCCCTCTGCATTTCGTGCACATGTGCGGAACGTTGCGGGGCTGGAAGCGCTCGTTCCGAGCGTTTTTCTTCCGACGGTTCATGTGGCTGCGCTCGTCTGGGCCTATTACCAAGCCAGCAAGGGCGTGGGAGGGTGGCGAGCATCATTGGTCATCGGTGGTCGTGAACGAAGAGCGCCCGCTGCATTTCTTGCACATGTGCGGATCCTTCCACGTTTTGGGGCTGCAAGCGCTCGTTCCGAGCGTTTTCCTTCCGCTGTGTCACGTGGATGCGCTCTTCTGGGCCAAGCCAGCAAAGGCGTTGGAGGGTGGCGAGCATCATCGGTCATCGGTGGTTGCGAATGAAGAGTTGTCGGTGCAATTCCCGCACATGTGCGAATCCTTCCGCGTTTTGGGGCTAGAAGCGCTCGTTCTGAGCGTTTTTCTTCTGCCGCATCGCGTGGTTATGCTCGTCTGGGTCTATTACCAAGCTAGCAAGGACGTGGAAGGGTGGCGAGCATCATCGGTCATCGGTGGTCGCGAATGAAGAGCGTCCGGTATGTTTCTTGCACATGTGCGGATCCTTCCGCGTTTCGGGGCTGGAAGCGCTCGTTCTGAGCGTTTTCTTCCGCCGCATCACGTGGTTGCGCTCGTCTGGGTCTATAACCAAGCCAGCAAGGGCGTGGGAGGGTGGCGAGCATCATCGGTCATCGGTGGTTGCGAATGAAGAGCGTGTCAGAATATTATGTTTGTCTAGCCTGCAGTGGGGTACTCTATAACGAGTACAGCCCAAATTAGGGTTTCCTATATGTACTCACCTGCCTGCTAGTGCAAATTCTCTTTCTTGTACTAAAATTTCTTCTAATATTTTTTACAAAGCGCCCGTTGCATTTCCTGCACTTGTGCGGATCCTTCCGCGTTTCTGGGTTGGAAGCGCTCGTTCTGAGCGTTTTCTTCCGCCGCATCTTGTGGTTGCGCTTGGCTGAGCCTATTACCAAGCCAGCGAGGGCGTGGAAGGGTGGCGAGCATTATCAGTCATCGGTGGTCGCGAATGAAGAGCGCTCGCTGCATTTCCTGCACTTGTGCGGATCCTTCCGCGTTTTGGGGCTGAAAGCGCTCGTTCCGAGTGTTTTTCTTCCGCCGCATTACGTGGTTGCGCTCGTCTGGGTCTATTACCAAGCCAGCAAGGCCGTGGGAGGGTGACAAGCATCATCGGTCATCGGTGGTCGCGAATGAAGAGAGCCCGCTGCATTTCCTGCACATGTGCGGATCCTTCCGCGTTTCAGGGCTGGAAGCACTCGTTCCGAGCATTTTTCTTCCGCCGCATCACGTGGTTGCGCTGCTCGTCTGGGTCTATTGCCAAGCCAGCAAGGGCGTGGGAGGGTGGCGAGCATCATCGGTCATCGGCGGTCGCGAATGAAGAGCGTCCGGTATGTTTCCTGCACATGTGCGGATCCTTCCGCGTTTCGGGGCTGGAAGTGCTCGTTCCTAGCGTTTTCTTCCGCCGCATCATGCGGTTGCGCTCGTGTGGGTCTATAACCAAGCCAGCAAGGGCGTGGGAGGGTGGCGAGCATCATCGGTCATCGGTGGTTGCGAATGAAGAGCGTGTCAGAATATTATGCTTGTCTAGCGTGCAGTGGGGTACTCTATAGCGAGTACAGCCCAAATTAGGGTTTCCTATATGTACTCACCTGCCTGCTAGTGCAAATCCTCTTTCTTGTTCTAAACTTTCTTCTAATATTTCTGACAAAGCGCCCGTTGCATTTCCTGCACTTGTGCGGATCCTTCCGCGTTTCTGGGCTGGAAGCGCTCGTTCTGGGCTGGAAGCGCTCGTTCTGAGCGTTTTCTTCCACCGCATCTCGTGGTTGCGCTTGGCTGGGCCTATTACCAAGCCAGCAAGGGCGTGGAAGGGTGGCGAGCATTATCAGTCATCGGTGGTCGCGAATGAAGAGCGCTCGCTGCATTTCCTGCACTTGTGCGGATCCTTCCGCGTTTTGGGGCTGAAAGCGCTCGTTCCGAGCGTTTTTCTTCCGCCGCATTACGTGGTTGCACTCGTCTGGGTCTATTACCAAGCCAGCAAGGCCGTGGGAGGGTGACAAGCATCATCGGTCATCGGTGGTCGCGAATGAAGAGAGCTCGCTGCATTTCCTACACATGTGCGGATCCTTCCGCGTTTCAGGGCTGGAAGCACTCGTTCCGAGCATTTTTCTTCCGCCGCATCACGTGGTTGCGCTGCTCGTCTGGGTCTATTGCCAAGCTAGCAAGGGCGTGGGAGGGTGGAAAGCATCATCGGTCATCGGTGGTCGCGAATGAAGAGCGCCTGCTGCATTTCCTGCACTTGTGCGGATCCTTCTTTGTTTTGGGGATGCAAGTGCTCGTTCCGAGCGTTTTTTTTTTTTTTTTTTTTTTTTTTTTGTCTATCTGTATTACCGTATGGTTCCGGCTATAAGACTCGCCGGTAAGAAGGTCCCCCGGGACTCTTGAATTGTTGAAAGTCTAGGCAAGAATCAAGAAACAGGAAAGAGGGGTTTCACTAGCAAGCAGTTGAGTACATATAGCAAACCCTATTTTAGGCTGTACTCGCTATAGAGTACCCCACTGTAGGCTACACAGGCATCATATTTTGACACACCCCCATAGTCAAAGTGGAGTACAATCAACACAACAAGCAGGCAGAGCAGTAGTTCACAATTATAAGCAAAGCTAGAGGCTATCACAGAGAGCAAGTGAGGAGGAGAAACTGTGAGAGGAGTGGAGATAGGAGGCGTCGGGTGAAACCACAGACACACGGGCAACAGGAACAGCGCGCACGGTGGCTACCGGAGTACTCAACCCCCGAACTACTGGCGCTGTTGACGTCACAACGGCTACCTCCGGTCAACCTCCCCAAACTGTCCCACACCCCTTTCACACACTCCCTGCTGAACCACTAGCACCGCTCACACGCCACCCCCCTCGAGCCACTCCGACGGCTCCAACACATCCACCCCCCTCAGCGGCAGCTGCAGCAGTGGGAGACGGAGGAGGAGGAGGAGCAGGGGACGACTCACACACACGACACCCCCATACTCTCCACCCCCAAACCCTAACACAGGAGCGCGGGCAGCAGCGGGGGTGGGGGGCAGTCAGAAGCTCGGGGGACGGCGTGCGGCAAGGAGGGAGACAGTGCGGGCCGCTCACGGGCATGGCGCAGCCCGTACGAACCGCGCGCGGGCCTAGCGCAGCCCGTACGGGCCGCGCATGGGCTGTACGGGCCGCGCGCGGGCCTGGCGTGTTATAGTCACAGTAGGCTCCAATGTGCCTAAAACGAAAGATAGAGTGCACGGTCGGATTTCAGCACAGCGGCTTCAAACGTTCATAGCGATCTGCTCACAACTCCAAATGAATTCATTCAACTTGGATCTGGAGCGCCTTAACGTCGCCTACAATAGGCAATTTAAATCGCACGCTTTCATTAAGAACTGACGACACAACGTTGGTTTGAAGGAACGGCACTATGGCAGCAACATAGTCTTAGAACACAAGATAGGAAGAGTTAGGAAGAGTTACGAGTTGGGAATGACTCCCAGCTCCTACAAACCCCAAGAGCCGAGGTACAGTGATGTGGAACAGTGCCACACTGTCCCCAACCACGAAGGGTCTCGAAGCTACCCTTCACTAGGGCCTACACCAAGTGAAATGTTACACTACACAAAGTAATGTAACTATCTTCAATATCTTGAGGTGCACCCTTCTGGCGAGCTTCAAAATCACTTGAGGCTTGACACCAAGGCTCGGGCTCTTCATCACACACTCATCCTTGAGTTCCTGATGGGTCTTCTGCACACACCTGCGACACGCCGAACGTTCGACACAGGACAAAATAGAAACCGCGCACGACAAAATAGAAACCGCGCGCGAGACACAAACGACCGCGTAACACGCGTCTAGCGATAACTCGCTATTGACTCGACACACACACTCAACATCATGATTCAACATTCACACACAATTATAAGCATGAAATATATATCATCCCATGCCCTCATACCATTCCATACACACACACATGCACGCACACGGACAACAAGCCGAGTGCAAACCGTAGGGTTGCACCAACATGGCGCAGCCGTACGGGTCGCGCGCGGGCCTGGCGCAGCCCATACGGGCCGCTCGCGGGCCTGGCGCAGGTCGCGCAGGTCGCGTCGGGCGACGGGGGGCGACGCGCGGGTCACCGGGTCAGGAAACCGCCGCACGCTCCCGGGGCGCGCGGCGGGCAGGGCAGAAAACCACCGCGCGCCCCGAACGCGCGGCGGGAAGAAAAAACGATGTGCACTCCGAGCGCACGGCAAGAAGAAAACGGCGCGCGCCCGGGGCGCGCTACAGGCAGTAGAGTAGCGGAAGCATCGGGTGGGGCCCACCCACAGGATCGACCCAGGAGGATCGACACAGGATAGCACATTGAAAGTCTAGGCAAGAATCAAGAAACAGGATAGAGGGGTTTCACTAGCAAGCAGTTGAGTACATATAGCAAACCCTAATTCAGGCTGTACTCGCTATAGAGTACCCCACTGCACGCTACACAAGCATCACATTCTGACATGAATGGGTAGGGGTACTCTTGTTGTGGCACGTTTTGTGAGGACCCCCCTTTAGCCGCTAATCATCATAAGACCCCCCTTTTCTGTATACAGTAATAATAATTGCTATTGTGCGTCAGCTTTTACTGGCATAAATTCGAATTCCGGCACGTTTTTTGTGTCAGACTCGAATTCTGACACAGTTCTGACGCGCCAGACGCGCGAAATTTGCGCGAATTCGTTACGAATATAAGAACCCCCCCCCCCCCCCCCCCCCCCCCCGCCCCAAACTGAGTCGTACACCCTAAATGTCAGATTGATAACTGATAAATAAGTTACCCCGGGTCTTAAAAAAATTGCTTCCGCCATGATGTCCACCCAAGCACATTTTCTAGCATTTGTAGAGAGTCCCCCGGGTCTTATAGCTGGAACTATACGGTAGATGCCTATTTCTTTTTTATAGTATAGTTTGATAGTCCAACTGTCAGAAATGTAGTCAAGACTTAGGTACTACGGTTTGGGGTAGGACAAGGGTGACGAGAGGAACGCGTCGAGAGAGATAGCCAAAAGAGGACTTCACTATGGCATGTGAAAATAAATGACCAGGAATGGAATGACTAAGTCAGTGTTGGGTACAAATACAACCCTAGAAAGCTGTACCCCATATGTGCTACCCCACTATAGCCTACAAACATGCATCAGCTATAATAATCTGACATGGCAAAGGAAGAATGTATAGGCAAGAAACAAGAGAATGGGGTGCACCACCTGTCAAACTATATATGTGTTAGTTCTGTGTAGGCTATAGTGGGGTAGCTCATATGGGGTACAACCTGATGTCAGAGGTCCACTGGTGATCCCTGATTGATCCTAGGGAAGGGTTACAGGCACGTTGGCCTGGGGGGTTATGGGCGCACTGACCTGCTACTTAAACAAGCCCTTTTATCCCAGTGGTCTAGTGGCTGGGATTCTGACATGGTATCAGAGCGAAGGTATCGGGTTCGAATCCCGGTGTATGCACTTCGGGCATCCAAGTGCGGGGGGGAGTCAGAGGTCCACTGGTGATCCTCGATTGATCCTAGGGAAGGGTTACAGACACGTTGGCCTGGGGGGTTATGGGCGCACTGAACCGCTACTTAAACAAGCCCTTTTATCCCAGTGGTCTAGTGGCTGGGATTCTGACACCCGATGTTAGGGGTTAGTACTTGTACCCGGATTTCATTCAATGCCATCATTCATGCTTGCTATCTTGACATGGTTTCAAAGCAGTAGGTCCGTAGGACCGTTTTTTTTTTTTTCCAGGCCCACCATACTTAGCTTCCAACTGCGGTTACTGCGTTACCCCACTACCTTGCAGTGCGCTGCCTCGAGTACGCCCTGCCCTGCGCCAGCACCCTGCCCTGCGCCGGCGCCCTGCCCTGCGCCGGCTCCCTGCCCTGCGCTAGCGCCCTGCCCTGCGCCAGCGCCATGCCCTGCGCCAGTGCCTTGCCCTGCGCCAGCGCCCTGCCCTGCGCCAGCGCCCTGCCCTGCGCCGGCGCCCTGCCCTGTGCCAGCGCCCTGCCCTGCGCGCTTGCTATCTTGACACCACCTATGTGCTTGCACTAAACTACATACTAATGGCGTGTTCCTATAGCCTCATATCAGGAAACCTCGTACGGTATTAAGAATGTACTTTTTGACTGGTAAAACTAGCAAGAGGATTTGGGATTGGGGGAATTTTCAGTGTGAGCCTGATACGTGGTTCTCTTGATACGAGGTGTAGGAACATGTTCTGAGGCAGTTAATATAAACACATACATACGGTAGCATATGTATCTATCCAACACCAACCTACAGTACGATTTGAAGTTGAAGAAGGCTTTAAGCGAGCCTCGACGATGGCCTTGTTAGAATCAAGTGGCAGGAATGTGTGAGAATTTAGAACGAATGGATGAACTATGAATGAACTGAGTACAAGTACTAACCCTAATTGGGTTGTACCCCTTATGGGCTACCCCACTATAGCCTACACAATAAGCACAAGCTATATGTTCTGACACACCCCCATAGGCAAAGTGGGGAGAACAAGGGGTCACAAGACCAGTCAAGCAAAGCAAAGCAAAGCAAGCTCAGGGTGGATCACAAAGTCACCACACATTCCGAGCACAAGTTCAAGGCCACAAGGCCAGTTCACATGCAGGAGTACATATATATAACGGACTAGACAAGCAAGAGCAGGTGTATATATATGCAACAGTACAAGCAAGGTCAAGAGGTGAGCAAGTGAGGCAAGACAGGCACAAGACCCAGCTGTGTGCAGAAGCGCTGATGATCACAAGGCGCAAGTGCCTTGGTGAAGACATCAGCAGTGTTGGCCTTAGAGGCCACGTACGCAAGCCGCAACTGACCACGCTGCTGTAGCTCACGAGCAAGAAAGTAGCGAAGAGCAATGTGCTTTGTTCTGTGCTCCAGTCTCTGCTCTCGACACAAGGCCAGCATGGCCTTGTTGTCTACGTACAAGACTGGAGGAGAACGAGGCGGATCTCCAAGGTCTATCAGCACGTAGGTGAGCCAGCGAAGCTCCTGTGCAGCCATGGCCCCGGCGTAGATCTCAACCTCACAACTGGAGCCGAGAACAGAAGACGAGCGGGTATCCCGCCACAAAACAGAGCCGGAACCAAGGCTGAAGGTGTAACCCTTTGACGACCGCTGCGTAGCCTGGTCGTCAGCCCAAGAAGCGACCGCGTGCCCAGTGAGGACCACTGGACTCCGCCCTCCAAGCACTAGCCCCATGCCCGACGTACTGCACAAGTAGCGCAACACCCTCTTCGTTGCAGCCATGTGCTCTGGTCGGTGTCTCCCAGGAGCAACATAGCGTGCGAGAATGCTAAGAGGGTATGCAAGGTCAGGTCGTGTGCAGGTCATCAGGTACATGAGGCAGCCAACCAGCTCTGGATACGGGCCACTCGACTCTACGGACTCATCCGAAGGAAGAGCTGAGAGCGAGTGGCGAGTAGGCAGAGGAGTGGCCTGAGGCGAGGAGTACGTGAAGCCGAAGCGCTGAAGGACCTGCTGCACCATGGGTGACTGAGTCAGAGTAATGGTGCGGCGTGCTCTGTCCCGGGTGATCTGCAAGCCAAGGTAGCTGCGCAGTTCACCCAGGTCTGTGCACGTGTGTCTCTTCTGCAGCTCGGACTTCACGTAGGCTAGTCCAGCAGTGTCAGCTGTGGCAAAGACCAAGTCGTCAACGTACACGAGGATGTAGAACGGCGGCAGAGAGGTGTCGGTGCGCAGAAACAGCGACGGGTTGGCAGTAGAAGGAGCAAACCCAAGAGCCGCAAGCGTAGTCCTCAGTGTGTCGTGCCACTCACATGGCGCCTGGCGGAGACCGTAGACTGGACGCCGGAGACTCCACTGGGTACCAGGAGGGTAAGACCCAGTGAAGCCAGGTGGGCGGCGCAGCCAGATCTCCTCGTGCAGGCTGCCCTGCAAGAAAGCTGTGCTGAAGTCAAGAGAGTGCAGCTCGTAGTCACGGTGAGCAGCAACGTGCAGCAGTACCCGAAGAGTGGTCATCTTCGGGGTGGGAGAGAAGGTCTGAAAGTAGTCAACTCCCTGCCGCTGACTGAAGCCACGAGCCACTTAACGCGCCTTGAAGACAGGTAGAGAACCCGGCGGCCGCTTCACCCTGAAGATCCACATGCCACTGACGATGTTCGCCCCAGGAGGGGGGACAACGTCAACGTAGGTGCCTGTGGACTTCCAGGAAGCCATCTCTGCGTCCATAGCTGCCTGCCACTGAGAGGAGTAGGGACCCTCTATCGCCTCCGCGTAAGAGCGTGGAGTCGGGATGTCAAGTGCATCCGGGTCTCCCTCAGGGGTAAGCAGTACGGACACGAGATGAGGTGAAGCAGCTGCCAAGCACTGGAACTCCTCCTGCCTGTCCTCAAGGACGTCCGTGCCAAGGGCACACTCACCCCCGACGGACGAAGGATAGACAGACTCAGACTCAGCGACAAGACTAGCAGCGTAGTCTCGGCGACAGCGAGCAGCAAAGTCGACGAGCTCAGCAACTAGGGCAGACGCAGCAGTGGACTCGAAAGAAGGGTCAGTGACAACAGTAGCCAGGAGACGCGTGACAGTAGGACTGGCAGAACGAAGAGAGTCCGACTCCGGGTGTGAGAGTACGACGGCTTATGCCAGCTATGCTTGCTTGCCTTTACTTTATCGTGCTATTTCTAGCATAGGATAATTATATGCATGCATGAATTGCTTGATTTCCTAGGCTAGGTGCTTTCCTATATTTTATTATAGTTATAGCACCGAGCTAGGTTGCGTGCACCGAATTCTGGCTTTTCGGTTGCCACCGAATTGCCTTCTACCGAATTCGGTAAGGATCCGTTCGGGACGCTACGCGGCCCGCGGAACCTTCGCGTAACACCTGGTTACGGGGCCTTGTGTCGAGCCTATGTATAGCCTCGTGTTGTACCCAGGTGAAGACATTCAATTCAATTCAATTCGACTCAATTCTCATTCTGTTTTCTGAACTCGATCCTAGATCCTCACACTTGGTAATCAGAGCGGGTTTACACGCGAGGTCTTCAACCGCTTAGTTCCGGCCTTTAAAAACCGCGGGGGCGACGACGAAAGCGCCGATACGGATAATTAAAACCAGTTCCGCGCAATTTTTCTAAGTCCCCCTCGATTCGGTTTTCGAACACCCCTCAGATTTACTGGTGGAAAGGTTGGAGTTTCGACCGTTCGATCGAGTTTCATCTCAACGGCCCAGAGAATTTCGCCCAAAAAAGTTGGAATTTGGAGCGTCGGATCGATTTTCTCCTCAACGGCCGAGATCGGACGCGAATTTCGCGTAAGGGAGATTTACGCAACCTACAGAATTCGCGCTCGTCGATTCTACAGTCAATTTGACTCGCAGTAAGTCGACCAGCACCTAGAATTCGATTATTTTCGTCGCGCATCTTCCTGTAAATCACCAAATGGAGGGCCAAGGCGACAACTACGCGACTACGAGCGACATCGCGAGCCTCCGCACCGACATGGAGCAGACGCAGGCGACGCTTCGTCGACTCGAGGCTTTTCTGACAAGCCAACCAGGGTTCGCCACCGCAGTAGCAGCGACCACAGCGGCTGCAGCACCGACAACTCCAGCAGCAGTGGCGACACCGACATTTCACGGACCAATGGCACCACTGTCGCCGAACCTCGAAGCAGCACGACCGAGGCTCCCGGAGGCATTCGATCCAAGCGCGAAGGGATCCGACGTCCGGTGATTCGTGGCCACCCTCGAAATTTACTTCGAGGCCATTGGCTGTTCGACCCCGCAACACGACGGAGCAAGGATTCGGCTCACAGCGACACTGTTACGTGGACCGGCTCTCGAATGGATTTACTACACCGATGTAGCCCGGGGGGAGAAAACGTGGCAGCAGTTTCGGGCAGATTTAATCGAGCGTTTCGAACCAATTAATACAACCTACATGGCGCGGCAGCAGATACACCGACACAAGCAATACAGTAGTGTAACACAGTACACGCAGCAGATGGAGTTACTGTTCAACCGCATCACCGACCTGACCGAAGGCGAAAAAATCCAGGCGTACACCGAAGGATTAAAAATGGAGATTCGGCGGCAGGTGATTGCGGCGAATTACAACAGCTACAGAGACATCGTGCGTGCTGCCGAGCGATACGACGCGCTGACTCGAAGTCAACCCGAAACACGACGCTTCACGCCGAACCGTACATTCGGCACGGAGCGATCGGCACCCCCCACGTTCACCGAACCGATGGATATCGACAAATACGAGGCGAAGCAGCAGCCGACAAAATGCGAAGTTTGCGGCGCAGCAGGACATCAGTTTTTGTCGTGCTACAAAATGAAGAAAGCACGTGCGGCACTGCGGGTGGAAACAGTGGAGCACCCCCGAAGTAAAAAAACGGGAATCGCCAGTAGCCGCGGATCGACCTGGCGATCGCGTAAAGATCCGAAAAGCAGGAAAAGGCGACGACGTGGCGACTTCGGAGCGGGTGAAAAAAGGAGAAAATGATGGCGCGAATTTAAAACGTCACGACCGGCCGGCATCAGGGGAAATCGCCGAGGCGAATGGAGGCTCCGCGAAAAAAGACTCTGTCAGAACATATCTATAGCTTATACTGCTGTGTAGGCTGTAGTGGGGTATCCCATAGGGGGTACAACCCAGTTAGGGTTTCATATTTGTACTGCTTTCATTCATAGTTGATTCATTCCTGTTTTCCTATTTTCACATGGTATAGAGAGGGTCCTACCTTAGGAATGTTGTCTGGGCCCACCGACGCGCGCCCCGAGGCGCGCCCTTTTTTTTTAACGACCCCTCGGGTCGCCTTTTCACTCGCGGCCCCGCCGCCTCCTCTGACGCGGCTTTGCCGCCTCCCCTGACGCGGCCCAGCCGCCTCCCTTGACGCGGCCCCGCCGCCTCTTTTAACGCGGCCCCGCCGCCTCCCTTGACGCGGCCCCGCCGCCTCCCTTGACGCGGCCTCGCCGCCTCCCCTGACGCGGCCCCGCCGCCTCCCCTGACGCGGCCCTGCCGCCTCCCTTGACGTGGCCCCGCCGCCTCCCTTGACGCGGCCCCGCCTCTGCTGCCGACGGCCCCGCCGCTGCACTCTACGGCCCGCCGCTGCACCCTGCCGGCCCGTCGCTGCTCCTGCCGGCCCGCCGCTGCACCCTGCCGGCCCGCCGCTGCTCCTGCCGGCCCGCCGCTGCACCCATCGGCCCGCCGCCTCTTACGGCCCGCCACTTGCACCTGCCGGCCCGCCGCTGCACCTGCCGGCCCGACGCTGCACCTGCCGGCCCGACGCTGCATCTCCCGGCCGAGCCGCCCCAGCAGCCGAGCCGCCCGGGACCCGAGCCGCCCTGCCGCCGAGCCGCCCGGGAGCCGAGCCGCCCTGCACCCGAGCCGCCCAGCCGCCGAGCCGCCCGGGAGCCGAGCCGCCCTGCACCCGAGCTGCCCAGCCGCCGAGCCGCCCGGGAGCCGAGCCGCCCTGCACCCGAGCCGCCCAGCCGCCGAGCCGCCCGGGAGCCGAGCAGCTGTGCACCCGAGCCGCCCGGTCGCTGAGCCGCCTTTCTGCTGACTGCACGACCTGCCCTGCCTGGTGAGCACTGTCCCACTGACACTGCGAGCTCTTTCCCTACTGCTTGCACTGCGTCGCTGTCGTCACCATGGCTACCCCTAGTGTCCTAGCTTTTGACGCTGAGGGTCGCGCCATTGATTTTGAGGTCTGGTTAGACGACCTGCAGCTGTTCTTACAGTGCGACAGGGCTGACGACCTTTCTCTCTTTGACCTCACCTCTTGCGCCTCTCCTGCCCCTGCTGCTGATGCTGATCCCGCTGTCCGCTCTAAGTGGGCCACCCGCGATGCTGCTGCACGTCTTGCTGTGCGTCGCCACCTCCCAACCTCTGAGCGTGCGCACTTTAGTCAGTACAAGAGTGCTCAGACCTTGTACCACGCTGTAGTTGCGCGCTACTCCTCCCCTGCCACTGCTGCACTGAGCCGTCTCATGCTTCCCTACCTCTTTCCTGACCTCTCTGCCTTTCCCACTGTCGCTGACCTCATTACGCACCTCCGCACTAGTGACACTCGCTACCGCGCCGCCCTTCCTGCTGAGTTCTGCGCTAAGAACCCCCCCCCCATGTACATCACTCTCTACTACGTAGTCGCACGCCTCCCTGACTCCCTTCGCGTCGTCAGGGACCACTTTCTCGCAGTCTGTCCCACCACTCTCACCGTCGACCTCCTCGAGAAGGCCCTCCTTGCAGCGGAGAAGAGCATAGTCGCTGTAGGTGCTTCTCGTGGTGACCCTCGCACCCCCATCTTTGAGGGGTGCTCTCCTTCCCCCTTGCTGCCCTCTGTTGCCTCTGCTGCTGCTGCCGACCTGCTTGGTCTTGAGTCGGTCGGCGCGGCGTCTGCCCCTAGTGGGAGACGTCGCTCCAGCAAGGGCAAGGGGGGCAAGGGCGCGGGTGGAGCTGGAGGGGGCGGTGGCGGTGGCGGCGGTGGCGGCGGAGGGAGTGGGGGTGGCGGCGGGGCTAGTGGCGGGGGTGGTGGTGGTGGTGGCGGCAGCAGCGGCGGAGACGGTGGTGGTGGTGCCAGCGGTGGTGGTGGAGGCAGCGGCGGAGGTGGAGGCGGCGGAGGTGGAGGCAGTGGAGGCGGCAGCGGAGGAGGCAGTAGTGGTGGAGGAGGTGGAGCTGGTCGGGGTGGTACCCAGCAGCGTAGCGGCGGTGGTGGTGGCCAGCGCTCGCACCGGCAGCAGCAGCAGCGCTCGCGGGACATCCCTTCGCCTCAGCAGCTTC
The DNA here is from genome assembly GCA_948144175.1 of Closterium sp. NIES-65. Lineage (NCBI taxonomy): Eukaryota > Viridiplantae > Streptophyta > Zygnematophyceae > Desmidiales > Closteriaceae > Closterium > Closterium sp. NIES-65. The sequence goes on along the minus strand of CANXME010000966.1, from coordinate 1,044,383 downwards.
GTGAGTGGTACGCTGGGCGTCAGAGGGGTGGGGGTACTGGTCCCTGCACCTACGTTCTTCGTTCCGGCGACCGCGCGGGTGAGCAGTGTGGGGGTGCCCACGCCACCCAGCGCTGCTTTGGCCGCCTGACGGACGCTTGGCGTCAGCAGTTCCCTGGGGCTAGTGAGATCCCTCGCTGGGATGAGCTTCTCAGGGCTGGTGTAGCGATCTTTGATCTTGATTTTGATGCTATCCTTACTGCTATGTATGTTGTGGATTATAGTGAGGAGAATGAGGGTTACCGGTGTTTTCAGCCCGACCCGGGCATTGGTACTGCTGCGCTAGGTGCTTGTGAGGCTGCTGCTCTAGGTGCCAGTGCGTCTGCGCTCTCAGGTACTGGTGAGACTGCGCTCTCAGGTACTGAGTCGTCCTCGTCCTCCCTCACTTTCACACTTGACTCCGGGGCTTCTCGCTCCTTCTTTCGAGACCGCACTAACCTTTCGCCGCTCGCCAGGCCGGTTGCGGTCTCCCTTGCTGACCCCTCTGGGGGTCCTGTCCTGTCTCACTTCTCCACTGTCCTCCCGTGTCCGGCTGCCCCTTCGGGCACCCTGTCGGGTCTGTACCTTCCCTCGTTCTCTACGAACTTGGTGAGTGGAGCGGACCTGCAGGATGGGGGTGTTCACCAGTTCACTCCTGCGCGTCAGAGGGTGACCCACTGCACGGAGGCTCGCACAGGCCGACACCTGGCCACGTTCTCACGTCGGCCGGGGTCGAGTCTCTACACCCTGACCGTTGAGTCTCCTCCTGTCCCTGCGTCTGGTCAGGTGGCTGCGTCGGGTCAGGTACTTGCTGCTGCGTCCCGGTCAGGTCCTGAGTCTGCCCCCTGTTCTTGTCGCCTCCTGTCTCACGAGACTCTCCTGTGGCACCACCGTCTTGGCCACCCCTCCTTGCCCCGTCTTCGGAGCATGGCTTCCCGTGTCCTTGTCTCTGGTCTTCCCCAGTCTCTCCCTCCTCTCCCCTCCGGGCCAGGACCTTCCTGTGTCCCCTGTGTCGAGGGTCGCCTCCGGGCTACTCCTCACTCCTCCCACTTCCCCCCGACAGAGGCTCCCCTGCAGACGCTTCACATGGATGTGTGGGGCCCAGCCCCCGTCCGTGGGCAGGGTTACGAGCGCTACTTCCTGTTGGTGGTTGACGACTACTCGCGTTACACCACAGTCCTCCCCTTGCGCAGCAAGGGTGCGGTCACTGAGGTGCTGATCGACTGGATCCGCGAGGCTCGTCTCCAGCTCAGGAAGAGCTTCGGCTCGGACTTTCCTGTTCTGCGTCTGCACTCTGACAGAGGCGGAGAGTTCTCTTCTCGCCTTCTGCGAGACTACTGTCGTGCACGGGGGATCCGCCAGACCTTCACGCTTCCGGACTCACCACAGCAAAATGGGATTGCTGAGCGCCGCATTGGCATGGTCATGGATGTCGCTCGTACGTCCATGATGCATGCGGCTGCCCCCCATTTTCTGTGGCCGTTTGCGGTGAGGTACGCGGCGCATCAGCTCAACCTTCACCCCCGGGTCTCCCGGCCAGCGATGTCCCCAGCCTTGCTGTGGACGGGAACGGTTGGCGATGCGTCTGTGTTCCGTGTCTGGGGATCTCGGGCGTTTGTCCGCGACTTGTCTGCGGACAAGCTGTCCCCTCGTGCTGCTCCCTGTGTCTTCCTTGGCTTCCCCACTGACGCCCCAGGGTGGCAGTTTTACCACCCCTCCTCTCGTCGTGTTCTGTCCTCCCAGGACGTCACGTTCGACGAGTCAGTCCCCTTCTACCATCTCTTCCCCTACCGCACTCCTTCCCTCCCCCCTCCCCCGGACTTCCTTGTGCCGGTTCCCCCCCCGGTAGACCCCCTCCCCCCTCAGGTTCCTGCCCCCTCAGGTGTGTCCCAGGTAGACGCCGTTGACCCGGTCGAGGTTACTGGTGACTCTGGTGCTGCTGCGGGTGCTGAGCCTGGGGGTGCTGACTCTCGGGGTGCTGTGCGCGGGGGTGCTGAGCCTGGGGGTGCTACTGCTGGGGGTGCTGGGCCTGAGGGTGCTACTGCGGAGGGTGCGGAGCCTGGGGGTGCTGAGCCGGGGGGTGCTGTGCCTGGAGGTGCTGGGTCTGGGGGTGCTGGGTCGGGAGCTGCTGAGCCTGGGGGTGCTGAGCTGGGAGCTGCTGAGCCTGGGGGTGCTGCGTCTGGAGCTGCTGAGCCTGGGGTTTCTCCTGCTGCTGCGTCTCGCCGGGAGCCCCTCTCTCCACAGGAGCTGCGCGAGTGGTTCGCTCGCCGCTGGAGGCGTGCTGCTGAGTCTGGAGGTGCTGCTGGAGCTGGAGCTGGAGCTTCTTCGACCGTCGAGGGTGCGGGTGCAGCCGGTCCCGGAGCTGCTGGCCCTGCAGGTCCTCCTGGAGCTGGAGCTGCTGAGGGCGTTCGTGCTGAGCCTGCTGCTGTTGGTCCTGCCGCTGGAGGTGTGGGTGGCGCTGGTGCTGTCGCTGAGGGTGCTGGTGCTGTCCCTGCTGAGTCTGGAGCTGCCGCGCGGCCTCGGCCGTACTTCGTTCCGCTCCTTCAGCAGGTTCTTGGTCTTTCTCCTCCAGTAGAGGGTCCACCGCCTATCCAGTCGCAGCCCCTACTGGAGCCTTCCTCTCCACTGCCTGCTCCCTCTCCTTACACTGGTCCTACTGGAGGTCTTGCTGAGCGTCGTGAGCCTGCGTCTCGTCCCGCGTCGCCTGTTCGTGCTGCTCGCGCTAGTGGTCGCAGTTCGCGTCAGCGTCCTCCTCCTGTCCCTGGCACGCACCGGATGTCTTTACGTCCGTCCACTGCTCCTCTGCGTGCCCCTTTGCCTTCTCCTCCTGAGTCCTCTCTTCCTACGCTTGCGGACCCTGAGTCGGACTCTCTTCGTGCTGCCAGTCCCACTGTCACGCGTCTGCTTGCTACTGTCGTCACTGACCCCTCTTTTGAGTCCACTGCTGCGTCTGCTCTAGTCGCTGAGCTCGTCGACTTTGCTGCTCGCTGTCGTCTCGACTACGCTGCTAGTCTTGTTGCTGAGTCTGCGTCTGTCTGTCCTCCGTCCGTCGGGGGTGAGTGTGCTCTTGGCACGGACGTCCTAGAGGACAGGCAGGAGGAGTTACAGTGTCTAGCAGCTGCTTCACCTCATCTCGCCTCTGTACTGCTTGCCCCTGAGGGAGACCCGGATGCACTAGACATCCCGACTCCGCGTTCTTACGCGGAGGCCGTAGAGGGTCCCTACTCCTCTCAGTGGCAGGCAGCTATGGATGCAGAGATGGCTTCCTGGAAGTCCACAGGCACCTACGTTGACGCGGTTCCCCCTCCTGGGGCGAACATCGTCAGTGGCATGTGGATCTTCAGGGTGAAGCGGCCGCCGGGCTCTCCACCTGTCTTCAAGGCACGGTACGTTGCTCGTGGCTTCAGTCAGCGGCAGGGAGTTGACTACTTTCAGACCTTCTCTCCCACCCCGAAGATGACTACTCTTCGGGTGCTGCTGCACATAGCCGCTCAGCGCGACTACGAGCTTCACTCTCTCGACTTCAGCACTGCGTTCTTGCAGGGTAGCCTGCACGAGGAGATCTGGCTTCGCCGTCCACCTGGCTTCACTGGGACTTTCCCTCCTGGCACCCAGTGGAGCCTCCGACGGCCAGTCTACGGTCTCCGCCAGGCACCGCGTGAGTGGCACGACACACTGAGGACTACGCTTGCGGCTCTTGGGTTTGCTCCTTCTACTGCTGACCCGTCGCTGTTTCTTCGCACCGACACTTCCCTGCCGCCGTTCTACATCCTCGTGTACGTCGACGACCTGGTCTTTGCCACAGCGGACACTGCTGGACTCGCCTACGTGAAGTCCGAGCTGTTGAAGAGACACACGTGCACAGACCTGGGTGAACTGCGCAGCTACCTTGGCTTGCAGATCACTCGGGACAGAGCACGCCGCACCATTACCTTGACTCAGTCACACATGGTGCAGCAGGTCCTTCAGCGCTTCGGCTTCACGTACTCCTCGCCTCAGGCCACTCCTCTGCCTACTCGCCACTCACTCTCAGCTCTGCCTTCGGATGAGTCCGTAGAGTCGAGTGGTCCGTATGCGGAGCTTGTTGGCTGCCTCATGTACCTGATGACCTGCACACGACCTGACCTTGCATACCCTCTGAGCATTCTTGCACGCTATGTTGCTCCTGGGAGACACAGACCGGAGCACATGGCTGCAGCGAAGAGGGTATTGCGCTACCTGTGCAGTACGTCAGGCATGGGGCTAGTGCTTGGAGGGCGGAGTCCAGTGGTCCTTACCGGCCACGCGGACGCTTCTTGGGCTGACGACCAGGCTACGCAGCGGTCGTCACAGGGTTACACCTTCAGCCTTGGTTCCGGCTCTGTCTCGTGGCGGTCTACTCGCTCGTCTTCGGTTCTCGGCTCCAGTTGTGAGGCTGAGATCTACGCCGGGGCCATGGCTGCACAGGAGCTTCGCTGGCTCACCTACCTGCTGACTGACCTTGGAGAGCCGCCTCGTTCTCCTCCAGTGCTGTACGTAGACAACAAGGCTATGCTGGCCTTGTGTCGAGAGCAGCGCTTGGAGCACAGAACGAAGCACATTGCTCTCCGCTACTTCCTTGCTCGTGAGCTGCAGCAGCGTGGTCAGTTGCGACTTGCGTACGTGGCCTCTGAGGCCAACACTGCTGATGTGTTCACCAAGGCACTTGCGCCTTGTGACCATCAGCGCTTCTGCACCCAGCTGGGTCTTGTGCCTGTCTTGCCTCACTTGCTCTCCTCTTGACTTCACTTGTACTGTGACATATATATATACCTGCTCTTGCTTGTCTAGCTTTATATATATGTCTGTACTCTTGCTTGTGAACTGGCCTTTGGCCTTGCTCTTGTGCTCGGACTGTGTGGTGACTTTGTGATCCACCCTGAGCTTTGCTTTGTCTTGCTTGACTGGTCTTGTGACCCCTTGTTCTCCCCCACTTTGCCTATGGGGGTGTGTCAGAACATATCTATAGCTTATACTGCTGTGTAGGCTGTAGTGGGGTATCCCATAGGGGGTACAACCCAGTTAGGGTTTCATATTTGTACTGCTTTCATTCATAGTTGATTCATTCCTGTTTTCCTATTTTCACAGACTCTGCACCGACCGGGAAACTCCAGCCGAACACCCACGAAAGTAAGAATTCGTTAAAAGTATCCTATAAAGATGCTCTAACGAAGAATATTGCTTCTCGTGGTTTACAAGCCTTCAAAAAATTCAGGGGAGGTCTAGAGGCCAAGAAAAAGCCTTTAAAAATTATTCAGGTACATGAGAAGTTGGGCAAAGTACTACGGAGCATAGAAAAGGGTCGTGCGTTCCGTGGAGTTAATATTCTCTCCCCGCAGCACAGTGTTAAGGCTCCCCGTCGCCCACAGGTGAAGCCTACACAGCTGCCAAGGCTTAGAGGAGACATCCAGGCTCAGGAAAAATTATACAAGCCTCGGAAAAATCCTCCTACCCCCCAGGTGAAGTTGGAAAGCGCTGAGTCAGGTATAGGAAAAAGGGAAGGTATTAAGTTTGATGTACCCTATGATCCTGTTAACGAGACCCTCTTTGGCTACTCAGCACAGCATAAACCACTACTCCTCGAGGTGTTATGCAATGGGCGACGCCTCCAGGCATTGGTGGACAGCGGTGCATCTCACTCGGTGTGTGACCGCGGAGCATTGGAGAAAATTGGAGAGAAGGCGGAAGAGACCCAGTTTTCAGCAACCATGGTGGACGGTACAAAGCTTCCTATCCACGGCGAAGCATCACTGCAACTGCATATAAGTGCGTTGAGGTGGAAGCCGAAGCTACCAGTCACCAACATCAAAGGATTAGATTTTATCTTGGGGCGAGATTTCCTGAAGCAGTTCAACCCCGAGATCGATTGGGTCAACAGCAAGGTGTGCATCTACAACAACGGGAAACGAGTGGAGCTGCGAAGCTGGACGGATACAGGGGACGTACCTGAAACGACACTGGCACGGTTCGAACAGACGGTGAACAAGAGTAACACGGGTTACCTAGCACTGGTTATGGCAGCAGCAGAGGAGGAGAAGCCGAGTTCCGAGCTACCTGCAGCAGTGAAAGAGGTCTTGGAGCAGTACAAGGATATAATGCCCGACGACCTACCTGCAGGCGTACCTCCAGGACGCACCCACGAGCTCGAGATCGTGGAGGAACCAGGTGCGAAACCCGTCTCACGTGCACCATACCGACTGAGTCCAACTGAACTGACAGACATGAAAAAACAGATAGAGTATCTACTGGAGAGACAACTGATCCGCCCATCCACCTCTCCCTACGACGCACCAGTTCTCTTCACTCCAAAACCAGACGGCAGTCTACGGATGTGCATCGACTACCGCGCACTGAACAAACAGACAGTCAAAAACAAATATCCCATACCGCGCATAGACGACCTACTCGATCAACTGCGTGGAGCAACAGTATTTTCGAAGCTGGACCTATGATCGGGCTACTGGCAGATCAAGATGGCAGACAACTCCGTCCACAAGACAGCGTTCCGTACCAGATACGGCTCCTACGAATACTTGGTGATGCCGTTCGGACTCTGCAACGCACTAGCAATGTTTCAGGCGGAGATGAATCACATCTTACGACCCCTGCTAGACGAGTGCGTGGTGGTGTACCTGGACGACATTCTCATCTACTCCAAGAACATGAAGGAGCACGTGGAGCATCTGCGGAAGGTGTTTGAGATCCTGCGGAAAAACAAGTTCTACGTGAAGCTGTCAAAGAGCGACTTCGCCCTGAAGAAGGTGCAGTTTCTCGGGCACATGGTGAGTGCCGAGGGTGTACACGTGGACCCACGGAAGATCGAAGCCGTCAAGAAGTGGAAAGTACCAGAGAACGTGAAGGAGTTACAGCAGTTCCTAGGCTTCGCCAACTACTACAACAGGTTCGTGCCGCAGTACGCTAAGATAGCAGCGCCACTAACCGACCTACTGAAAAAGGATACGCCCTACAAATGGGATACCCTTCATCAGCAAGCCATGGAGCAGCTACAGACAGCACTGAATACAGCGCCAGTACTCATCTTGCCGGATCCAGATAAGGACTACGTGGTGGAAGCAGACGCTAGTGACCAAGCAGTCGGAGCAGTACTGATGCAGGATCACGGACGCGGTTTGCAGCCCATCGCCTACCTCAGTAAGAAGCTACACGGAGCAGAACTAAACTACCCCATTCACGACAAGAAAGCCTTAGCGATAGTCATAGCCTTCAAGGCGTGGAGGTGTTACCTAGAGGGAGCCAAGACTACAGTCTATACTGACCACTGCAGTCTCAAATACCTGAAGTCACAGCCGACACTCTCACGACGACAGGTGCGGTGGGTGGACTTCCTGGAAACTCACTTCCACTACGGCATCGTCTACAAGCCCGGGCTACACAACAAGGCAGACGCGTTGAGCCGCCCCGGACATGTAGCAGGCATCCAGCTCGATGGGATGAACCCTCTGCTCAAGGGTCTATTCCAACATGGGTACTCCGTGGACGCAGAGATTGCTACAGCACAGACCAAGAAGCTATTACAGTGGGAGAAAGACTTAGCTGTAAGGAAGGGTTCAGGAAAGATTTGGGTACCGAATTACGCCCCGCTACGGCAGATCCTATTGGAGGAGTTTCACGACGTACCTTACGCGGGACATTTTGGGAGCAACAAGACGTTAGCAGGGATAGCGAAGTATTACTACTTGTGAAAGAGTGAACGCGAATGAATGAACTATGAATGAAGTGGGTACAAGTACTAACCCTAATTGGGTTGTACCCCCTATGGGATACCCCACTACAGCCTACACAAAAGCATAAGCTATAATTTTCTGACACACCCCCATAGGCAAAGTGGGGGAGAACAAGGGGTCACAAGACCAGTCAAGCAAAGCAAAGCAAGCTCAGGGTGGATCACAACGTCACCACACAGTCTGAGCACAAGGTCAAGGCCACAAGGCCAGTTCACATGCAGGAGGAGACACATATATATATAAGTCTAAACAAGCAAGAGCAGGTATATATATATGCAAGAGTACAAGTAAGGTCAAGAGGTGAGCAAGTGAGGCAAGACTGGGACAAGTCCCAACTGAGTGCAGAAACGCTGATGATCACAAGGCGGAAGTGCCTTGGTGAAAACATCAGCAGTGTTGGCCTCAGAGGCCACGTACGCAAGTCGCAACTGACCACGCTGCTGCAACTCATGAGCAAGAAAGTAGCGGAGAGCAATGTGCTTCGTTCTGTGTTCCAGGCGCTGCTCTCGACACAAGGCCAGCATGGCCTTGTTGTCTACGTACAGCACTGGAGGAGAACGAGGCGGCTTTCCAAGGTCAGTCAGCAGGTAGGTGAGCCAGCGAAGCTCCTGAGCAGCCATGGCCCCGGCGTAGATCTCAGCCTCACAACTGGAGCCGAGAACAGAAGACGAGCGAGTAGCCCGCCACGAGACAGAGCCGGAACCAAGACTGAAGGTGTAACCCTGCGACGACCGCTGAGTAGCCTGGTCGTCAGCCCAAGAAGCGTCCGCGTGCCCAGTGAGGACCACTGGACTCCGCCCTCCAAGCACTAGCCCCATGCCCGACGCACTGCACAAGTAGCGCAACACCCTCTTCGCTGCAGCCATGTGCTCTGGTCGGTGTCTCCCAGGAGCAACATAGCGTGCCAAGATGCTAAGAGGGTATGCAAGGTCAGGTCGTGTGCAGGTCATCAGGTACATGAGGCAGCCAACAAGCTCTGGGTACGGGCCACTCGACTCTACGGACTCATCCGAAGGCAGAGCTGAGAGCGAGTGGCGAGTAGACAGAGGAGTGGCCAGAGGCGAGGAGTACGTGAAGCCGAAGCGGTGAAGGACCTGCTGCACCATGTGTGACTGAGTCAAGGTAATGGTGCGGCGTGCTCTGTCCCGAGTGATCTGCAAGCCCAGGTAGCTGCGCAGTTCACCCAGGTCTGTGCACGTGTGTCTCTTCTGCAGCTCGGACTTCACGTAGGCGAGTCCAGCAGTGTCCGCTGTGGCAAAGACCAAGTCGTCGACGTACACGAGGATGTAGAACGGCGGCAGAGAAGTGTCGGTGCGCAGAAACAACGACGGGTCAGCAGTAGAGGGAGCAAACCCAAGAGCCGCAAGCGTAGTCCTCAGTGTGTCGTGCCACTCACGCGGTGCCTTGCAGAGACCGTAGACTGGCCGTCGGAGGGTCCACTGGGTGCCAGGAGGGAAAGTCCCAGTGAAGCCAGGTGGACGGCGCAGCCAGATCTCCTCGTGCAGGCTACCCTGCAAGAAAGCAGTGCTGAAGTTAAGAGAGTGAAGCTCGTAGTCGCGCTGAGCGGCTATGTGCAGCAGCACCCGAAGAGTGGTCATCTTCGGGGTGGGAGAGAAGGTCTGAAAGTAGTCAACTCCCTGCCGCTGACTGAAGCCACGAGCCACGTACCGCGCCTTGAAGACAGGTGGAGAGCCCGGCGGCCGCTTCACCCTGAAGATCCACATCCCACTGACGATGTTCGCCCCAGGAGGGGGAACCGCGTCAACGTAGGTGCCTGTGGACTTCCAGGAAGCCATCTCTGCATCCATAGCTGCCTGCCACTTAGAGGAGTAGGGACCCTCTACGGCCTCCGCGTAAGAGCGCGGAGTCGGGATGTCTAGTGCATCCGGGTCTCCCTCAGGGGCAAGAAGTACAGACGCGAGATGAGGTGAAGCAGCAGCCAGACACTGAAACTCCTCCTGCCTGTCCTCAAGGACGTCCGTGCCAAGAGCACACTCACCCCCGACGGACGGAGGACAGAGAGACGCAGACTCAGCAACAAGACTAGCAGCGTAGTCTAGACGACAGCGAGCAGCAGAGTCGACGAGCTCAGCAACAAGAGAAGACGCAGCAGTGGACTCAAAGGAGGGGTCAGTGACGACAGTAGCAAGGAGACGCGAGACAATAGGACTGGCAGCACAAAGAGAGTCCGACTCAGGGTTGGCAAGCGCAGGAAGAGAGGACTCAGGAGGAGAAGGCAAAGGGGCACGCAGAGGAGCAGTGGACGGACGCAGAGACATCCGGTGCGTGCCAGGGACAGGAGGAGGACGCTGACGCGAACCACGACCACTAGCGCGAGCAGTACGGACAGGCGACGCGGGACGAGACGCAGGGTCACGACGCTCAGTAAGACGTCCAGTGGGACCAGTGTAAGCAGAGGGAGCAGGCAGTGGGGAGACAGGCTCTAACTGTGACTGTGACAGGACAGGCGGTGGACACTCTACAGGAGGAGAAGGACCAAGAACCTGCTGCAGGAGCGGAACGAAGTACGGCCGAGGCCGCGCGGCGGCACCAGAGACAGCAGGGACAGCACCAGCACCCTCAGCACCTCCGGCAGCACCAGCGCCAACAGCACCTCCAGCGGCAGGACCTCCAGCAGCACCAGCAGCACCCGCAGCACGATCACCACCAGGACTGACAGCAGTAGTCTTAGAACCAACACCCTCAGCAGCTCCAGCTCCAGGCGGACCGGCAGGCCCAGCAGCTTCGGGACCGGCGGCACCAGCACCCTCAGCAGTCGAAGAAGCGCCAGCTCCAGCAGAACGCCTCCAACGGCGAGCAAACCACTCACGCAGCTCCTGTGGAGAGAGTGGCTCCCGCCGAGACGAAACACCCGGAGAACCTCCAGGCCCAGCACCGCCAGACGCCACAAGGGGAGGTCCAGTGGCCGCAGGCTCCACACCTCCAGGCTCAGCAGCTCCAGACGCAGCACCCCCAGGCTCAGCACCCCCGCGCGCAGCACCCCCAGAGGCAGCACCCCCAGGCTCAGCACCCCCAGGCTCAGAACCCCCAGGCTCAGCACCCCCAGAGTCAGCACCCCCAGGCTCAGCACCCCTAGGCTCAGCACCCCCAGCAGTACCTGAGTCACCAGCAACCTCAACTGGCTCGACTGCATCTACCTGGGACACACCGGAAGGGGCAGGACCCTGAGGGGGAAGGGGGTCTACCGGGGGGGGACCTGGCACAAGGAAGTGCGGTGGCGGGGGGAGGGAAGGAGTGCGGTAGGGGAAGAGGCGGTAGAAAGGGACGGACTCATCGAACGTGACGTCCTGGGAGGACAGAACACGACGAGAGGAGGGGTGGTAGAACTGCCACCCTGGGGCGTCAGGGGGGAAGCCTAGGAAGACACAGGGAGCAGCACGAGGGGACAGCTTGTCCGCAGACAAGTCGCGGACAAACGCCCGAGATCCCCAGACACGGAACGCAGACGCATCGCCGACCTTCCCCGTCCACAGCAGAGCTGGGGAGGTCTCCGGCCGGGAGACCCTGGGGTGAAGGTTGAGCTGATGTGCCGCGTACTGAACCGCAAACGGCCACAGAAAATGGGGGGCAGCCGCATGCATCATGGACGTACGAGCGACGTCCATGACCATGCCAATGCGGCGCTCAGCAATCCCATTTTGCTGTGGAGAGTCCGGAAGCGTGAAGGTCTGGCGGATGCCTCGTGCACGACAGTAGGCTCGCAGAAGGCCAGAGGAGAACTCTCCGCCTCGGTCAGAGTGCAGACGCAGAACAGGAAAGTCAGAGCCGAAGCTCCTCCTGAGCTGGAGACGAGCTGCGCGGATCCAGTCGATCAACACCCCAGTGACATCAACCTTGCTGCGCAAGGGAAAGACCGTGGTGTAACGCGAGTAGTCGTCAACCACCAGCAGGAGGTAGCGCTCGTGACCCTGTCCACGGACGCGGGCCGGGCCCCACACGTCCATGTGAAGCGTCTGCAGAGGAGCCTCTGTCGGGGGAAAATGGGAGGAGTGAGGGGCAGCCCGGAGCCGCCCCTCGACACAGGGGACACAGGAAGGTCCTGGCCCCGAAGGAAGGGGAGGGAGAGACCAGGGGAGACCAGAGACAAGGACACGAGAAGCCATGCCCCGGAGACGAGGCAAGGAGGGGTGGCCAAGACGGTGGTGCCACAAGAGAGTCTCGTGAGACAGGAGGCGACACGAGCAGGGGGCAGACTCAGGACCAGACCTGGACGCAGCAGCAAACACCTGACCCGACGCAGCTACCTGGCCAGACGCAAGGACTGGAGGAGACTCAGTGGTCAGGGTGTAGAGACTCGACCCGGGCCGACGCGAAAACGTGGCTAGGTGTCGGCCTGTGCGGGCGTCCGAGCAGTGGGTCCCCCGCTGACTCGCAGGAGTAAACTGGTGAACCCCCGCATCCTGCAGGTCAGCACCACTCACCAAGTTTGTCGAGAACGAGGGGAGGTACAGACCCGACAGGGTGCCCGAGGGGGCAGCCGGACACGGGAGGACAATGGAGAAGTGAGCGAGGACAGGACCCCCAGAGGGGTCAGCCAGGGAGACTCCAACCGGCCGATCAAGCGGCGTGAGTGTGGTGCGGTCTCGAAAGAAGGAGCGAGAAGCCCCTGAGTCAAGTGTGAAGGTGAGGGAAGCCGAAGCCGACGCAGTACCTGAGTGCGCAGCCTCACCAGTACCTGAGAGTGCAGACGCACTGGCACCTAGAGCAGTAGCCTCACAAGCACCTAGCGCAGCAGTACCAATGCCCGGGTCAGGCGGGAAACACCGGTAACAGTCACCCTCATCACTAATAGTCACAGCATACATGGCAGCAAGGATAGCATCAAAGTCAAGATCAAAGATCGCTACGCCAGCCCTAGACAGCTCTCCCCAGCGGGGAATCTCACTAGCCTCGGGGAACTGCTGACGCCAAGCGTCCGTCAAGCGGCCAAAGCAGCGCTGGGTGGAGTGGGCACCCCCACACTGCTCACCCGCGCGGTCGCCGGAACGAAGAACGTAGGTGCACGGGCCAAGACCCCCACCACGCTGACGCTGCGAGTACCACTCACGGAGCTGCTGAGGCGGGGGGATGTCCCGAGAGCGCTGCTGCTGCTGCTGCTGCTGCTGGCGCTGACCACCACCAGAGCCGCTCCGCTGCGGGGCACTACCCCGACCGGCTCCACCTCCTCCGCCACCGCCGCCTCCACCTCCGCCACCACCGCCGCCTCCGCTCCCACCGCCTCCGCCGCCACCGCCGCCGCCTCCGCTGCCGCCACCACCACCACCACCCCCACCACCACTCCCACCGCCACCCCCACTCCCTCCGCCACCGCCACTGCCACCTCCACCGCCCCCGCCAGCTCCACCCGCGCCCTTGCCCCCCTTGCCCTTGCCAGGGCGGCGTCTCCAGCTAGGAGCAGACGCCGCGTCGACAGACTCAAGACCAAGCAGGTCGGCAGCAGCAGCAGAGGCAACAGAGGGCAGCAGGGGGGAAGGAGAACACCCCTCAAAGATGGGGGTGCGCGGGTCACCACGAGAGGCTCCTACAGCGACTATGCTCTTCTCCGCCGCTAGGAGGGCCTTCTCGAGGAGGTCGACAGTGAGGGTGGTGGGACAGACTGAGAGGAAGTGGTCCCTGACTACGCGAAGGGAGTCAGGGAGGCGAGTGACTATGTAATAGAGAGCGATGTACATGGGGGGGGGTTCTTGGCGCAGAACTCAGCAGGAAGTGCGGCGCGGTAGCGAGTGTCAGAAGTGCGGAGGTGCGTGATGAGGTCAGCGACTGTAGGAAAGGTAGCAAGGTCAGGAAAGAGGTACGGTAGTATGAGGCGGCTCAGTGCAGCAGTGGCAAGGGAAGAGTAGCGCGCAACTACAGCGTCGTACAAGGTCGGAGCACTCTTGTACTGACTAAAGTGCGCGCGCTCAGTGGTAGGCAGGTGGCGACGCACAGCAAGACGTGCAGCAGCATCGCGGGTGGCCCACTGAGAGCGAACAGTGGGGTCAGCATCAGCAGTAGGAGCAGGGGAGGCGCCAGAGGTGAGGTCAAAGAGAGAAAGACCGTCCGCCTTATCGCACTGTAAAAACAGCTGCAGGTCGTCGACCCAGACCTCAAAGTCAATGGCTCGACACTCAGCGTCAAAAGCGAGGACACTAGGGGTAGCCATGACGACAGACTAGCAGTGCAAGCAGTGGGGGAAGGGCACGCAGTAGCAGTGGGGCTGTGCTCACCAGACAGGGCAGGTCGGGCGGCTCGGCAGCGGGGCGGCTCGGCGGTACTGCGGCTCGGTGGTCCGGCGGCTCGGCGGCGGCTGCTGGGCGGCTCGGTTGTACTGCGGCTCGGCGGCCGGGCGGCTCGGCGGCTGCTGCTGGGCGGCTCGGCTGAACTGCGGCTCGGCGGCCAGGCGGCCCGGCGGCTGCTGCTGGGCGGCTCGGCTGCTCCGGTACCGGGCGGCGTGGCGGGCGGCTGCTCGGGCGGCTCGGCAGGAGGGGAGACCGGCGGGGCCGCGAAGGTGTGGGCGGCGGGGCCGTGACGTGAGGGCGGCGGGGCCGCGTAGGAGAAGGCGGCGGGGCCGCGTAGGCACGGGCGGCGAGGCCGCGAAGGTGAGGGCGGCGGGGCTGCGTAGGTGAGGGCGGCGGGGCCGCGGAGGTGAGGCGGCGGGGCCGCTACGTGAGGGCGGCGGGGCCGCGAAGGTGAGGCGGCGGGGCCGCTACGTGAGGGCAGCGGGGCCGCGACGTAAGGGCGGCGGGGCCGCGTAGTTAAGGGCGGCGGGGCCGCGTAGGTAAGGGCGGCGGGGCCGCGAAGGTGAGGGCGGCGGGGCCGCGAAGGTGAGGGCGGCGAGGCCGCGAAGGTGAGGCGGCGGGGCCGCGACGTGAGGGCGGCGGGGCCGCGACGTAAGGGCCGCAACGTGAGGGCGGCGGGGCCGCGACGTGAGGGCGGCGGGGCCGCGACGTGAGGGCGGCGGGGCCGCGACGTGAGGGCGGCGAGGCCGCGACGTGAGGGCGGCGGGGCCGCGACGTGAGGGCTGCGGGGCCGCGACGTGAGGGCGGCTGGGCCGCGACGTGAGGGCGGTGGGGCCGCGACGTGAGGGCGGCGGAGCCGCGACGTGAGGGCGGCAGGGCCGCGACGTAAGGGCGGCGGGGCCGCGTAGGTAAGGGCGGCGGGGCCGCGCAGGTAAGGGCGGCGGGGCCGCGTAGGTAAGGGCGGCGTACCGGGCCGCTAGGGGCGACACGGAGGGTCGCTAAAAAAAAAGGAACGCGCGCCTCGGGGCGCGCTTCGGTGGGCCCTGGGAACAGTCCCTAGGAGGGGACCTGCTCTGATTCCATGTGAAAGAGTGAACGCGAATGAATGAACTATGAATGAAGTGGGTACAAGTACTAACCCTAATTGGGTTGTACCCCCTATGGGATACCCCACTACAGCCTACACAAAAGCATAAGCTATAATGTTCTGACACTACTGGCCCGGGATGGCAGCAGACGTGCAGCAGTTCGTCACCTCTTGCGACACGTGCCAGCGGATGAAGAGCAGCAAGCAGAAAAAAGCAGGGTTACTTCAGCCTCTACCCGTACCGGAGCAGCCATGGCAGGTCGTTAGCCTCGACTTCATCACAGGGCTTCCTTCGACCTCACGGGGACATGATTCCATCCTCGTGGTGATCGATAAGTTCTCCAAAATGGGTCACTTCATACCGACCAACGCCACAGCTACAGCTGAAGCAACTGCTCGACTCTTCTTCGACCGCATCATCACCATCCACGGCATCCCCGCTACACTCATCTCAGACAGAGACCCCAAATTCACGAGTAAGTTCAGGAAGGAGCTCATGGGACTGTTGGGGACAAAGCTTGCAATGTCTTCAGCATACCACCCCCAGACTGACGGACAGACAGAGCGACTCAATCAAGTGGTTGAACAGTTACTGCGCACAGCTTGCAAGGACGACGTCAGCCACTGGGACACACAGTTACCAACCCTAGAGCTCGCTTACAACAACGCATCACATGCGGCCACAGGGAAAACTCCTTTCTTCCTGTGTTACGGACGGGAACCACTCACACCACAGCAGCCAACTACACCGGCACACATCCAAGCCGCACATGACTTCGTCACCACCATGCAGCAGCTATGGGAGAAGTCTCAGCGACGACTCACCACGATGCAGACCTCCCAGAAGGAGTATGCCGATCGTCAGCGACGTGATCACTCAGTAGCAGTCGGAGATCAGGTGCTTCTTGACACGCGCAACTTGAACCTGTCTCACCTCCCATCCAAACTCCGGCCTCGCTTCTGTGGTCCTTTTCTCGTTGAGGCACAGGTGACACCAGTTACATTCCGCTTGCGCTTACCAGATACATGGAAGCTTCACAACGCTTTCCATGTCCAGCTACTGAAGCCCTACAAGGACCCCAACCAACAGTTCCAGGGACGGCAACTACCGCCACCACCACCTGTTCTCATACAGGATGAACCCGAGTACGAGATCGAGCGCGTTCTCTCTCATCGGCGCCGCGGTGGGAAGACCCTCGAGTTCCTGATACGCTGGAAGGGATACGACCCCACTGAGGACAGTTGGGTTGCAGAAGCTGATATGGACAACGCACGCCGTGCTCTCAAGGACTATCTTGTCAAGCAGGGTGTATCTCACGCCACCCAGCTTTGAGGGGTGGACGTGTGAGAGTACGACGGCTTGTGCCAGCTATGCTTGCTTGCCTTTACTTTATCGTGCTATTTCTAGCATAGGATAATTATATGCATGCATGAATTGCTTGATTTCCTAGGCTAGGTGCTTTCCTATATTTTATTATAGTTATAGCACCGAGCTAGGTTGCGTGCACCGAATTCTGGCTTTTCGGTTGCCACCGAATTGCCTTCTACCAAATTCGGTAAGGATCCGTTCGGGACGCTACGCGGCCCGCGGAACCTTCGCGTAACACCTGGTTACGGGGCCTTGTGTCGAGCCTATATCTAGCCTTGTGTTGTACCCAGGTGAAGACATTCAATTCAATTCAATTCGACTCAATTCTCATTCTCTTTTCTGAACTCGATCCTAGATCCTCACACTGGGTCGGCAAGAGCAGGAAGAGAAGACTCAGGAGGAGAAGGCAAAGGAGCAGTGGACGGACGCAGAGACATCCGGTGCGTGCCAGGGACAGGAGGAGGACGCTGACGCGAACTGCGACCACTAGTGCGAGCAGCACGGACAGGCGACGCAGGGCGAGACGTAGGCTCACGACGCTCAGCAAGACCTCCAGTAGGACCAGTGTAGGGAGACGGAGCAGGCAGTGGGGAGGCCGACTGTAACTGTAACTGCGACAGGACAGGTTGTGGACACTCTAAGGGAGGAGGAGAAGGACCAGTAGAAGACGGGAGACCAAGAACCTGCTGAAGGAGCGGAACGAAGTACGGCCGAGGCCGCGCGGCGACTCCAGACACAGCAGGGACACACCAGCACCCCCAGCGGCAGCACCAGCGCCAGGAGCACCTCTAGCTCCAGCACCTCCAGCAGCACCAGTAGTACCCGCAGCAGGACCGCCAGCAGCAGTCTCAGCTCCAACGCCCTCAGCAGCACCAGCTCCAGTCGAACCCGCAGGCCCGGCAGCTCCAGTACTCCCAGGACGAGCACCTCCGGGACCCGCGACAGTAGCACCCTCAGTAGCCGAAGAACCTCCAGCACCAGCAGCACGCCTCCAGCGTCAGGCAAACCACTCGCGCAGCTCCCGTGGAGAGAGTGGCTCCCGCAGAGACAAAGCACCCGGAGAACCTCCAGTCGGAGCACCTCCAAGCTCAGCACCCCCAGGCTCAGCACCCCCAGACGCAGCACCCCCAGGCTCAGTACCCCAGGCTCACTACCCCTAGTCACAGCACCCCCAGGCTCAGTACCCCCAAGCTCAGCACCCCCAGGCTCAGTACCCCCAGGCTCAGCACCCTCAGCAGCACCAGAGTCACCAGTGACCTCGACAGGCTCGACCGCGTCTACCTAGGACACACCTGAAGGGGACGGACCCTGAGGGGGGAGGGGGTCTACCGGAGGGGGACCTGGTACAAGGAAGAGCGGCGGCGGGGGGAGGGACGGAGTGCGGTAGGGGAAGAGGCGGTAGTAGGGGACCGACTCGTCAAACGTGACGTCCTGGGAGGACAGAACACGGCGAGAGGTGGGGTGGTAGAACTGCCACCCAGGCGCGTCAGGGGGGAACCCCAGGAAGACGCAAGGAGCAGCACGAGGGGACAGTTTGTCCGCAGACAAGTCGCGGACAAACGCCCGAGATCCCCAGACCCAGAACGCCGACGCATCGCCAATCTTCCCCGTCCACAGCAAGGCTGGAGAGGTCTCCGGCCTGGAGACCCTGGGGTGTAGGTTGAGCTGATGCGCCGCGTACCTCACCGCAAACGGCCACAGAAAATGGGGAGCAGCCGCATGCATCATAGACGTACGAGCGACGTCCATGACCATGCCAATGCGGCGCTAAGCAATCCCATTTTGCTGCGGGGAGTCCGGAAGCGTGAAGGTCTGACGAATCCCTCGTGCGCGACAGTAGGCTCTCAGAAGGTCAGAAGAAAACTCTCCGCCTCTGTCCGAGTGCAGACGCAGAACAGGAAAGTCCGAGCCAAAGCTCTGCCTGAGCTGGAGACGAGCTGCGCGGATCCAGTCGATCAGCACCTCTGTGACATCACCCTTGCTGCGCAAGGGGAAGACTGCGGTGTAACGCGAGTAGTCGTCAACAACGAGCAGGAAGTAGCGCTCGTGACCCTGTCCACGGACGCGGGCTGGGCCCCACACGTCCATGTGAAGCGTCTGCAACGGGGCCTCTGTCAGAGGAAACTGGGAGGAGTGGGGGGCAGCCCGATGCCGCCCCTCAACACAGGGGACGCAGGTGGGGCCAGGCCTTGGAGGAAGGGGAGGGAGGTACCGGGGAAGACCAGAGACAAGGACACGGGAGGCCATTCCTCGGAGACGAGGCAGGGAGGGGTGACCAAGACGGTGGTGCCACAGGAGAGTCTCGTGAGACAGGTGGCGACACGAGCAGGGGGCAGACTCAGGACCAGACCTGGACGCTGCAGCAAACACCTGACCCGACGCAGCTACCTGACCAGACGCGGTGACAGGAGGAGACTCAGTGGTCAGGGTGTAGAGGCTCGACCCCGGCCGACGCGTAAACGTGGCCAGGTGCCGGCCTGTGCAAGCGTCCGAGCAGTGGGTCACCCGCTGACTCGCAGGAGTAAACTGGTGAACCCCCGCATCCTGTAGGTCAGCACCACTCACCAAGTTCGTAGAGAACGAGGGGAGGTAAAGACCAGACAAGGTGCCAGAGGGGGCAGCCGGACACGGGAGGACAGTGGAGAAGTGAGAAAGGACAGGACCCCCAAGGAGGCTGCAATCGGCCGACCAAGCGGCGTGAGAGTGGTGTGGTCTCGAAAGAAGGAGCGAGAGGCCCCTGAGTCAAGTGTGAAGGTGAGGGAGGCCGAAGCGGACGCGGTACCTGAGAGCGCAGACTCACCAGCACCTGAGGACGCAGACGCACTGGCACCTAGAGCAGCCGCCTCACTGGCACCTAGGGCAGTAGCCGCACCTGTACCTGGAGCAGGAGACACACTAGCACCCAGAGAAGCAGCCTCACCAGCAGCTAGAGCAGCAGGCTCTCTACCCGGGTCAGGCGGTACGCACAGGTGACCGGCACGGTCAGCACTAGTAGGCAATGCATACATGGCAGTGAGAATAGCATCATAGTCAAGAGCAAATATATCTACCCTCTGCCTAAGCAGCTCCACCCAGTCGGGGAGCTCAGCCTCGTCGCCAGACTCGGTACGCCAGGCGTCGCTCAGACGGGCGAAGCAGCGGGACTGTGTGTGGCTAGGTGTCCCACAAGGCTGACCAGTCCGAGCACCAGTGCGAATCACGTAAGAGCAGCGAACAGAACTGAGAGAATCTCTACTATGAGCGTACCACTCACGAAGCTGCTGGGGCGTGAGAGACGCTCGTGGGCGTCGCTGGAGCTGCATCTGGCCGCCGCCAGCAGTAGTAGCAGTACTAGCGCCGCCACCCCTACAACCCCAACTAGCGTACCACTCACGCAGCTGCTAGGGCGTGAGGGACTCACGCGGACGTCGCTGGGGCTGCATCTGGCTCCGCCAGTAGAAGCAGGAGCATGATTATCAGCAGTAAGGCAGGCAGCCAAGCAAGCGGCAGGCAGCGCGCTAGTAAGGCAGGTGCTCACCAGTGGTGGGAAGAGCAGGCTCGATGACTCGGCGACTCGGCGGTCCGGGCGGCTCGGGCGGCTCGGCGGCACGGCGGCACGGCGGCACTGCAGTAACTGCGGCTCGGCGGCTCGGGCGACTCGGGCGGCTCGGCGACTCGGGCGGCTCGGCGGCTCGGCGGCTCGGGCGGCTCAGCGGTACGGCGGCTCGGCAGCAACTGCAGCTCGGCGGCTCGGCGACCCGGCGGCTCGGGCGGCTGAGGTGGCGCTGCGGCTCGAGCGGCTCGGGTGGCTCGGGTGGCTCGGCACCAGCTCGGCGGCGCCGGCGGCTCGGTGGTGACGGCGGGGCCGCTTGGGGACGGCGGCGGGGCCGGGTGGAGCGGCGACGGGGCCAGCAGAGGCGGCGCCGGGGCCGCAGGGTAGGCGACCGGGCCAGCAGAGGCGGCGCCGGGGCCGGGAAGGGCGGCGCCGGGGCCGGGGAGGTATGCGACGGGGCCGGGAATGGCGGCGTCGGGGCCGGGAAGGGCGGCGTCGGGACCAGCAAAGGTGGCGCCGGGGCCGGGAAGGGCAGCGCCGGGGCCGCAGGGGTAGGCGACGGGGCCAGCAGAGGCGGGGCCGGGTCGGGAAGAGCGGCGTCGGGGTCGCCGGGGTAGGCGACGGGGCCAGCCGAGGTGGCGCCGGGGCCGGGAAGGGCCGAGCCGGGGCCGCAGGGGCAGGCGACGGGGCCAGCAGAGGCGGGGCCGGGTCGGGAAGGGCGGCGTCGGGGTCGCCGGGGTAGGCGACGGGGCCAGCCGAGTTGGCGCCGGGGCCGGGAAGGGCGGAGCCGGGGCCGGGAAGGGCGGCGCTGAGGCCGCAGGGGTAGGTGACGGGGCCACTAGGGCGGCAGATCGGGGCCGCGAGGGCGGCGCGACGCGGCCGCTAGGGCAGCGCGACGGGGTAGCGGGGCCGCGCGCCTCGGGGCGCGCGCCAGAAAGAAAATCGCCACGCGCCATGAAAATAGGTCGCACGCCACGGGGCGTGCAACAGATCGAGTAGCAGCGGAAGCAGTAGTAGGGCCCTAGGAACAGTTCCCACGAGGGAACCTGCTCGATACCATGTGAGAACTTAGAACGAGAATGGATGAACTATGAATGAACTGAGTACAAGTACTAACCCTAATTGGGTTGTACCCCTTATGAGCTACCCCACTATAGCCTACACAATAAGCACAAGCTATATGTTCTGACAGAATGAATGCACTAGGAAAGTGTTGGGTACAAGTATGAAACCCTAAAAGGGGTTGTACCCCATATTGGCTACCCCACTACAGCCAAACCATATATATCATGCATATAATTTGACACACCCCCATAGGCAAAGAAGGGGAGAGCAAGGGGTCACAAGACCACTCAAGAGAAGCAAAGCAAGCTCAGGGTGGATCACAACATCACCACACACACTGAGCACAAACAAAGGGCCACAAGGCCAGTTTACATGCAAAGGTATATATGCAACAACAACACCACAGTGATCTCTACCTACCAAGAGCAAGCATGCAGGTATATATATATATAGATCATAGTACAGGCAGGGCCTGCAGCAAGTGAGGAAACGTAGGCACAAGGCCCAACAAAGTACAGAAGCGCTAATGATCACCAGGCGGTAGTGCCTTGGTGAATATATCAGCAGTGTTGGCCTGAGTGGCCACGTGAGCAAGACGAAGCTGACCACGCTGCTGCAACTCTCGAGCAAGGAAGTAACGCAGAGCCATGTGCTTCGTTCTGTGCTCCAGTCTGTGCAGCTGACACAAGGCAATGGCGGCCTTGTTGTCTACGTACAGCACTGGAGGAGAACGAGGCCGCTCTCCCAAGTCGGTCAGCATGTAGGTAAGCCAGCGTAACTCCTGTGCAGCCATGGCTGTGGAGTAGATCTCAGCCTCGCAACTGGAGCTGAGAACAGAGGAAGAGCGTGTAGACCACCAAAAAACAGAGCCAGAGCCAAGGCTGATGGTGTAACCCTGTGACGACCGCTGCGTAGCCAAGTCGTCAACCCAAGAAGCGTCTGAGTGACCAGTGAGGACAACGTCGCCCCGTCCTCCGAGCACGAGCCCCATGCCCGATGTACTGCACAAGTAGCGTAGTACCCTCTTACCAACATGCATGTGCACCTTTCGGTGCCGACCATGAGCCACGTAGCAAGCCAGAAGGACAAGAGGGTACGCAAGGTCAGGGTGAGTGCAGGTCATCAGGTACATGAGGCAGCCCACAAGCTCTGGGTAAGAACCACTCGGCTCTACGGACTCGTCCGAAGGTGGAGCTGAGAGCGAGTGACCTGCAGCCAGAGGAGTGGCCTGTGCCAAGGACCAAGTAAAGCCGAAGCGCCGAAGAACCTGCTGCACCATGTGTGAGTGAGTCAGTGTGATGGTGCGACGTGCTCTGTCCCGGGTGATCTGCAAGCCAAGGTAGCTGCGCAGCTCACCCAGGTCTGTGCACGTGTGTCTCTTCTGCAACTCCGACTTCACCAGGGCAAGAGCCTCAGTGTCAGCAGTGGCAAAGACCAAGTCGTCGACGTACACGAGGATGTAGAACGGCGGCAGCGAAGTGTCGGTGCGCAGAAACAGCGATGGGTCAGCAGTCGACGGAGCGAACCCAAGAGCCGCAAGTGTAGTCCTCAGTGTGTCGTGCCACTCACGCGGCGCCTGGCGGAGACCGTAGACTGGCCGCCGGAGGCTCCACTGGGTACCAGGAGGGAACGACCCTGTGAAGCCAGGTGGGCGGCGCAGCCAGATCTCCTCATGCAGGCTGCCCTGTAAGAAGGTTGTGCTGAAGTCGAGAGACTGAAGCTCGTAGTCACGCTGAGCGGCAGCGTGCAGCAGCACCCGAATAGTGGTCATCTTCGGGGTGGGGGAGAAGGTCTGGAAGAAGTCGACTCCCTCCCGCTGACTCAAGCCTCGAGCAACGTAACGAGCCTTGAAGACAGGCGGAGAACCTGGCGGCTGCTTCACCCTGAAAATCCACATGCCATCGACGATGTTCGCCCCAGGAGGGGGAACCTCGTGAATGTAAGTGCCTGTGGACTTCCAGGATGCCATCTCTGCGTCCATGGCTGTCCGCCACTGAGAGGAGTAAGGACCCGCGATCGCCTCAGCGTAAGAACGCGGAGTCAGGATGTGTGGTGCATCCGGGTCTCCCTCAGGTGCAATCAGCATGGACACGAGATGAGGCGCAGCGGCTGCAAGACACTCAAGTTCCTCCTACCAGTCCTCAAGGACTTCCGTGCCAAGAGCACACTCACCCCTGACGGACGGAGGACAGACTGAATCAGACTCAGCAACAAGACTAGCGGCGTAGTCTAGACGACAGGCAGTAGCAAAGTCAACAAGCTCAGCGACTAAGGCAGAAGCAGCAGCAGACTCAAACGACGGGTCAGTGACAACTGTGGCCAGCAGACGCGTGACAGTAGGGTGAGCAGTGCGAGCGCAGTCAGACTCAGGCTCTGGAACGTCAGGCAGAGAAGACGCAGGAGGGGACGACAGGGGAACACGATGCGGAGCAGAGGAAGGACGCAGGGCCATGAGGTGTGTACCGGGGACAGTCGGCGGACGCTCACGAGGAACACAACGACCAGTACGACCAGTGCGGACAGTGCGAACAGGCCTGACAGGACGAGACGCAGGCTCACGACGCTCAGCAAGACCGCCTGTCAGCTCAGTGTAAGGAGAAGGAGCAGGCAGCGGTGAGCCAGGCTGTGACGGAAGACCAGTAGAAGACGGGAGGCTAAGAACCTAGCGAAGCGCGGAGCCAGGCGGTGGCAGAGACGAAGGTGACGGCAGAGCGAAGAACATTCGCTGCGGTGCAGCGCCACTAGCACCAGTAGCTCCAGCACCTCCAGCAGCTCCAGAACCTCCAACTCCAGCGCCACCAGCAGCTCTAGAACCTCCAGCTCTGGCGCCACCAGCGCCACCACCTCCAACAGCTCTAGAACCTCCAGCGCCAGCACCCGCAGCAGCTCCAGAACCTCCAGCTCCAGCGCCACCAGCGCAAGCACCTCCAACAGCTCCAGAACCTCCAGCGCCAGCGCCACCAGTAGTAGCACCCCCAGAACCGGCACCTCCAGCTCCAGGGCCTCCAACCTCAGAGTCGACAACAGCACCTCCAGGTCCACCAGGACCTCCAGTCCCAGCAGCTCCAGTACCTCCAGTACGAGCACCTCCGAGACCAGCTGCTCTAGGAACTACAGTAGAAACACCTCCAGTAGTAGAGTCACCAGCTCCAGCGCCTCCCGCAGTAGGGCCCCCAGCTCCAGCAGCGTGACCCTGACAGCTAACATACCACTCACGCAGCTGCTGTGGGGAGAGAGGGACAGCGGCGGCTCCAATTCCTCCAACACCAGCGTCTCCCGCAGCAGGGCCCCCAGCTCCAGCAGCTCGACCCTGACGGCTAACGTACCACTCACGCAGCTGCTGTGGGGTGAGTGACTCGCGCGGACGTCGCTGGAGCTGCATCTGGCCACCGCCAGTAGCAGCAGTAGCAGTAGTAGCAATAGTGGCAGCATCTGCACCCTAGCAGCAATAACAGAAGTGCTAGCAGTGTGGGCAGGGCAGGCGCGGCATGCAGGCAGGCAGGCAGGCAGGCAGGTAGGCAGGCAGGTAGGCTGATGGCGCGGCAGCGCGCTAACAAGGCAGGCGCTCGGGAAGCTCGGGTAGGGTAGGTGCTCACCAGTGGTGGGAAGGGCAGGCGCTCGACGGGCGAGCAGGGCCGGCGCTCGGCGGGCGGCAGCAGGGTAGGCGCACGACGGCAGCGACGGCGGGGCCGAAAAAGCGGCTGCAGATTAGGGCCGCGTTGACAAAAGTTAGAAGAAGAAAGAGGATTGAACTAGCAGGAATGAGGATACAAATAGCAAAACCCTAGAAGGGTTGTACTCGCTATAGAGCACCCCACTACAGGCTAGAACAATAAGATAATATTCTGACATGCGTCAGCTGTAGGGCTGGGGCTACGACAGCGGCAGGGCAGGGCCGCGGCAGCTGCTGCAGGGCGGGGCCGTGTCGGCGGCAGGGCAGGGCCAGGCGGGGCCGCGTCGGTGGCAGGGCGGGGCCGCGACAGGGGCAGGGCGGGGCCGCATCGGCGGCAGGGCGGGGCCACTTCAGGGGCAGGGCGGGGCCGCGACAGCGGCAGGGAGGGGTCGCGTCGGCGGCAGGGCGGGGCCGTGTTGGCGGTAGGGCGGGGCCGCGACAGCGGCAGGGCGGGCCGCGACAGCGACCTGGCGGGGCCGCGTCGGCGGCAGGGCGGGGTCGCGACTGCGGCAGGGCGGGGCCGCGTCGGCGGCAGGGCGGGGCCGCGACCGCGACCTAGCGGGGCCGCGTCGGTGGCAGGGCAGGCCGCGTCAGCGGCAGGGCAGGGCCGCAACAGCGGCCTGGCGGGGCCGCATGGGCTGCAGGGCGGGGCGGTGCTCTGGCCTGACGGGCCTGCAGGGGCGGCTCGCGGTCCTGACGTGTCTGCAGGGCGGTGCGTGCGTAGCTAGGGCAAAAGTAGGCAGCTCGAGGGCTACAGAATGGCGCGCGCAGCGCAGCACGTCACAAGGCAAGGCAGGGGAAGACGCGTGTAGGACAACACGTAGGGTAGCGCAGTAACCGCAACGGTGGGTGGGCCCGGAAAAAAAAAAAAAAGACGGTCCTACGGACCTAGTGCTCTGAAACCATGTTAGAATCAAGTGACAGGAATGAATGCACTAGGAAAGTGTTGGGTACAAGTATGAAATCCTAATAGGGGCTGTACCCCATATTGGCTACCCCACTACAGCCTAACCATATATATCATGCATATAATTTGACAGGCTCAGCCAATATCTGTTTTACAAAAAGGTGCAGTTTTTGAAATGTGCAATTAAAAGCAGAAAAAAAAACACTTGGTGTTTAAAAATCCTTTTCTTACATCTCAACAAACATTGTACCGGTAGTCTTGCTTTCTCAACATGCATTGAGCATGAATGTACCTAGTTCTGAAAACGACAAAAATCCAGTCGTAGCTGGGAAATTTTAAAAATTGGATTCTGAGCCACCGAACAATGTATTCGCAAGCCAGGCCTTCCAAGGAGCATCTTGTTGGTGTTTGAGCCACGATAGCCAAGCGCTGTCTAGCAGGCAGAAGAAGTTGACAAAGAGCAGCTGGTGCTGCACGGGCACGAGCTTGAAGTTGACAGTCTGGATGACGGGCCACACTGTGGCCTCTGTCAGGAAGCCCGGGAGGAAGTCGCGGGCGAGGTCAGTGCGGATCTGGTGCAGCGAGTGGCCGGCCACGAGCCCCGTGTACGTGAAGAAGGCTGCCAGGTGCACGGGGCCGAACGCAAATGTGTCCAGAAACAGCTTCGCCGCCACAAACCGCATCGTCGACGGCCGCAGCCCCAGGCGGTTCCTCACAAAGCCCTCCAGCCCCTCGTACCTGCCACACCCAGGCACGCGCCGCGCGCCAAGAGCCGTGATCAATGAGAGCCAGGCTTGAAACACTGTGCTGCGAGTTAGGGCTTGCGAACACAGAGAGACAGAGATGTGACACTGCAGTTTCACAGTGTTGCTGGCAAACAGGGTGAGGGACAGTGAGGGGTGGACACAAGGGGGAGGAGGTGAGAGAGCCTGCATGATGGGGATGAAGGAGAGAGGTGAAGAGGAATGGAAGGGGGAGGGGAGGGGAGCAGTGGGCGAGGGAGCGCGCACCAGTAGTGACCCAGAGGGCCCACAAAGCCCGCTCCGAAGAGCGCCGTCGTCACCACGCGCCGGTAGTTGAGCTGCTCGCCCGCTCGCGCTGCCACCGCCCCCGCGCCCGACTCACGGCCACCCGCCACGGGCCCTCGCGCGCAGTCCTGCGAAGAAAAGGTTGGTGCTGTGAGCGGTAGGCGCGAGACTCATGTGCGCGCGAGCGGTGGGAGGATGCAGGCCCGGATAGGTACAGGGCCGACGGCACCCTGGAGCAACGCCCGAGGCGAGAGGGCGCGCGCAGCACGCAGTCATGGCGTGAAACGCAAACATTCACTGGCGCGCAACGCGAACGAGCGCGTAACGCGCCCGAGGCGCAGCAAGCACGGGCGGGGAAGACGCACGAGCGCGAATATCGCACGGGGCTGCAAAAGCACGACTAATCAGTCCAACGCACCCGGGCATGGTCGGGCGACGTAGCCCCATCTGCCTGCCGCGACCCCACGTTGACTCGCGCTGCCACGTGTGCATCGGCCACGTGCGCATCGCCCGCGTGTCGGTCAGCCATGTGTCGGTCGATCTGCTGCGCGATGACGTCACCCGACCCCCACAGCACGGTGGAGGTGACCACCTGCGTGCGGACCGGCCGCCGCGACAGCTGCTGCTGGTACCACCCCCAGCACCCGCGCAGCCCGCGCCACGACATGCCGCGCACGCGGAAACGAATCGCGATGCGGGCGAGAGCGGCCGGGCGCGTGGCGGTCGTGCTAGCAGCAGGAGCGTCCCATCCAGCCCGCTCTGCAGTCACCCCCCGCGCGCACCCTACAGCAGTCCTAAATGCACTTGCACCCTAACCAGCCTCCCCTATGCAATCAGCGGTTCGCGATTAGTGATGGGCGAAGAGGGATGTGCGATGAGTGACGACGGAAAGTGGCGAGCGGATAGCGAGAGGCTATGGGTGATAGATAAGGCGAGATAAGCAACGAGAGTGGCGGAAAGCAAGAGCGGGCGTTGGCGTAGCAGAGGTGGAGCTTGTGGCGAATGGTTGTGAGACGTATCACAACTCAAGATGTTGCTCTGGGAGATCTCGAGGTGCGCTGGCTGGCTGTCGTGTGTTTGGAGGGGCTGGTGAAGACTACCGGTGCTGTGCTGCGCCCAACCCTTGGGTTGAAATGGGTTCGGGTGTTCAGATGTTCGAGCATGCGGAAAAAAATGAGAAACCATTGTAGGATGCAATAAGAGAAATTCTTTCATACAACAGAACATTTTCTAGCCTCTTGCCATGTCTAGACTCGCAAGCCAGTCTCTTGACCCTCCCTTGAGAAATGCAGCCCCCCACGTCTCTGTAAGACTCCCTACGTAGCACCGTAGTGTAACTTGGCTCCACATCTTATAACGATTGTTAGAATAATAAAGTTGCCAGTCTGTCTCAAGGCAATGCTAGATCGAACAATTTTGTCTCAAGCCTTTGCAGCGGCACGGTGCTTGGTCATCATTTGCACAAAGTCATGGAACACTGCACATAGCAGAGGCAAAGCAGGAGCAGAGAGGCAAGTAAGCAGCTATCACATGTGCGCGTGCACGTGGCATGCAGGAGTCGCGAGCAACCAATGCAACTTGGCGCTCAGCCAAAGGTGGTGCGACGATCTGCATTGATGGTGTATCAGCGCTAGTATGATGCATGGGCTGTGCTGTATGCTGCATGGCTGGTGCTTGGGTGGGCAAGGGTGGGTGGTGCATAGCAGGTGCAGCGTGGTGGCAGTCTGACCTGGGTCGGCGTCATGGGGCCCAGGGGAGGACTCGGGGTGGTACTGGATGCTGATCACGTTGAGAGCTGGGTACGCCAGCCCAGCACACGTGCCGTCGTTCAGGTTGATGTGCGTCACCTGCACGCCCTCCGGCAGACTCTCCGGATCCACCGCGTAGTTGTGGTTCTGCCCCCCCCCGCACAGCACCGCCGCACACACCACACGCGTCGTACATGAGACATGGCACATGGTACACAACACAGTGCAAATGACACACAGGAAGGACAACATCAGATGCATCCTTAATTGAAACAAAAGTACACCCAAGCTCACACACACCTGCATGCGCATGCCTGGCGCCTGTACTTCACACCATCCCCACACAAACCCCCATCTTCACCCGCACCACATCCCCCCCCCACACCCCTCCCAGCACTGACCTGCGCGCTGATCTCGACGCGGCCGGAGGCGAGGTGGCGCACGGGGTGGTTGCCGCCGTGGTGGCCGAACTTGAGCTTGAAGGTGCGGCCGCCCAGCGCCTGCCCCAGCAGCTGGTGCCCCATGCAGATGCCCAGCGCCGGCACCGTGCCCACCACCGCACGCACACTCTCCACCGCGTACGGCACCGCCGACGGGTCGCCCGGCCCGTTGCTGCACGTTGGCAGGGGGGCGGAGGGCGGTGGAGCAGAGGTGGAGGGGGGTGGTGATGAGAGTGACGACGAGTGCAAGTGGGCGAGGCGGGGGTGAGGAAGAGAGGGCAGGCGGGAGACCAAGGGCAAGGATACGAGGGAGGGCGCGAGAGGCAGGTGGTGGGGAAAGCAGGGAGCGCACCTGAAGCGGTGAGGCGGATACACCTCAAGAAGCGCACCTGAAGCGGTGAAGCGGATACACCTCAAGAAGCGCACCTGAAGCGGTGAAGCGGATACACCTCAAGAAGCGCACCTGAAGAGGACACCGTCGGGGTTGAGCTTGGCGAGGTCCTCAGGCGGGTAGGTGGAGGGCACGACTGTGATGCGACAGCCGTACGACGCCAGGCGGCGCAGAATGTTGTGCTTTATGCCAAAGTCGTACGCCACCACCTGGGGGGGTTAGACGGGGGGGATGGGGGGGGTGATGCATCAAGGTGATGAGCTGACTCTCATGAAAGGCGTTGACTCACGTGGAAGGCGTTGACTCACATGGAATGCGTTGACTCACATGCAAGGCGTTGACTTGACTCACGTGGAATGCGTTGACTTGACTCACGTGGAATGCGTTGACTTGACTCACGTGGAATGCGTTGACTTGACTCACGTGGAATGCGTTGACTTGACTCACGTGGAATGCGTTGACTTGACTCACGTGGAATGCGTTGACTTGACTCACGTGGAATGCGTTGACTTGACTCACGTGGAATGCGTTGACTTGACTCACGTGGAATGCGTTGACTTGACTCACGTGGAATGCGTTGACTTGACTCACGTGGAATGCGTTGACTTGACTCACGTGGAATGCGTTGACTTGACTCACGTGGAATGCGTTGACTTGACTCACGTGGAATGCGTTGACTTGACTCACGTGGAATGCGTTGACTTGACTCACGTGGAATGCGTTGACTTGACTCACGTGGAATGCGTTGACTTGACTCACGTGGAAGGCGTTGACTTGACTCACGTGGAATGCGTTCACTTGACTCACGTGGAATGCGTTGACTTGACTCACATGGAATGCGTTGACTCACATGGAATGCGTTGACTCACATGGAATGCGTTGACTCACATGGAGTGCGTTGACTCACATGGAGTGCGTTGACTCACATGGAGTGCGTTGACTCACATGGAGTGCGTTGACTCACATGGAGTGCGTTGACTCACATGGAGTGCGTTGACTCACATGGAGTGCGTTGACTCACATGGAGTGCGTTGACTCACATGGAGTGCGTTGACTCACATGGAGTGCGTTGACTCACATGCAAGGCGTTGACTCACATGCAAGGCGTTGACTCACATGCAAGGCGTTGACTCACATGCAAGGCGTTGACTCACATGCAAGGCGTTGACTCACATGCAAGGCGTTGACTTGACTCACGTGGAATGCGTTGACTCACATGGAAAGCGTTGACTCACATGGAATACGTTGACTCACATGGAAGGCGTTGGCCATGGAGACCTCCTTGGCATCGCTGCTGAACTCCCACTCGCCCGTGGGGTCCACCCACACGTACGGCTTCTCACACGTCACCCCCGTTATCAGATCCTTGCCTGTGCGCCCATGCACGCACACACGTATCAGAGCACAGAGGGAGCACATTGCACTCAGCTGTTCCATACGAGTGGTGAATGCTTCATATGCTCTGTGCGCCACGAGTGCATGCAGCCACGAGTGCATGCAGCCATAAGCATGACCAGCAGTGCTTGCTCACCAACGATGCTGTAGGCTCACCAACGATGCTGTAGGAGCGAGCCATCTCCACGAGCTCCTCGTCCGACTTCTTGCGGTCCGTTGAGATCACACCTGCCACCGCCACGCACACACTGTCAGTCACCCGCACACCGAGGGCGCATCGTCACACAAAAGGTACAGCACCACCATACCTTTGCCCTACGCGCCATGAACCATGCAGCATGCACCATACTCCATGCACGTCTTGCAGATGATGCATCATGCACCATGCACCCTCCATCCTGCCCCTCTAACAGTGCAAGCTGCCCCTCTCACCGTTCAAGCTGCCCTTGTCGCGCAGTCGCTTGGTGATGGCGCGCGTGTCGATGTCCGCTGCACCGCGGGTGGAGGGTAGGAATGGGGGGAAGAATTGGGGGATGGGGTTGAATGTGGTGGTTTGGGGGCGCGGGGATGAACGTGAGGTGGAAGGTGAGGCGTGACCGTGGGTATGTGACACGTGATGGCGGGTGCTGTGCTGCCCCTCACTCCCCTCTTCCTTCCTCTCCCACTCCCCTCTTCCTTCCTCTCCCACTCCCCTCTTCCTTCCTCTCCCACTCCCCTCTTCCTTCCTCTCCCACTCCCCTCTTCCTTCCTCTCCCACTCCCCTCTTCCTTCCTCTCCCACTCCCCTCTTCCTTCCTCTCCCACTCCCCTCTTCCTTCCTCTCCCACTCCCCTCTTCCTTCCTCTCCCACTCCCCTCTTCCTTCCTCTCCCACTCCCCTCTTCCTTCCTCTCCCACTCCCCTCTTCCTTCCTCTCCCACTCCCCTCTTCCTTCCTCTCCCACTCCCCTCTTCCTTCCTCTCCCACTCCCCTCTTCCTTCCTCTCCCACTCCCCTCTTCCTTCCTCTCCCACTCCCCTCTTCCTTCCTCTCCCACTCCCCTCTTCCTCACACCCCTCTTCCTCCCTCACTCCCCTCTTCCTCCCTCCCTCACTCCCCTCGGCATCACTCACAGATGCCCATCATGTTGTGTTGCCGCAGGTAGTCGGGCAGAGTCTGCGACGACCGCCAGTTCGACACGCTGGGGGGCGCCAAGGGGACGAGCGCGGGAGGGGCAGGTGGAACAGGGGGCGGGAGCAGAAGGCGTCGGTCCGCTGCATTGCGCGGTACAACGGCGAATGCAACTGTGGGCATGCGAATATGACGCTGCGCCTGCATTTAATTGTGCGCCTGTGAGAGTGCGCATGTGGAAACCTGCCTGTCGGCGTGTGACTGTGGAAATGTGACTGGGAATGTGACTGGGAATGTGACTGGGAATGTGACTGTGGAAATGTGACTGGGAATGTGACTCGGGCAATTTGACTGGGAATGTGACTCGGGCAATTTGACTGGGAATGTGACTCGGGCAATTTGACTGGGAATGTGACTCGGGCAATTTGACTGGGAATGTGACTCGGGCAATTTGACTGGGAATGTGACTCGGGCAATTTGACTGGGAATGTGACTCGGGCAATTTGACTGGGAATGTGACTCGGGCAATTTGACTGGGAATGTGACTCGGGCAATTTGACTGAGAATGTGACTCGGGCAATTTGACTGAGAATGTGACTCGGGCAATTTGACTGAGAATGTGACTCGGGCAATTTGACTGGGAATGTGACTCGGGCAATTTGACTGGGAATGTGACTGTGGGAATGTGACTGTGGGAGTGCACTGCATTGGAATTGCGTAGCTTCGAACGCGCGCGCGCTCACACACCCACACACACACACACCCACATTCCCCCCCCCTCTCCACCCCCTCCCCCCCCACCCCCACAAAGCACAGCGGCGACGGCGCGGCACGGGGAAGGCGGCTCACCAGTTGCTGATGCTGCGCACCACGAGCCCCGACGTGAAGCACGTGCGCGACTCCTCGTCCTCTGCGCGCCGATGGGGGAAGGAGGAGGGGGGAAGGGAGAGGACAGGGGGGAAGGGAGAGGACAGGGGAGAAGGGAGAGGACAGGGGAGAAGGGAGTGTTAGGGGGCAGGACGGGGGATGTGCGCGATGATCGCCGGCGCAGCGACGACACGGGCGAGCTAGGGGCAGGGGGAAAGGTAGACAGACAGGGACGGGTGGGTGAGCGCGGGGAGCGGGCGGACCTTCATTGATGCCGGTGTTGCCGATGTGCGGGCAGGTCATGAGCACGATCTGGCCGGCGTAGCTGGGGTCGGTGATGATCTCCTGGTACCCCGTCAGCGACGTGTTGAACACCACCTCCGCCGCCTGCGTGCCGCGCGCGCCGAACGACGACCCCTTCCACACCGACCCGTCCTCCAGCGCCAGCCGCGCGTCCGCCGCCCGCCACGGCCGCTCCACGTCCGCCGCTGCTCCGCGCACAGGGGGAAGGGGGAGTGGGTGGGGGAAAGGTGAGCACGGATGCAGGAGGAGAGAAGCTCGAATGGCGGTGGGGAAGGGGGTGAGGCTCGCGGGAAAGGGGGCTTCTTGGAAAAGGGGTGGCATCGTCGGACATGGCAGCGCGCATCAAGGATGGCTGCCACGCCCCCTCGCGAAGGTCGGCCAACAATGCGGGCGCGATCGTTAGGGGCGCGCGCAACTTACGATTAGGCGGCTGAAGGTGCAACGAGCAGAAGCAACGATCGATGAGTCACTGCTGCTGGCGGAGATGGAGGTAAAATGGTGGGTTAATCGTGGATCGCCGCGACTCACCGGCGCTGGCGCGAACGACGGTCGCTGAAGCCGCGCGCTTGGATGGCGCAGCGACGCCCTTCGATTTGGCGCCGACCCCCAGGGACTGCCCCAGCTGCGCGGAGGCGCACCACCCCAGTGCGGCCTGCTTGCCGCCACATTCCCTGGCCTTGATGGCGCCCCCCGCCCTGGCGACGGGCGCGAGGCCCGGCTGCGCCAGGTGAAGCGCGCTTAGTCTGACGGCCGCCATGGCGCCGATCGGATCGAGCGACGAGGAGGATCGGAAGACGAGGGCGAGTGAAGGTATTCGCACACTGCGCTCCCTTGGTTTGCTGCAGCGATCGCAGATGAAGTCTCAAGGAATATGATGATGTGCGTCGTGATCACGCCACAAGCAGCTGTTATTTGTCTTGTGTTGCTCTCGGCAATGGTGGGAGCTTCAACACACACAAATGCTCTCGTGAGAGGGGCGACTGGAATGGGTGTGGGGGAGGAAATGCGCGGGTTCTGGGGGGACTTCCACTCTCACTGACTAACCACGTGACGCTGATTTGGCAGTGCTGACTAGGAAACGGCGCCGGTTGGTCCCTTGGATGGAATCTGAGGTAAGAGCAAGGCCGCAGAAAGCAGCGCGTGGCAGTGAACCATGAAAAAACAACCAATCATATGCGATGGGCAGCCGAACTGTGAGGTGTGTCTCGGGCAAAGGGAAAAGTGGCGCAATACACCGCCGCAAAAACATTTTCCCTTCCCCTGAAACTGAGGGCAGGGCAGGAGTGCCCGTAGTTCCTCTTCGGCCAAATCTCAAGGTATGAAGCGAATGGGGTGTGGAGACTGACTTTCCCCATCAAAGCTGGGTGAAGCTTAGGACGGCTGCACAATGTTACACCAAACCTGCAAGTCGTCAACGTCGCTACACGTACAGTACTCCGTCGCTAAATTACAGCGCCTTTCGCCGCAGTTAGCAAACGCGAACTTGATGGCTTGGAAGGGGTTATGTGAGTTGCGAGTTGTAAGGGCGCTTCACCTCTCAGTTCGAACAGGACGGTTGTTCGAACAGGCGAAATGTTACATTTTTCGCCACTCTTCGTATGGGTGTTCGTGACGTCGCTAGTCGGAAATTTCGCGAATTTGAACAGAGTTGTCACACGGGGCACGAAGCTCTCCATTCCGCACGTTCGAACAGAGTTGTTCGAACAAAGTTGGGTTTGGTGACAGGAATTCCGCATGGACGACTGATTTTATTGGTTAGCAGGCTTCGGGTCGCACTCGAATGTTTGCGACCATTGCAAATGTCGCCATGCAGGAGAAAGTTCATCAAAAAGGACATTGTTGTTGGGAAACAACAAGGTGAGCAGTAGTAGAAGAGCACGAAGAGACTGTTTGACTGGATGGGCGAAAAATGAGTCAAACTTGAATGGCAGACGACAGAATTATTTTTTTGCGACGTTTCGCGAAGTCGTCCAGCACTTGGCGACGTCGCATGTTCGAACAGGCTGTCACCTCTAGTCACGAGCTGTCACATTCACCAAGGTGTTCAAATTTGTGTTCGGATCTCGTCGGGAAACTGTTCGTACAGTGAATTCGTTACGTATGTTCGGATTTGGGCCTTCCAGCCCCGAGGTGATGCGCCCTAAGAACTCATCGAGTTATGTGTACATCTTGTTATCACATCCTTGTGGATTTTATCGAGTATAACTCAAGTGGGAATTGTAAGTAGCCGCCCTTTATTCGCAAAGCTGCTGTGGACAAGCAGATAGAACGATCTTGAAGGCGCGTAAACACCAGCACCTGCGACAGTAGACCAAGGCGCGCGATGCGGGAAGTGGTGACTCTTCAGTTCGGCAGCTACGCCAACTTCGTCGGCGCTCACTTCTGGAACTTGCAGGTGCGCCTTCCCCATGCGCCTTCCCCCATACGCCTTCCCCCATGCGCCTTCCACCATGCGCCTTCCACCATGCGCCTTCCGCCATGCGCCATCCACCATGCGCCGTGCCGCGCCCATGCCTCCCCAATTGCGCCTCCCCAATTTTCTGAAACCCCGGCGTCCGCGCATCTTCACGCCCTCCCTGCGTCCCTCCCTCCGTTCCTCCTCTTTTAGCCCTTCCTTCAAGCCCCACCCAGGCCCTCCTTCAAGCCCCACCCAGGCCCTCTTTTCCCCAATTCCCCTTCCTCGCGCACCTCTTGCTCGGCCTCCCAGTGTGCGCCGTATCCGCGTGAGCATCGTCGTCCAACCTCCCAATCTCACACCCCGCGCCCCCTTCCCCCACGTGCCTCCGTCCTAGCTACCTGCGTCGCCATGCGCAAGTGACCTCGGAGAACCGACCGCACCTTCTCCCCTCCCCCTCCCCCTCCCCCCTCCCCCTCCCCCTCCCCCCCTCCCCCCTCCCCCCTCCCCCCTCCCCCTCCCGCCTCCCCCCTCGCCCCACTCCTTGCGTCGCGTCCAAGCCTGCAGTGAACTTTCGTTCCCTTATCAACGCACCGCTTTCCCCCCCCATGCCACTTGCTCTTCTTCCCCCTTCCTTGCAGGATGAGGCGGTGGGGCGGCAGGGCGAGGGGGGCGCGGAGCAGAATGGAGCGGGCGTGGAGGAGAGCGTGGTGATGCAGTGGCGCGAGATGCCAGGGCCTGCCGTACGCCGTGGGTGGGCGGGATGTGGGGTGGCGGGAGGGAGGGCGGTGGGCATGGCGGCAGGGGAAGGTGGTGGGGTTGTGGATGAGCAGAGGGGCGTATGATTGCGTAGGGGGTTGTCAAGGCAATTTTCTCTCTGCGCTCCTGGTGCGCTGTCAATCCGCCCTCCCTCTAGTTGTCTCACCAACGCCCTCTCCCGTCTCTCCATCCCCCTCACTCTGTACTCTCCCATGCCGCTCGCTCGCCTTACTCTCTCGCCTCGCTCTCTGTACTCCATCATTCCCTCCCTCACCCCTCCCCCTTCCGCACCCTCCCCCTCAGTCCACACCGTACTGCACGCCGCGCCTGCTCGCCATCGACTATAAAGGTGCGCTCCACCCCTTGTGTTGCACACCGTCATGCCCATCCTTCTTCCCACCATTCTTCTTTCTACTCTTCCACGTATCCCTCTTGTGCCCCGACGTCTCGTTCCTGTGTATCACTTTCCACCTGGTCGCGTCCCCTGCCCTGCATCGCCCCAACGCTCCCCGACTCCTCTTCTCTTTTGTGCGCTGCAGGCTGCCTTGGCCCCGTCTCCCTCGCCTCGCCTCTCCATGCCCATGGGGGCATCGCCGCTGCACCGTCTGCCATGCCTACCTGGTGAGCCAGCCTACTCACGCTGCCTCTGTGCCTGCTCCCCCATGCACGTGCATGCCTGTCATGCCCCCTGCACCCACACGACCCCACCCACCTCCATTCCATTCACCACCTGCTTCGCCCGCGCCTCTGCGTCTCTCTTCCACTCTCTTTCTCACGCCCCTCATTTGCACATCCCCTCCCCTCACGCCATACGCCTTGACCCCCCGTCTCCTTCCTTTCAACAGGTCTGGCCCCTCCCATGTCTCGTCGCCCGCGCCTCTCCCCCTCAACCCCTTCCTGCGCCGCCTGCTGCACCCACCCGCACCCGCCGCTCACACAGCCTCTTCCGCACCTAATTCCCAGGCCAGGGGGGAGGAACGGCACGAGGCCACAGGCAGGCACGGTGGGGGGGAGCTGGGAGAGGAGGCAGAGGGGGAGGCGGAAGGGGAGGAAGAGGAGGAGGCGGAGGTGGCGCGGGGGTTGGAGGGCGGCGTGGGGTACTGGACGGAGTACCTTAAAGCCCACGTGCGCCCCGCCAGTGTGGTGCAGGTGCCGGGCGGGTGGTGGCAGGGTGCGCTCTCCCCCCTGGACGCGGGGGGGTATGGCGACTGGCGCGAGGTGGGGGGCGGGCGGGAGGGCGAGGAGGAGGTGGAGGAGGGCGTGAGGCGGCTGGCAGAGGAGTGTGATGCGCTGCAGGGCTTCTCGCTGCTGCTGCACGCCACCTCGCCCTTTGCCTCCCTCGCCACGCGCACCGCACTGCACCTGGCTGTGGAGTTCCCAAGGGCGCCCAAGCTGCTCTTCTCCCTGCGCCCCCCTGACGCCCTGCTCCCGCCCGCCACCCTCTCCCCCGGCCCCCACGCCCTGCCCGGCATGCCCTCGCTGCATGACCTCTCGTCTGCCGTCTCCCTGGCCTCGCTGCTGCCCCTCACCTCCCTCATTCTGCCCCTCGGCCTGCCCTCCCTCTCCGGTACGTGCCCCGGCTGCCCTGCTGGCGTGCTGGTCTGCTTGTGCCTGCGGCGCTTTCCGCTGCTGGTGCGCGCTTTTATTTCCACGCACAAAGCCCCCCCCTCCCAACACACGCTCCACATAAGCGTGCGTTTTGTCTGAGATGCCGGATGTCGCCACACCTCTCTCGTTCCACCCACCACCCGCCCACCTGTGTCAACCACTCACCCCTGCACCCTGCCCCACCCCTCCACCAACTCCACCAGGTGTGCTGCCGCACGTGCATGCCAGCGACACCGCTCTCTTCCACTCCTCTGCTCTGCTCGCCACTGCCATCGACGCCCTCTCCTCGCCCTTCCGCCTCGCCCCGCGCGCCCCCACCTGCGCCTCCTCCCCCGTGGGCGCCGTGTCCCTCAGGGACTACTGCACCCTGCTCTCCCTCTCCTCGCCCCATGCCGCCCTCGCTTTCGCCTCCTTGGCCCTGCCGGCTCAGCCGCTACACGAGGCAGGGGAGCAGGAGGCGGCGAGTGGAAGCTCGCCATGTAGCATGGCGGTGCTGACGTCAGACGTGTGCAGCAGCGGAGAGGGGCGAGGAGGGAGGGGAGGAGGCAGTAGGGGAGGGCAGCGAGGCGAGGGGATGGGGCAGCAGCAGGAGGGGGAGGAGGGGGAGGAGGGGGAGGATTTGGAAGCAGGCATTGGAGCACAGGTGGTGGTGGCACGTGGTGCAGTGGGGCAGCAAGCTACAGGTGCGGAGGGTGGGTGGGAGTGGGGGTGAGGGTGGGTATGGATGCGAGGTAGTGAGGAGAGACTGCTGGCAGTGAAGAGGGAAGATCAAAGTATGATGGGGGTTGGAGGGGGGATGGTGAGAGCAAGTGTGGGTGGTGCATGGGCAGGGCACATGAGTGTGCTGTGCATCCCTCGCTCACTGCACCTCCTCATCTTCATTCACTGCACCTCCTCATCTTCATTCACTGCACCCCCCTTTTCCCCTCCCTTCTCCCCTCCCCTTTCCCCTCCCTTCTCCCCTCCCTTCTCCCCTCCCCTCACCCCTCCCCTCTCCCCTCCCTTTTCCCGCCCTCCCACATGTCTGCAGGCCCCACCAGCACTGTCCCCACACCGCTACCACCAGCGGCGGCAGCAGCAGCCATCCACCGGGCCCTCCTCGCCGCCCGCCCTCGTGCTCCGCCCTGCATTGCCCACATCGCCGCCGCCCAGCAGCCCCTCGCCATTCCCCTGCCCTTTCCTCGGTTCTTCTCCGATGACATCAGCAAATACGGCCTCATCCTGCCGCCCTCCCGGCACCGTGCCAGCCACTTTGCTTCCCTGGCGGGCGGGGTAGCAGCAGCAGCGGCGGGTGGAGTGGGAGGAGGGGGGTGGGGAGGCGGGAATGGGGTGGGAATGGGACCGGATGTGGAGTGGGCGCCAGTGGTGGCGCGGGCAGCAGCGGGGAGGGGTGGGGCACGGCACGGGGAGGTGCTTGCCGGTGCTTTGGAGTGGGTGGGGGGCCCTCGAGGGGGGGCGGGCAGGCAGGTGGTGGCGGCGTGGGGGGTGGAGGGCGAGGAGGTGCGGGAGATGCGCGAGCGCGTGTTGGATGTGTGTGGGCGGCTCAGGGGGGAGAGATATGAGGATGACAGTGAGTGACGCGTTGTGTGTGTGCGGCATTCACATGGCACCGCGCATCGGATGAGTGCGCCAGGTGCTCAAGGATACCGTATGCCATGCCATGGTTCATTATGTGCTCTCTATGTTGAGTGTGTTGGGAACAAATAGTTTAAGCGCCTCTGTCGTGTCAGAACTCAAGACACAAGCGAAGCAGCTCAAATCGAAGCATCGCGAGTCAACCCTCGGAAGTTAACGTAACCGCTGGAGGTTACGAGAAAGTCAAAGGTCAGCGACCTTTGACCTGACGCAGCGCGACAGCAAGGACACACAACTGACTCGACATTGAGCAGTTGCCCGAGTCGCACTGTATCGAACCGCAACAGTAAAGTAGTTATAATGTCTCTTCATATTCTTTGTACTCATATATTTATTCCTGTATCTCTTTGCTTTAATCAACTTACTTTGCCCTCACATACTAGCGTAAGGTGGTTCAAGGACTTTATTCAACGCTTCCGCTATTACATCACTTACTCAGACTTTAACTCTACAAAGACCCTAGGGCTTTTCAGCCCAACATGGTATGAGAGCAGTTAGAGTTAAAAGTTACTATTTTTTCAACGCTCAATACATCAAGAAGACATGTCTGCTAGAAAGGAGAGGAGCTCCTCCAACGGCTCTCCCGGTACTACCCCTACTCCACCTCCTGCCTCTGGCCTACAGACAGAGGAAGGGACAACGACGAGACCAGCAGCTGGGTCTACGGAAACACCCGCAAACCAAGGCGCGGGCTTCGATCCAAGCATGATGGAGAAATTCTTCTCCTTCATGTCCTTCTACGAGCAGCATCAGCAAGGAGTACCTACGCAATCAAACAACAGCAACAACAACAACAACGTGACACCCATGAGTCTCGATGGCTCATCCTACGCACGCGGGAATCAACATCAACAACCTACCTTCGCTCCGTACGAGCCCCAGCGCGGCTCTGTCAGCTTCATGCCGCAACCACAACCTGCACCGGGACAAGAGAGAGCGCTGGACGCATTACAAGTTCAGTCGCAATTCGCGCATGTTCTAAAACTACAAACGACAAAGCCTTTTGACGGAAATGACTTCTTTACCTGGTCGTTCGAATTCGAGCTGATGATGGAAGAAGCGCAGATCCTTGGCTTCTTCGACGGGTCCCTGCCATATCCAACAAACGGCACACATTATGAGAAGCAGCAGTACACCTATCAATCGATGATGGCGTACACAATACTACTGAGGAACATCACACCGACCCAACAGCAGAACATAAGGACTTACCGAGGTTACGGTAACTCCGCGGAGCTCGCGTACAACCACTTGAAGAACCTGTATCAAGCAACAGACAGTGTAAACCAAAGTCGGTTAATGGCGCAGCTGACAACAATAGAAATGAAACCAGGCGAGAAGGGCATGGAGTATATCAGTCGCTGCCGCGAGCTGCGGGACAGGCTTCTTCGATGTGGGGGATCGATCTCAGAAGGCGCCTTTGTCACGGTTGTCATCGGCGGTCTCGGCCCTCACTGGCGCTCCACTCGCGCCATACTACGAGCACACAGGAGAATCTCCGAAGCAGCACTCTGCGCCGAAATCCATGCCGAGCAGCAGGACATGGACCTGCAAGAAGAACGACATAAGAAGAAAACGTCAGTACCAGAGTTCGCGTTTCACACCCAGCGACGCTACAAGAACAACAACAACAGTCGACAGCAACAACAACCGAAGCCAGTACCTCCGTTTTGCCACATCTGCAAGACTTCAGGGCATCCTCGTACGCACTGCCCGTATCGTCATCAATCGACAACACCACAGCGACAACTTCGACCTTCGAGTAGCCAAGTCACTTCAACACAAGCTACCCCGACACCTTCAGTCCAAGCTTCAACGACTCCAACAGGACAACCTGCACAAAAAGCAAGAAACATCGTCAACTGCATGGTAAAGATAACAGATTCCTGCACAACCGGGTCACCACCATACTACTCACCAGAAGAGCAACTCGACAACAGCACGCCTCGCCGCGAGTCCCTTCAACCGAACCCGACGTACGCCGCCATTGCTCAAAGCGAACCGTCCGGGAAAGATACATGGTTCTTGGACAGTTGCTGCGGACAGCACATGTGCTCTTCGGGACGCTTCGTCCAACGCGAACATCGACTTCAACGAGAGGTCGTCATCACAGTCGCCAACAACCAGAACCTGCGCACACGACGACAAGGAGTAGTACAACTTCAGTCACGAGAGACAAATGTTATACTGCATATGTCAAAGGTACTAATCGCGGAGGGACTCGGCTACAACTTACTGAGCGTCAGCCAGTTGATGGCGAAAGGCATTCACTTGGAAGCCGACAGTACCACCCAGGAGTTCAAATTATACCACGGGAAAGGCGGCCTCTGTGAAAGTAATGAACAGGAATGAATGACTAAGGAAAGATTGGGGTACAAATACAACCCTGGAAACCTGTACCCCATATGTGCTACCCCACTATAGCCTACAGCAACTATGTCATATAAATCTGACACACCCCCATAGGCAAAGTGGGGGAGAACAAGGGGTCACAAGACCAGTCAAGCAAAGCAAAGCAAAGCTCAGGGTGGATCACAAAGTCACCACACAGTCCGAGCACAAGGTCAAGGCCACAAGGCCAGTTCACATGCAAGACTAGACACATATATATATAAGGCTAAACAAGCAAGAGCAGGTATATATATATATATGCAAGAGTACAAGCAAGGTCAAGAGGTGAGCAAGTGAGGTAGGACAGGTACAAGTCCCAGCTGAGTGCAGAAGCACTGATGGTCACAAGGCGCGAGTGCCTTGGTGAATACATCAGCAGTGATGGCCTCAGAGGCCACGTAAGCAAGCCGCAACTGTCCACGCTGCTGTAGCTCACGAGCAAGAAAGTAGCGAAGAGCAATGTGCTTCGTTCTGTGCTCCAGACGCTGCTCTCGACACAAGGCCAGCATGGCCTTGTTGTCTACGTACAGCACTTGAGGAGAACGAGGCGGCTCTCCAAGGTCAGACAGCAGGTAGGTGAGCCAGCGAAGCTCCTGTGCAGCCATGGCCCCTGCGTAGATCTCAGCCTCACAACTGGAGCTGAGAACCAAAGACGAGCGACTAGCCCGCCACGAGACAGAGCCGGAACCAAGGCTGAAGGTGTAACCCTGTGACGACCGCTGCGTAGCCTGGTCGTCAGCCCAAGAAGCGTCCGCGTGTCCTGTAAGGACCACTGGACTCCGCCCTCCAAGCACTAGCCCCATGCCCGACGTACTGCACAAGTAGCGCAACACCCTCTTCGCTGCAGCCATGTGCTCTGGTCGGTGTCTCCCAGGAGCAACATAGCGTGCAAGAATGCTAAGAGGGTATGCAAGGTCAGGTCGTGTGCAGGTCATCAGGTACATGAGGCAGCCAACAAGCTCTGGGTACGGGCCACTCGACTCTACGGACTCATCCGAAGGCAGAGCTGAGAGCGAGTGGCGAGTAGACAGAGGAGTGGCCTGTGGCGAGGAGTACGTGAAGCCGAAGCGCTGAAGGACCTGCTGCACCATGTGTGACTGAGTCAAGGTAATGGTGCGGCGTGCTCTGTCCCGAGTGATCTGCAAGCCAAGATAGCTGCGCAGTTCACCCAGGTCTGTGCACGTGTGTCTCTTCAGCAGCTCCGACTTCACGTAGGCGAGTCCACCAGTGTCCGCTGTGGCAAAGACCAAGTCGTCGACGTACACGAGGATGTAGAACGGCGGCAAAGAAGTGTCGGTGCGCAGAAACAGCGACGGGTCAGCAGTAGAAGGAGCAAACCCAAGAGCCGCAAGCATAGTCCTCAGTGTGTCGTGCCAGTCACGCGGTGCCTGGCGGAGACCGTAGACTGGCCGTCGGAGGCTCCATTGGGTGCCAGGAGGGAAAGTCCCAGTGAAGCCAGGTGGACGGCGCAATCAGATCTCCTCGTGCAGGCTACCCTGCAAGAACGCAGTGATGAAGTCGAGAGAGTGAAGCTCGTAGTCGCGCTGAGCGGCTATGTGCAGCAGCACTCGAAGAGTAGTCATCTTCGGGGTGGGAGAGAAGGTCTGAAAGTAGTCAACTCCCTGCCGCTGACTGAAGCCACGAGCGACGTACCGCGCCTTGAAGACAGGTGGAGAGCCCGGCGGCCGCTTCACCCTGAAGATCCACATGCCACTGACGATGTTCGCCCCAGGAGGGGGAACCGCGTCAACGTAGGTGCCTGTGGACTTCCAGGAAGCCATCTCTGCATCCATAGCTGCCTACCACTGAGAGGAGTAGGGACCCTCTACGGCCTCCGCGTAAGAGCGCGAAGTCTGGATGTCTAGTGCATCCGGGTCTCCCTCAAGAGCAAGCACTACCGACGCGAGATGAGGTGAAGCAGCAGCCAGACACTGGAACTCCTCCTACCTGTCCTCAAGGACGTCCGTGC
Organism: Closterium sp. NIES-65; assembly: GCA_948144175.1. Classification (NCBI taxonomy): domain Eukaryota; kingdom Viridiplantae; phylum Streptophyta; class Zygnematophyceae; order Desmidiales; family Closteriaceae; genus Closterium; species Closterium sp. NIES-65. The sequence continues at coordinate 1,000,695 of CANXME010000966.1, read as the reverse complement.
CAAGAGCACACTCACCCCCGACGGACGGAGGACAGACAGACGCAGACTCAGCAACAAGACTGGCAGCGTACTCTAGACGACAGTGAGCAGCAAAGTCGACGAGCTCAGCGACAAGAGCAGACGCAGCAGCGGACTCAAAAGAGGGGTCAGTGACGACAGTAGCAAGCACACGCGTGACAGTAGGACTGGCAGCACGAAGGGAGTCCGACTCTGGGTCGGCAAGCACAGGAAGGGAGGACTCAGGAGGAGCAGGCAAAGGGGCACGCAGAGGAGCAGTGGACGGACGCAGAGACATCCGGTGCGTGCCAGGGACAGGAGGAGGACGCTGACGCAAACCGCGACCACTAGCGCGAGCAGCACGAACAGGCGACGCAGGACGAGACGCAGGCTCAAGACGCTCAGCAAGACCTCAAGTAGGACCAGTGTAAGGAGAGGGAGCAGGCAGTGGAGAGGTAGGCTCCAACAGTGACTGCGACTGGACAGGCTGTGGACACTCTACGGGAGAAGAAAGACCAAGAACGAAGTACGGCCGAGGCCGCGCGGCAACTCCAGACTCAGCAGGGACAGCACCAGCACCCTCAGCGGCAGCACCAGTACCACCAACACCTCCAGCGGCAGGACCTCCAGCAGCACCAACAGCAGGACCACCGCCAGAACGACCAGCAGTAGTTTCAGCACCAACACCCTCAGAAGCTCCAGCTCCAGTAGGACCCGCAGGCCCAGCAGCTCCGGGACCGGCGGCACCCGCACCCTCGGTGGTCGAAGAAGCTCCAGCTCCATCAGTACGCCTCCAGCGGCGAGCAAACCACTCGCGCAGCTCCTGTGGAGAGAGGGGCTCCTGCCGAGACGGAGCACCAGGAGAAACCCCAGGCTTAGCAGCTCCAGGCGCAAGAACCCCAGACTCAGCACCTCAAGGCTCAGCAGCTCCACACGCAGCACCCCCAGGCTCAGCAGCTCCAGACTCAGCACCCCCAGACTCAGCACCCCCTAGCTTAGCAGCTCCAGGTACAGCACCCCCCGGCTCAGCACCCCCAGGTTCAGCACCCTCAGCAGTAGCACCCCCAGGCTCGGCACCCCCAGGCTCAGCACCCCCGCGCACAACACCCCCAGAGTCAGCACTCCCAGGCTCAGCACCCGCAGCAGCACCAGAGTCACCAGTAACCTCGACCGGGTCAACGGCGTCTACCTGGGACACACCTGAGGGGGCAGGAACCTGAGGGGGGAGGGGGTCTACCGGGGGGGGAACCGGCACAAGGAAGTCCGGTGGCGGGGGGAGAGAAGGAGTGCGGTAGGGGAAGAGGCGGTAGAAGGGGACTGACTCGTCGAACGTGACGTCCTGGGAGGACAGAACACGACGAGGGGAGGGGTGGTAGAACTGCCACCCTGGAGCGTCAGGGGGGAAGCCAAGGAAGACACAGGGAGCAGCACGAGGGGACAGCTTGTCCGCAGACAAGTCGCGGACAAACGCCCGAGATCCCCAGACACGGAACGCAGACGCATCGCCGACCTTCCCCGTCCACAGCAAGACTGGGGACATCGCGGGCCGAGAGACCTTGGGGTGAAGGTTGAGCTGATGCGCCGCTTACCGAACCGCAAACGGCCACAGAAAATGGGGGGCAGGCGCATGCATCATGGACGTACGAGCGACATCCATGACCATGCCAATGCGGCGCTCAGCAATCCCATTTTGCTGTGGAGAGTCCGGAAGCGTAAAGGTCTGGCGGATCCCCCGTGCACGACAGTAGTCTCGCAGAAGGCGAGAGGAGAACTCCCCACCTCGGTCAGAGTGCAGACGCAGAACAGGAAAGTCCGAGCCGAAGCTCCTCCTGAGCTGGAGACGAGCCTCGCGGATCCAGTCTATTAGTACCGCAGTGACATCACCCTTGCTGCGCAAGGGGAAGACTGTGGTGTAACGCGAGTAGTCGTCAACCACCAACAGGAAGTAGCGCTCGTGACCCTGCCCACGGACGCGGGCCGGGCCCCACACGTCCATGTGAAGTGTCTGCAGAGGAGCCTCTGTCGGGGGAAACTGGGAGGAGTGAGGAGCAACCCTGAGGCGCCCCTCGTCACAGGGGACACAGAAAGGTCCTGGTCCCGAAGGAAGGGGAGGGAGAGACCGGGGAAGACCTGAGACAAGGACACGGGAAGCCATGCCCCGAAGACGGGACAGGGAGGGGTGGCCAAGACGGTGGTGCCACAGGAGAGTCTCGTGAGACAGAAGGCGACACGAACAGGGGGCAGACTCAGGGCCAGACCGGGACGCAGGAGCAAACACTTGACGTGACGCAGCTACCTGACCAGACGCAGGGACAGGAGGAGACTTAGTGGTCAGGGTGTAGAGGCTCGACCCCGGCCGACGCGAGAACGTGGCCAGGTGCCGGCCTGTGCGTGCGTCCGTGCAGTGGGTCACCCGCTGACTCGCAGGAGTGAACTGGTGAACCCCCGCATCCTGTAGGTCCGCACCACTCACCAAGTTCGTCGAGAACGAGGGAAGGTACAGACCAGACAGGGTGCCCAAGGGGGCAGCCGGACACGGGAGGACAGTGGAAAAGTGAGAGAGGACAGGACCCCTAGAGGGGTCAGCCAGGGAGACCGCAACCGGCCGACCAAGCGGCGTGAGGGTGGTGCGGTCTCGAAAGAAGGAGCGAGAAGCCCCTGAGTCAAGTGTGAAAGTGAGGGAGGCCGAAGGCGACGCAGTACCTGAGAGCGCAGTCTCACCAGTACCTAAGAGTGCAAACGCACTGGCACCTAGAGCAACAGCCTCACAAGCACCTAGCGTAGCAGTACCAATGCCCGGGTCGGGCGGGAAACACCGGTAACAGTCACCCTCCTCACTAATAGTCACAGCATACATAGCAGCAAGGATAGCATCAAAGTCATGATCAAAGATTGCTACATCAGCCCTAGAAAGCTCATCCCAGCGGGGAATCTCACTAGCCTCGGGGAACTGCTGACGCCAAGCGTCCGTCAGGCGGCCAAAGCAGCGCTGGGTGGAGTGGGCACCCCCACACTGCTCACCCGCGCGATCGCCGGAACGAAGGACGTAGGTGCACGGACCAGCACCCCCACCCCTCTGACGCCGAGTGTACCACTCACGGAGCTGCTGGGGCGGAGGGATGTCCCGCGAACGCTGCTGCTGCTGCTGCTGCTGCTGGCGCTGACCACTACCAGCGCCGCTCCACTGCGGGGCACCACCCCGACCAGCTCCACCTCCGCCGCCAACACCTCCTCCTCTGCCGCCTCCACCGCCGCCACCACTCCCACCGCTGCCGCCACCACCGCCGCCGCCTCCGCCGCTGCCACCACCACTACCACCGCCTCCGCCACCACTCCCGCCGCCACCCCCACTCCCTCCGCCGCCTCCACCGCCACCTCCACCGCCCCCTCCAGCTCCACCCGCGCCCTTGCCCCCCTTGCCCTTGCCAGAGCGGCGTCTCCCACTAGGGGCAGACGCCGCGCCGACCGACTCAAGACCAAGCAGGTCGGCAGCAGCAACAGAGGCAACAGAGGGTAGCAGGGGGGAAGGAGAGCACCCCTCAAAGATGGGGGTGCGAGGGTCACCACGAGAAGCTCCTACAGCGACGATGCTCTTCTCCGCCGCTAGGAGGGCCTTCTCGAGGAGGTCGACAGTGAGGGTGGTGGGACAGACTGAGAAAAAGTGGTCCCTGACTACGCGAAGGGAGTCAGGGAGGCGTGCTACTACGTAGTAGAGAGTGATGTACATGGGGGGGGGGTTCTTGGCGCAGAACTCAGCAGGAAGGGCGGCGCGGTAGCGAGTGTCACTAGTGCGGAGGTGCGTAATGAGGTCAGCGACTGTGGGAAAGGCAGTGAGGTTAGGAAAGAGGTACGGTAGCATGAGACGGCTCAGTGCAGCAGTGGCAGGGGAAGAGTAGCGTGCAACTACAGCGTCGTACAGGGTCTGAGCACTCTTGTACTGACTAAAGTGCGCGCGCTCAGTTGTGGGCAAGTGGCGACGCACAGCAAGACATGCAGCAGCATCGCGGGTGGCCCACTGAGAGCGAACAGTGGGGTCAGCATCAGCAGCAGGAGCAGGAGAGGCGCCAGAGGTGAGGTCAAAGAGAGAAAGACCGTCTGCTCTATCGCACTGCAAAAACAACTGCAGGTCGTCGACCCAGACCTCAAAGTCGATGGCTCTGCCCTCAGCGTCAAAAGCTAGGACACTGGGGGTAGCCATGACGACAGACTAGCAGTGCAAGCAGTGGGGAAAGGGCAAGCGGTAGCAGTGCTGTGCTCACCAGGCAGGGCAGGTCGGGCGACTCGACGGCTGCAGGACGGCACGGCCGCTGCGGGGCGGCTCGGCTGCGACTGGGCGGCTCGGCGGCTCCTGGGCGGCTCGGCTGCTGCTGGGCGGCTCGGCTGCTGCTGGGCGGCTCGGCTGCTGCTGGGCGGCTCGGCTGCTGCTGGGCGGCTCGGCTCCTGGGCGGCTCGGGTGCAGGGCGGCTCGGGCGGGGCGGCTCGGCTGCTCCGGTACCGGGTGGCGGGGCCGTGAGTGCAGGGGCGACGGGGCCGTGAGTAGGGGCGGCGGTGTCGCGGTAGTAGGGGTGGCGGGGCCGTGAGCGCTGGGGCGGCGGGGCCACGAGATCAGGGGCGGCGGGGCCGAGAGCGCTGGGGCGGCGGGGCCGCGAGATCAGGGGCAGCGGGGCCATGAGTGCTGGGGCGGCGGGGCCGCGAGATCAGGGGCGGCGAGGGCCGCGAGATCTGGGGCGGCGAGGGCCACGAGAGAAGGGGCGGCGAGTGCCACGAGATCAGGGCGGCGGGGCCGCTGAAGTAGGGGCGGCGGGGCCGCGAGAGAAGAGGCGGCGGGGCCGTGAAGGGGCGGCGGGGCCGCGACGGAGAGGCGGGGCCGCGACGGAGTGGCGGGTCCACGAGGAAGAGGCGGCGGGGCCACGACTGGGTGGCGGGGCCGCGACGGGGCGGCGGAGCCGCGACGTAGTGGCGGGGCCGCGACTGGACGGCGGGGCCGCGACTGGACGGCGGTGCCGCGAAGGAGAGGCGGGGCCGCTCGAAGGGTGGGCGGGGCCGCTAGGAAGGGCGGCTGGGCCGCGTCTGAAGGGCGGTGGGGCCGCGAGAAGGGCAGCGGGGCCGCGAGGGAAAGGGCGACTCGGGGAGTCGCTAAGAAAAAGGAGATCGCGCGCCTCGGGGCGCGCTTCGGTGGGCCCTAGGCGAAGTTCCCAGAGGGAACCATGTGAAAGTAATGAACAGGAATGAATGACTAAGGAAAGATTGGGGTACAAATACAACCCTGGAAACCTGTACTTCATATGTGCTACCCCACTATAGCCTACATCAACTATGTCATATAAATCTGACAGCCTCTACATCGGGAAGGCGGTCTTGAAGAACAACGTCTTCGTCCTAGACTTCGTCCCAGACCTGGGCACTGCAGACAGCGACGCCATCGTGAACTTCGCCGACTGGACACATCCTCCGGATCTTGATCCGGACTTCAGCCCGGAAGGCTTCTGGTACTCGCACACCATCCCTGAAGCAGAAAGAACACGCGCGTTAGCAACAATTCAACATTCGGCAGCAGCAGAAACAACATCGGCAGCAGCAGAAACGTCATCGGCAGCAGTAGAAACATCATCGGCAGCAGCAGAAACATCATCGGCAGCAGCAGAGACAACATCGGCAGCAGCAGCAGGACCAACGACACCAGTCCTCGTCAACGAAACACCACCAACACCCGCACAGCAGTTGAAACCAACTCAACGAGAAGTCCACAGAAGCGCAAACTTCGTTGCCAGCTTTTACTCCAACTCCGACGCGTATCGATGCTCACCCGGACACCGCGCCTCCGAATGTCAGAACATATAGCTTACTTGTTTCTGTAGGCTATAGTGGGGTATCCCATAGGGGGTACAACCCAATTAGGGTTTCCTATTTGTACCCACTTCTTTTCATAGTCATTCACTTCTCGTTCGTACTTTCTCATGGAATCAGAGCAGGTCCCTTCCTAGGGCCTGTTCCTAGGGCCCACCGAATCGCGCCCCGAGGCGCGCATTTTTTTTTTTTAGCGACCCTCCGAGTCGCCCCTCCCGTCGTGCTCCCGCTTAGGCCCCTCGTCGGCCCCGCTTAGGCCCCTCGTCGGCCCCGCTTAGGCCCCTCGTCGGCCCCGCTTAGGCCCCTCGTCGGCCCCTGCTTAGGCCCCTCGTCGGCCCCGCGTACCCCTCGTCGGCCCCGCGTAGGCCCCGCGTACCCCTCGTCGGCCCCACGTAGGCCCCGCGTACGCCCCGCGTACCCCTCGTCGGCCCCGCGTAGGCCCCGCGTACCCCTCGTCGGCCCCGCGTACCCCTCGTCGACCCCTCGTACCCCTCGTCGGCCCCGCGTAGGCCCCGCCCAGGCCCCGTCTCGGCCCCGTGTCGGCCCCGCTAGGCTCCGTCGGCCCCGCTTAGGCCCCTCTTCGGCCCCGCGTCGGCCCCACCTACGCCCTGTCGGCCCCGCGCTGGCCCCGCTTAGGCCCACCACCGGCCCCTGCTACAGCCCGCCGCGTCGGCCCCGCCTACAGCCCACCGGCCCGCCTAGGCCCCACTTCGGCCCCTCGTCGGCCCCACTACAGCCCGCCACCGGCCCTGCTACAGCCCGCCGCCGGCCCTGCTACAGCCCGCCACCGGCCCTGCTACAGCCGCCACCGGCCCCTGCTACAGCCCGCCACCGGCCCTGCTACAGCCCGCCACCGGCCCTGCTACAGCCGCCACCGGCCCCTGCTACAGCCCGCCACCGGCCCTGCTACAGCCGCCACCGGCCCCTGCTACAGCCCGCCGCCGGCCCTGCTACAGCCCGCCGCCGGCCCTGCTACAGCCCGCCACCGGCCCTGCTACAGCCCACCACCGGCCCTGCTGCAGCCCGCCGTGCTGCACGTGAGCAGCCCCAGCAGCCCCTACGCCACCCGAGCCGCGCGAGCCGCCCGAGCCGCCCGAGTCGCCCGAGCCGCCCGAGCCGCCCGAGCCGCCCGAGCCGCCTGAGCCACGCGAGCCACCTGAGGAGCCGTGCTGCTGTCCCTGAGCTGTGTTCCTCTGCTGCTGACCTACCCGACTCTTCCACCCCGGTGAGACTTTCAGCTGCTGCCATGGCCACCCCCAATGTTCTTACTTTTGACGCTGAGGGGAGGGCCATTGACTTTGCCGTCTGGATTGAAGACCTGCAGCTGTACTTACTGTGTGATGCGATAGATGAGGTCTCTCTCTTTGACTTTGTCTCTGGCGCTGTCCCTGCCCCGCCTGCTGATGCTGACTCTGCTGCTCGCTCCAAGTGGGCGACCCGCGATGCTGCTGCACGTCTTGCTGTGCGTCGCCACCTCCCTTCCTCTGAGCGTGCCCACTTTAGTCAGTGCAAGACCGCTCAGGCCTTGTACGACGCTGTAGTTGCACGCTACTCCTCCCCTTCCTCCGCTACCCTTAGCCGCCTCATGCTACCGTTTCTCTTCCCTGACCTCGCTTCCTTTCCCACTGTTGCTGACCTAGTTACCCACCTCCGCGCTAGTGACACCCGCTACCGTGCTGCCCTTCCTGCTGAGTTCCGCGCTGCGAACCCTCCTCCCATGTACATCACTCTCTATTTTCTCGTCACCCGTCTCCCTGAGTCCCTTCGTGTCGTTAGGGACCATTTTCTCTCTGTCTGTCCCACCACTCTCACTGTCGACCTCCTTGAGGAGTCCCTGCTAGCGGCTGAGAAGAGTATTGTCGCTGTAGGGGCCTCTCGGGGTGACCCTCGCACCCCCATCTTTGAGGGGTGTGGTCCTTCCCCCCTGCTGCCCTCTGTCGCCTCTGCCGCTACGGCCGACCTCGCTGGTTTTGAGTCGGTCGGCGCGGCGTCTGCCCCCAGCGGCAGACGCCGCTCTGGCAAGGGCAAGGGGGGCAAGGGGGCGGGTGGAGCTAGAGGGGGCGGTGGAGGAGGAGGTGGGGGTGGAGGGGGGAGTGGGGGTGGCGGTGGGGGTGGTGGCGGGAGTGGAGGTACTAGTGGCGGCGGTGGAGGCGGAGGTGGCGGCGGAGGTGGTAGCGGAGGAGGCGGTGGGAGCGGTGGGAGCGACGGTCCTGGTGGGGGAGGTGGCGGTGGAGACGGGGGTGGCGGTGGAGGCGGGGGTGGCGGCGGAGGCGGGGGTCGGAGTGGCTCGTCCCAGCGGAGCAGCTCTGGGGGTGGTCAGCGCCAGCAGCAGCAGCAGCAGCAGCAGCAGCAGCAGCAGCAGCCGCAGCAGCAGCAGCGCTCTCGCACCGTCCCCGGCCCTCAGCAGCTCCGTGAGTGGTACTTGCAGCGTCAGCGCGGTGGTGCGCTTGGTCCCTGCCCCTACGTTCTTCGCACCGGTGACCGTGCGGGGGAGAGGTGTGGAGGCGCCCACACAGCCCGTCGCTGCTTTGGCCGCCTGACCGACGCCTGGCGTCAGCAGTTTCCGGAGGCCGCTGAGATCCCCCGCTGGGGAGAGCTGTCTAGGGCTGGAGTAGCTATTTATGATCTTGACTTTGATGCTATTCTCTCTGCTATGTATGCTGTGACTGGTAGTGATGAGGATGACTGTTACCGGTGTTTCCCGCCCGACCCGGGCATTGGTACTGCCGCGTCAGGTACTAGTGAGGCTGCAGCTCTAGGTGCCAGTGCGTCTGTGCTCTCAGGTGCTGGTGAGTCCGCCCTCTCAGGTACTGTGTCAGCTTCGGCCTCTCACACCTTCACCCTTGACTCTGGAGCGTCTCGCTCCTTCTTTAGGGACCGCACCACTCTCACGCCGCTGAGTCGGCCGGTTGCGGTGTCCCTGGCTGACCCCTCTGGGGGACCTGTCCTGTCTCGCTTCTCCACTGTCCTCCCGTGTCCAGCGGCCCCCTCTGGCACCCTGACTGGTCTCTACCTCCCCTCGTTCTCGACGAACTTGGTGAGTGGTGCTGACCTCCAGGATGCAGGTGTCCACCAGTTCACCCCTGCTCGTCAGCGGGTGACCCACTGTACGGAGGCGGATACAGGTCGTCACCTGGCTACGTTTACACGTCGGCCAGGGTCGAGCCTGTACACACTGACCACTGCTTCTCCTCCAGGTGCTGCGTCTGGTAGAGTCCCTTCGTCTGGTCAGGTGTTTGCTGCAGCGTCCAGGTCTGGTCCTGAGTCTGCCCCCTGTTCGTGTCGTCGTCTGTCTCACGAGACCCTCCTCTGGCACCACCGCCTTGGCCACCCCTCTCTACTTCAGCTCAGAGGCATGGCCTCGCGGGTCCTTGTGTCTGGTCTTCCCCGGTCCCTCCCTCCCCTTCCTCCGGGCCCTGGCCCTGCCTGTGTACCCTGTGTCGAGGGGCGCCAGCGTGCTGCCCCCCACTCCTCCCAGTTTCCTCCGACAGAGGCCCCGTTGCAGACGCTTCACATGGACGTGTGGGGCCCAGCCCGCGTCCGTGGACAGGGTCAGGAGCGCTACTTCCTGCTGGTGGTTGACGACTACTCGCGTTACACCACAGTCTTCCCCTTGCGCAGCAAGGGTGAGGTCACTGAGGTGTTGATCGACTGGATCCGCGCAGCTCGTCTTCAGCTTCGGAGGAGCTTTGGCTCTGACTTCCCTGTTTTGCGTCTGCACTCGGACAGAGGCGGAGAGTTCTCCTCTGGCCTCCTGAGTGCCTACTGTCGTGTGCGAGGCATCCGTCAGACCTTCACGCTTCCGGACTCACCACAGCAGAATGGGATTGCTGAGCGCCGCATTGGCATGGTCATGGACGTCGCTCGTACGTCCATGATGCATGCGGCTGCTCCCCATTTTCTGTGGCCGTTTGCGGTCAGGTACGCTGCGCACCAGATCAACCTCCACCCCAGGGTCTCTCGACCAGAGACCTCCCCAGCCCTGCTGTGGACGAGGAAGGTTGGCGATGCGTCGGCGTTCCGGGTCTGGGGATCTCGGGCGTTTGTTCGCGACCTGTCTGCGGACAAGCTGTCCCCTCGTGCTTCTCCCTGCGTCTTCCTGGGGTTCCCCCCCGACGCCCCTGGGTGGCAGTTTTACCACCCCACCTCTCGACGTGTTCTATCCTCCCAGGACGTCACATTCGACGAGTCGGTACCCTACTACCGCCTCTTCCCCTACCGCACTCCGTCCCTCCCCCCGCCCCCTCTCTTCTTGGTACCAGGTCCCCCCCCGGTAGTCCCCCTCCCCCCTCCGGGTCCTGCCCCTTCAGGTGTGTCCCAGGTAGACGCGGTCGAGCCTGTCGAGGTCACTGGTGACTCTGGTGCTGCTGCGGGAGCTGAGCCTGTGGGTGCGGAGTCTGGGGGTGCTGAGCCTGGGGGTACTGTGCCTGGGGGTGCTGAGCCTGGAGGTGTCGAGCCTGGGGGTGCTGAGCCTGGGGGTGCTGAGCCTGGGGGTGCTGAGCCTGGGGGTGCTGAGCTTGGGGGTGCTGAGCCTGGGAGTGCTGTGCCTGGGGGTGCTGAGCCTGGGGGTGCTGAGCCTGGGGGTGCTGTGCCTGGGGGTGCTTCGTCTCGCCGAGAGCCACTCCCCCCACAGGAGCTGCGTGAGTGGTTTGCCAGGCGCTGGAGGCGTGCTGCTGGTGCTGGTGGTTCTTCGGCTGCAGAGGGTACTGCTGCCACGCGTCCTGGAGGTGCTCTGGGTGCTGGAGCTGCTGGGTCTGAGAGTTCTCCTGGAGCTGGTCCTGCTGAGAGTGTTGGCGCTGAGCCTGCGGTTGGCGGTCCGACTGACAGTGTTCCTGGTGCTGCTGCTGGAGGTTCTGGAGCTTCTGGTGTTTCTGCTGGAGGTGCTGCTGGGGTGGGTGCTCCGGACGGGACTGCTGCTGCTGTTCCTGCTGTTTCTGGTGTCGCCGCGCGGCCCCTACCGTACTTCGTTCCGCTCCTGCAGCAGGTTCTTGGTCTTGCACCTCCTCCTGCTCCCTTAGAGGGTCCGCAGCCTGTTCGGTCGCAGCCACAGCTACAGCCTGCCTCCCCTTTGCCTGCTCCTTCTCCCTACGCTGGTCCGACTGGAGGTCTTACTGAGCGTCGTGAGCCTGCGTCTCGTCCTGCGTCGCCTGTTCGTACTGAGCGCGCTAGTGGTCGTGGTTCGCGTCAGCGTCCTCCTCCTGTCCCTGGCACGCACCGGATGTCACTGCGTCCGTCCACTGCTCCTCTGCGTGCCCCTTTGCCTTCTCCTCCTGCTTCCTCTCTTCCTGCTCTTGCCGACCCTGAGTCGGACTCTCTTCGCGCTGCCAGTCCTACTGTCACGCGTCTCCTTGCTACTGCTGTCACTGACCCTTCCTTCGAGTCGTCCGCTGCGTCTGCCCTTGTCACTGAGCTTGTCGACTTTGCTGCGCGCTGTCGTCTAGACTACGCTGCTCGTCTTGTCACTGAGTCTGAGTCCGCCTGTCCTCCGTCCGTCGGGGGTGCGTGTGCCCTTGGCACGGACGTCCTTGAGGACAGGCAGGAGGAGTTCCAGTGTCTAGCCGCTGCTTCACCTCGTCTTGCGTCTGTACTGCTAGCCCCTGAGGGAGACCCGGATGCACCAGACATCCCGACTCCGCGCTCTTACGCGGAGGCGATAGAGGGTCCCTACTCCTCTCAGTGGCAGGCAGCTATGGATGCAGAGATGGCTTCCTGGAAGTCCACAGGCACCTACGTTGACGCTGTTCCCCCTCCTGGGGCGAACATAGTCAATGGCATGTGGATTTTCAGGGTGAAGCGGCCGCCGGGTTCTCCGCCTGTCTTCAAGGCGCGTTACGTGGCTCGTGGCTTCAGTCAGCGGCAGGGGGTTGAGTACTTTCAGACCTTCTCCCCCACCCCGAAGATGACCACTCTTCGGGTTCTGCTGCACGTTGCTGCTCACCGTGACTACGAGCTGCACTCTCTTGACTTCAGCACTGCTTTCTTGCAGGGCAGCCTGCACGAGGAGATCTGGCTGCGTCGCCCACCTGGCTTCACTGGGTCTTTCCCTCCTGGTACCCAGTGGAGTCTCCGGCGTCCAGTCTACGGTCTCCGCCAGGCGCCACGTGAGTGGCACGACACACTGAGGACTACGCTCGCGGCACTTGGGTTTGCTCCTTCTACTGCCGACCCGTCGCTGTTTCTTCGCACCGACACCTCTCTGCCGCCATTCTACATCCTCGTGTACGTCGACGACTTGGTCTTTGCCACAGCTGACACTGCTGGACTCGCCTACGTGAAGTCCGAGCTGCAGAAGAGACACACGTGCACTGACCTGGGTGAACTGCGCAGCTACCTTGGCTTGCAGATCACCCGGAACAGAGCGCACCGCACCATTACCCTGACTCAGTCACACATGGTGCAGCAGGTCCTTCAGCGCTTCGGCTTCACGTACTCCTCGCCTCAGGCCACTCCTCTGCCTACTCGCCACTCGCTCTCAGCTCTGCCTTCGGATGAGTCCGTAGAGTCGAGTGGCCCGTTTGCAGAGCTTGTTGGCTGTCTCATGTACCTGATGACCTGCACACGACCTGACCTCGCATACCCTCTTAGCATTCTCGCACGCTTTGTTGCTCCTGGGAGACACCGACCAGAGCACATGGCTGCAGCGAAGAGGGTGTTGCGCTACTTGTGCAGTACGTCGGGCATGGGGCTAGTGCTTGGAGGGCGCAGTCCAGTGGTCCTCACTGGGCACGCAGACGCTTTTTGGGCTGACGACCAGGCTACGCAGCGGTCGTCACAGGGTTACACCTTCAGCCTAGGTTCCGGCTCTGTCTCGTGGCGGGCTACCCGCTCGTCTTCTGTTCTCGGCTCCAGTTGTGAGGCTGAGATCTACGCTGGGGCTATGGATGCACAGGAGTTACGCTGGCTCACCTACCTGCTGACCGACCTTGGAGAGCAGCCTCGTTCTCCTCCAGTCCTGTACGTAGACAACAAGGCCATGCTGGCCTTGTGTCGAGAGCAGCGATTGGAGCACAGGACAAAGCACATTGCTCTCCGCTACTTTCTTGCTCGTGAGCTACAGCAGCGTGGACAGCTACGACTTGCTTACGTGGCCTCTGAGGCCAACACTGCTGATGTGTTCACCAAGGCACTTGCGCCTTGTGATCATCAGCGTTGTTGCACGCAGTTGGGTCTTGTGGCTGTCTTGCCTCACTTGCTCTCCTCTTGACCTTGCTTGTACCTTCGCCTATATATACTCTTGCTCTTGCTTGCTTGATTCTTGTATATCTCTATATATGATCTTGCATGTAAACTGGCCTTCTGGCCTTTGAACTTGTGCTCGGAATGCGTGGTGACTTTGTGATCCACCCTGAGCTTTGCTTTGCTTTGCTTGACTGGTCTTGTGACCCCTTGTTCTCCCCCACTTTGCCTATGGGGGTGTGTCAGAACATATAGCTTACTTGTTTCTGTAGGCTATAGTGGGGTATCCCATAGGGGGTACAACCCAATTAGGGTTTCCTATTTGTACCCACTTCTTTTCATAGTCATTCACTTCTCGTTCGTACTTTCTCACCGAAGACATATGGCACGCACGAATGGGACATCCAAGCAACACAGTGTTAAATAACACGATAAGAGCAGGAGTCCTAGACAAGGACTCATTATTACTACCCGACGGCAGAGAACTCCAACGGACACGAGGGACTTGTCTTACCTGCCCCGAAGCCGACTTACCACATCGACCGTTCACTCCTCATCACAACCCGAGCGCACCCGCGTACACACCACTCGAGAAGGTGTACAGCGATATTCTCTTCAATCGAGAACCAGGACAAGTTACCTACAACTACACGATTACCTTCATCGACGCCGCCACTCGATACGTCTGGCATCTAAATCTACCCAGCCGCGACATGGCACTCGCAGCGTTCGCCGCCTGGCTACCAGTAGCGGAAAGAGAGTCGGGAGCACAGCTGAAAAGCTTCCAGTCAGATGGAGGAGGAGAATACACCTCTCAGCGATTCAAGCAGTACCTGACGGAAAGAGGAATCAAGCAACTCCTCTCCCTTCCCTACGCCCATTAGCAGCAAGGTGTCGCAGAAGGAATGAACAGGACTCTGCAGAACAGCATGCGCAAACTGTTACGTGGCATGCGGCTACCCAACTACCAGTGGCCTGCAGCAATGGACCATGATGTCATGCTGCACAACTTGATGTCGTTGTCCTCACTTCCGAAAAACGCATCACCGCATCTGCTGTGGACAGGGAAACAGGGCAGCACAAAAATGTTAAGAGTTTTCGGGTGCATGGTACAGTACCGACCCCCAGAGGCACGAGCGGGAAGATTTTCACAACGCGCACAGTGGGGACTACACCTCGGCATCGAAAAGAATTACAACGCGTGGAAAATCTTCGACATCCACTCCAAGGAAACAGTAGCAGCACGTGATGTGATCTTCTACGAACGACTCACCCTTCAGACGTACCTCGCCAACTTGCACGAAAATCAGGACCCCACAGGTGGCTTTCGTGGTGACCGAGCCTTCGCCTCAGCAGCAGACGAAGCAGACTGGGACGAGCAGAACGTCGACAACGCATCAGAAGAAGCCGGACCTCTCCCGTTCTACTCCGTCAACGTCCCCATGGACGAAGAAAATCCTCGCGAAAGCACCAACGCCGAAGTCTACTACCACTTCGCCGACAATGGTTACGTAACACCTGCGACAGTCAACACCAACGAAGCAGAAAAAATAGGACCGAATTTCATAACCGACCCAGAAGCGGGAGATGAAGCAGCTTATCCCGAGGACACAACACTCCCCCGTTACTCACAGACTGGACTGCAGATTCTCGGCCTCGTCACCGCAGTCCACGGCCATCCTCTTCCTAAAGAGCCTGCGACAGTTCAGCAGGCTCTGAGGGGGGAACACAGGGAGAAATGGCGTGAAGCCATGGACAGAGAATTAAAGGCCCTGGAGGAACGGAACACTTGGAAAGTCGTTCCAGTTAGCGTGGCAAGGAACAAGACCATCCTCACCGGGAAATGGGTCTTCCGCATCAAAACGAAGGCAGACGGCACAATCGAGAAGTTCAAAGCACGCTGGGTCGTGCGAGGATTCGATCAGGAACACGGACCGGACTTCACTGAGACATTCGCCCCGGTTAGCCGACACACCTCACTCCGAATTCTCCTCGCGATCGCCGCCATGAAGAAAAGAAAACTACGGCAAATCGACGTTGCTAACGCCTTCCTCTACGCACCCGTCGACGCCGAAATCTCCGTTGAGCTCCCACATGGTGCCCACGGAGAACCTAATCAGGTTTGCCAGCTACTGAAATCGCTCTACGGAATCAAACAAGCCCCACGGCTGTGGCAACAGCACCTACACACCCGCCTCACCCGCATCGGATTCCGTCAACTGCCTCACGACCAAGGCATGTACCGACTCACCAAAGACGCCAACTACATTCTGCTTATTGTCTACGTCGACGATTTACTCTACATCGGTTCTACCGACGACATAACTACCTGGTTCGAAGGGGAGCTGAAGAGGGACCTCACACTCACGGTCTCCACTACCGTCACTCAGTATCTCCGACTCAACATCTGCGAGGAAGAAAACGCGATCTACCTCAGCGCCGAAAAGTATGCCGACACCATCGCCAAACGCTTCGCGCTCACACCCGCTACTATCTCCACGCCATACCGCTACACGGCAGGGAACGGCAAGGGAAGCTCCGCCTTACTCAAAACCGCCGGAATACGCGACTACCAGCGAAAACTGGGCTGCCTCTGTGAGAATAAGCGAACAGGAATGAATGAACTAGCAGTGAAATGAGTACAAGTAGGAAACCCTAGAATTGTGTACCCCCTATAGGCTAACCCATTGTAGCCTACACAAGCATAACATATATAATGTTTGACACACCCCCATAGGCAAAGTGGGGGAGAACAAGGGGTCACAAGACCAGTCAAGCAAAGCAAAGCAAGCTCAGGGTGGATCACAAAGTCACCACACAGTCCGAGCACAAGAGCAGGGCCAGAGGCCAGTTCACATGCAGGAGTACAGACATATATATAAAACTAGACAAGCAAGAGCAGGTATATATATATGTCACAGTACAAGTGAAGTCAAGAGGAGAGCAAGTGAGGCAAGACAGGCACAAGTCCCAGCTGGGTGCAAAAGCGCTGATGGTCACAAGGCGCGAGTGCCTTGGTGAACACATCAGCAGTGTTGGCCTCAGAGGCCACGTACGCAAGTCGCAACTGACCACGCTGCTGCAGCTCACGAGCAAGGAAGTAGCGGAGAGCAATGTGCTTCGTTCTGTGCTCCAAGCGCTGCTCTCGACACAAGGCCAGCATGGCCTTGTTGTCTACATACAGCACTGGAGGAGAACGAGGCGGCTCTCCAAGGTCAGTCAGCAGGTAGGTGAGCCAGCGAAGCTCCTGTGCAGCCATGGCCCCGGCGTAGATCTCAGCCTCACAACTGGAGCCGAGAACCGAAGACGAGCGAGTAGACCGCCACGAGACAGAGCCGGAACCAAGGCTGAAGGTGTAACCCTGTGACGACCGCTGCGTAGCCTGGTCGTCAGCCCAAGAAGCGTCCGCGTGGCCGGTAAGGACCACTGGACTCCGCCCTCCAAGCACAAGCCCCATGCCCGACGTACTGCACAGGTAGCGCAATACCCTCTTCGCTGCAGCCATGTGCTCTGGTCTGTGTCTCCCAGGAGCAACATAGCGTGCAAGAATGCTCAGAGGATATGCAAGGTCAGGTCGTGTGCAGGTCAGGTACATGAGGCAGCCAACAAGCTCTGCATACGAACCACTCGACTCTACGGACTCATCCGAAGGCAGAGCTGAGAGTGAGTGGCGAGTAGGCAGAGGAGTGGCCTGAGGCGAGGAGTACGTGAAGCCGAAGCGCTGAAGGACCTGCTGCACCATGTGTGACTGAGTCAAGGTAATGGTGCGGCGTGCTCTGTCCCGAGTGATCTGCAAGCAAAGGTAGCTGCGCAGTTCACCCAGGTCTGTGCACGTGTGTCTCTTCAGCAGTTCGGACTTCACGTAGGCGAGTCCAGCAGTGTCCGCTGTGGCAAAGACCAAGTCGTCGACGTACACGAGGATGTAGAACGGCGGTAGTGAAGTGTCGGTGCGCAGAAACAGCGACGGGTCAGCAGTAGAAGGAGCAAACCCAAGAGCCGCAAGCGTAGTCCTCAGTGTGTCGTGCCACTCACGCGGTGCCTGGCGGAGACCGTAGACTGGCCGTCGGAGGCTCCACTGGGTGCCAGGAGGGAAAGTCCCAGTGAAGCCAGGTGGACGGCGCAGCCAGATCTCCTCGTGCAGGCTACCCTGCAGGAACGCAGTGCTGAAGTCGAGAGAGTGAAGCTCGTAGTCGCGCTGAGCGGCTATGTGCAGCAGCACCCGAAGAGTGGTCATCTTCGAGGTGGGAGAGAAGGTCTGAAAGTAGTCAACTCCCTGCCGCTGACTGAAGCCACGAGCAACGTACCGCGCCTTGAAGACAGGTGGAGAGCCCGGCGGCCGCTTCACCCGGAAGATCCACATGCCACTGACGATGTTCGCCCCAGGAGGGGGAACTGCGTCAACGTAGGTGCCTGTGGACTTCCAGGAAGCCATCTCTGCATCCATAGCTGCCTGCCACTGAGAGGAGTAGGGACCCTCTACGGCCTCCGCGTAAGAACGCGGAGTCGGGATGTCTAGTGCATCCGGGTCTCCCTCAGGGGCAAGCAGTACAGACGCGAGATGAGGTGAAGCAGCCGCTAGACACTGTAACTCCTCCTGTCTGTCCTCTAGGACGTCCGTGCCAAGAGCACACTCACCCCCGACGGACGGAGGACAGACAGACGCAGACTCAGCAACAAGACCAGCAGCGTAGTCGAGACGACAGCGAGCAGCAAAGTCAACGAGCTCAGCGACTAGAGCAGACGCAGCAGTGGACTCAAAAGAGGGGTCAGTGACGACAGTAGCAAGCAGACGCGTGACAGTAGGACTGGCAGCGCGAAGAGAGTCCGACTCAGGGTCGGCAAGCGCAGGAAGAGAGGACTCAGGAGGCGAAGGCAAAGGGGCACGCAGAGGAGCAGTGGACGGACGCAGAGACATCCGGTGCGTGCCAGGGACAGGAGGAGGACGCTGACGCGAACCGCGACCACTAGCGCGAGCAGCACGAACAGGCGACGCGGGACGAGACGCAGGCTCACGACGCTCAGCAAGACCTCCAGTAGGACCAGTGTAAGGAGAGGGAGCAGGCAGAGGAGAGGAAGGCTCCAACAGTGACTGCGACTGGATAGGCTGTGGACACTCTACCGAAGGAGAAAGACCAAGAACCTGCTGTAGGAGCGGAACGAAGTACGGCCGAGGCCGCGCGGCAGCTCCAGACTCAGCAGGGACAGCACCAGCACCCTCAGCGACAGCACCAGCGCCACCCACACCTCCAGCGGCAGGACCAACAGCAGTAGGCTCAGCACCAACGCCCTCAGCACCTCCAGCTCCAGGAGGACCCGCAGGTCCAGCAGCTCCGGGACCGGCAGCACCCGCACCCTCGACGGTCGAAGAAGCTCCAGCTCCAGCTCCAGCTGCACCTCCAGACTCAGCAGCTCGCCTCCAGCGGCGAGCGTACCACTCGCGCAGCTCCTGTGGAGAGAGGGGCTCCCGGCGAGACGCAGCAGCAGGAGAAACCCCAGGCTCAGCAGCTCCAGACGCAGCAGGGACAGCACCAGCGCCCTCAGAGACAGCACCAGCGCCACCCACACCTCCAGCGGCAGGACCAACAGCAGCAGGCTCAGCACCAACGCCCTCAGCAGCTCCAGCTCCAGGAGGACCCGCAGGTCCAGTAGCTCCGGGACCGGCAGCACCCGCACCCTCGACGGTCGAAGAAGCTCCAGCTCCAGCTCCAGCAGCACCTCCAGACTCAGCAGCACGCCTCCAGCGGCGAGCGAACCACTCGCGCAGCTCCTGTGGAGAGAGGGGCTCCCGGCGAGACGCAGCAGCAGGAGAAACCCCAGGCTCAGCAGCTCCAGACGCAGCACCCCCAGGCTCAGCAGCTCCCGACCCAGCACCCCCAGACCCATCACCTCCAGGCACAGCACCCCCCTGCTCAGCACCCCCAGGCTCCGCACTCTCCGCAGTAGCACCCGCAGGCCCAGTGCCCCCAGCAGTAGCACCCCCAGGCTCAGCACCCCCGCGCACAGCACCCCCAGAGTCAGCACCCCCAGGCTCAGCACCCGCAGCAGCACCAGAGTCACCTGTAACCTCGACCGAGTCAACGGCGTCTACCTGGGACACACCTGAGGGGGCAGGAACCTGAGGGGGGAGGGGGTCTACCGGGGGGGGAACCGGTACAAGGAAGTCCGGGGGAGGGGGGAGGGAAGGAGTGCGGTAGGGGAAGAGACGGTAGAAGGGGACTGACTCGTCGAACGTGACGTCCTGGGAGGACAGAACACGACGAGAGGAGGGGTGGTAAAACTGCCACCCTGGGGCGTCAGTGGGGAAGCCAAGGAAGACACAGGGAGCAGCACGAGGGGACAGCTTGTCCGCAGACAAGTCGCGGACAAACGCCCGAGATCCCCAGACACGGAACACAGACGCATCGCCAACCTTCCCTGTCCACAGCAAGGCTGGGGACATCGCAGGCCGAGAGACCCGGGGGTGAAGGTTGAGCTGATGCGCCGCGTACCTCACCGCAAACGGCCACAGAAAATGGGGGGCAGCCGCATGCATCATGGACGTACGAGCGACATCCATGAGCATGCCAATGCGGCGCTCAGCAATCCCATTTTGCTGTGGTGAGTCCGGAAGCGTGAAGGACTGGCGGATGCCTCGCGCACGACAGTAGGCACGCAGAAGGCCAGAGGAGAACTCTCCGCCTCTGTCCGAGTGCAGACGCAGAACAGGAAAGTCCGAGCCGAAGCTCTTCCTGAGCCGGAGACGAGCCTCGCGGATCCAGTCGATCAGCACCTCAGTGACCTCACCCTTGCTGCGCAAGGGGAGGACTGTGGTGTAACGCGAGTAGTCGTCAACCACCAACAGGAAGTAGCGCTCGTAATCCTGCCCACAGACGGGGGCTGGGCCCCACACATCCATGTGAAGCGTCTGCAGGGGAGCCTCTGTCGGGGGGAAGTGGGAGGAGTGAGGAGTAGCCCGGAGGCGACCCTCGATACAGGGGACACAGGAAGGTCCTGGCCCGGAGGGGAGAGGAGGGAGAGACTGGGGAAGACCAGAGACAAGGACACGGGAAGCCATGCTCCGAAGACGGGGCAAGGAGGGGTGGCCAAGACGGTGGTGCCACAGGAGAGTCTCGTGAGACAGGAGGCGACAAGTACAGGGGGCAGACTCAGGACCAGACCTGGACGCAGCAGCAAACACCTGACCCGACGCTGCTACCTGACCGGACGCGGGGACAGGAGGAGACTCAGTGGTCAGGGTGTAGAGGCTCGACCCCGGCCGACGCGAGAACGTGGCCAGGTGCCGGCCTGTGCGTGCGTCCGTGCAGTGGGTCACCCGCTGACTCGCAGGAGTGAACTGGTGAACCCCCGCATCCTGTAGGTCTGCACCACTCACCAAGTTCGTCGAGAACGAGGGGAGGTACAGGCCAGACAGGGTGCCCGAGGGGGCAGCCGGACACGGGAGGACAGTGGAGAAGTGAGCGAGGACAGGACCCCCAGAGGGGTCAGCCAGGGAGACTGCAACCGGCCGACCAAGCGGCGTGAGTGTGGTGCGGTCCCGAAAGAAGGAGCGAGAAGCCCCAGAGTCAAGTGTAAAGGTGAGGGAGGCCGAAGCCAACGCGGTACCTGAGAGCGCAGCCTCACCCGCACCTGAGGAAGCAGACTCACTAGCACCTAGAGCAGCAGCCGCACCTGTACCTGGAGCAGGAGACTCACTAGCACCCAGAGCAGCAGCCTCACCAGTAGCTAGAGCAGCAGGTCCTATACCTGGGTCAGGCGGGACGCACAGGTGACCTGCACGGTCAGCACTAGTAGGCAATGCATACATGGCAGTGAGAATAGCATCATAGTCAAGAGCATATATATCTACCCTCTGCCTAAGCAACTCCACCCAGTCGGGAAGCTCAGCCTCGTCGCCAAACACGGTACGCCAGGCGTCGCTCAGACGGGCGAAGCAGCGGGACGGTGTATGACTACGTGTCCCACAAGGCTGACCAGTCCGAGTACCAGTGCGAATCACGTAAGAGCAGCGAACAGCACTGAGAGACCCTCCACTCTGAGCGTACCACTCACAAAGCTGGCGAGGCGTGAGAGACACGCGAGAGGGTTGCGGGAGCTGCATCTGGCCGCCACCACGAGTAGAAGCAGCAGGAGTGGTAGTAGGAGTAGCGTTGCCACCCCTACAGCCCCAACCAGCGTACCACTCACGCAGCTGCTGCGGCGTGAGGGACTCACGCCGGCGTCGCTGGGGCTGCATTTGGCTCCGCAAGTAGAAGCAGGAGCAGGACTAGCAGCAGGGAGGCAGGCAGCCAGGCAAGCCAAAAGGCAGGCAGGCAGGCAAGCAGGCGACGCGCAGCGTGCTAGCAGGGCAAGAGCTCACCAGTGGTGGGAAGAGTAGGTTCGGCGACTCAGCGGCTCGGCAGCTCGGCGGCTCGGCGGCTCGGGCGACTCGGGCGGCTCGGCGGCAAGGCGGCTCAGCAGCAACTGCAGCTCAGTAGCTCGGTGACTCGGCGGCTCGGCGGCAGGGCGGCTCGGCAGCAACTGCAGCTCAGCAGCTCAGCGACCCGGCGGCTCGGCGGCAGGGCGGCTCGGCTGTGGGGCGGCTCGGCTGCTGCAGTGGGAGATGAAGGAGGAGGAGAAGCAGGGGAGGCCACACACCTGCCACCCCTCTGCTGGCCCCCGAAGGAGCCGCGACGGGCGACGGGAAAAGGGGGGGGGTGGGTGGTGGGGGGGGGCCGGTAGGTGCAGCGGCGGGGCCAGCAGGTGCAGTTGCGGGGCCGGTAGAAGGGGACGGCAGGAGCCGTCAGGAGGGGACGGCGGGGCCGTCACGAAGGGACGGCAGGCGGCGGGGCCGCGTAAGGGCCTGGGCGGGGCCGCGACAGAGCCGTCGGCGGGGCCGCGTGAAAGCCGGGGCGGGGCCGCGTAGAAGCCGGGGCGGGGCCGCGCGAGAGCAGGCGGCGGGGCCGCGAAGGAGCCGGGGCGGGGCCGCGTGAGAGCAGGCGGCGGAGCCGCGTAAGGGCCTGGGCGGGGCCGCGACAAAGCCGTCGGCGGGGCCGCGTGAAAGCCGGGGCGGGGCCGCGTAGAAGCCGGGGCGGGGCCGCGCGAGAGCAGGCGGCGGGGCCGCGAAGGAGCCGGGGCGGGGCCGCGTGAGAGCAGGCGGCGGAGCCGCGTAAGGGCCTGGGCGGGGCCGCGACAAAGCCGTCGGCGGGGCCGCGTGAAAGCCGGGGCGGGGCCGCGTAGAAGCCGGGGCGGGGCCGCGCGAGAGCAGGCGGCGGGGCCGCGAAGGAGCCGGGGCGGGGCCGCGTGAGAGCAGGCGGCGGAGCCGCGTAAGGGCCTGGGCGGGGCCGCGACAAAGCCGTCGGCGGGGCCGCGTGAAAGCCGGGGCGGGGCCGCGTAGAAGCCGGGGCGGGGCCGCGCGAGAGCAGGCGGCGGGGCCGCGAAGGAGCCGGGGCGGGGCCGCGTGAGAGCAGGCGGCGGGGCCGCGACAGAGAGGGCGGCGGGGCCGCGTCAGTGAAGGCGGCGGGGCCGCAGGGGAAATGGCGACCCGAGGGGTCGCTAAAAAAAAGATCGCGCCTCGGGGGGCGCTTCGGTGGGCCCAAAAAAACGGTCCGTAGAAGGACCCGCTCTATACCATGTGAGAATAAGCGAACAGGAATGAATGAACTAGCAGTGAAATGAGTACAAGTAGGAAACCCTAGAATTGTGTACCCCCTATAGGCTAACCCACTGTAGCCTACACAAGCATAACATATATAATGTTTGACAGCCTCCTCTTCGCAGCCGTCACCTGCCGACCAGACCTGTCCTACTCCGCAAGTGAACTTGCTACCTATCTCAAGAGGCCCGAAACAGAACACCTAGCGGAACTCGACCGCGCTCTTCACTATTTCGTGAGCACCGCTACGATCAGCCTGACGTACTACAAAAACACAACTACGCCAACGAAACTAATCGGCTACGTCGATGCCGATCACGCCGGCGACTCAGATAATAGGCGCTCCCGCACTGGCTACATCTACCGCCTCGAACCTATCGGACCTATCTCCTGGCAATCGAGCAAGCAGGAACTAATTGCTCTCTCTTCAGCTGAAGCAGAATATATCGCCCTTTGCTCAGCCACTAAGGAAGGACTCTACCTTCGCGAGCTGCTAGAAGAAGCGAAGTTAGCCGAGTTACCCAACTTCACTTTGTTCTGCGACAACCAATCTGCAATTCGCATCGCCAACAAGAGCGGATACGCGAACAGAATGAAGCATATCGCCATGCGATACTACTTCGTGAAGGACGAGATCGAGAAAGGGAAACTCAAACTATCCTACTGTCCCACGTCTGAGATGGTAGCTGACTAGACCAAGAAGCTCGGAAAACAGAAGTTCGAGTACTGCATGCTGCTGACTGGACAAAGCCACGTCACCATCAGCGACACTCCAGAAGCGAAGGGGAGTGTTGGGAACAAATAGTTTAAGCGCCTCTGTCGTGTCAGAACTCAAGACACAAGCGAAGCAGCTCAAATCGAAGAATCGCGAGTCAACCCTCGGAAGTTAACGTAACCGCTGGAGGTTACGAGAAAGTCAAAGGTCAGCGACCTTTGACCTGACGCAGCGCGACAGCAAGGACACACAACTGACTCGACATTGAGCAGTTGCCCGAGTCGCACTGTATCGAACCGCAACAGTAAAGTAGTTATAATGTCTCTTCATATTCTTTGTACTCATATATTTATTCCTGTATCTCTTTGCTTTAATCAACTTACTTTGCCCTCACATACTAGCGTGTTGGGCTGAGGATTTCAGCCTTAGGATCTTTGCAGAGAATAGGCTAGTAGGTGCTAGAGTAGCACAGCGGAAGTCTTTTGAGTGAATGTACTTGTGCTGGTATGTGAGAACAAGTAATTGATTAAAGCAAAGAGCATACAGGAATATATAGGAAAGATAGATTACAGGAAGCGGTTATGTTTATGGAGACGCGTAACGCTTCGACTATCGAGGCGGTTACTATTCACTGAAGCGTCGCTTGCTGTTACGTAACCTCCAGGCGGTTACAGCTCGCAACCTCCAGTTGCGGTTTGATGTGGTACGCGCCTTTTCGACTTCATACCCCTTTTGTTGTGCTTCAGTATCGGGTGAGGTTCGATACTACAGAAACGCACTAAGTTATGCGTTTATATTCCCAACACTCCCCTTCGTTTCTGGAGTGTCGACGTGGTTAGCTTCGGTGACGTGGCCCAATCCGGTGAGCAGTATGCAGTACTCGAATTTCCCCTTTGGTAGCTTCTTGGTGAGATAATCTGCTGCCATCTCGGTGGTCGGGCAGTAGTCCAGCTGGAGTTTTCCCTTCTCAATTTCGTCTTTCACGAAGAAGTATCGCAGTGCGATATGCTTGGTTCTGTTGGCGAAGCCATTCTTGTTCGTGATCCGTATCGCGGACTGGTTGTCGCAGAAAAGCGAGAAGCTGGGTACTTTCGCAATTTTTGCTTCTTCCAGCAGTTCGCGTAGGTACAGACCTTCCTTGGTAGCGGTGCAGAGAGCAATATACTCTGTTTCAGCAGATGATAGTGCGACGAGTTCCTGCTTACTTGATTGCCAGGAGATAGTTCCGACGGGCTCGAGACGGTAGATGTAGCCGGTGCGAGAGCGACGATCGACACGATCAGCAGCGTGATCAGCGTCGACGTAGCCGAGTAGTTTTAGGTTGGTCGTCGTGCTCGTGATACGTTAAGCCAGCTGTTGGCGTCGAGATGAAGTAGAGAAGGGCACGGTTGAGTTCCTTGAGGTGACGTTGTTCTGGGCGCTTGAGGTAGGTCGCTAGCTGGCTGGCGCTGTAGGATAAGTCCGGCCGGCACGTAACGGCGGCAAAGAGTAGGTAGCCTAGTTTCTGTTGATATTCCTGGATTTCGGGAGACGGCAGTAGGTTGGTTTCTTCAGTTGGGTCGGGCGATAGGTGACTGTAGGGTGTTGCGACGTGTGCGGTGTGAAACAGAAGCGTTCGGCGATAGTGCTTGCGTATTTTGAGGCGCTGAGACGAATGGCGTTGTCTTTGTCAAGGATGTTGAGCCCTAGGTACTGCGTGACGTTGGGTGAGACTGTGAGGGAGAGATCTGTCTGAAGCTCCCTTTCGAACCAAGTGACGATAGTGGTAGTTGATCCGATGTAAAGTTAGTCGTCGACGTAGACGATTAGCAAGACGTAGTCGTTGTCGTGAGTGAGGCGATACATGCCCTGGTCATGGGGCAGTTGGTTGAATCCGATGCGTTTAAGTCGTGCGTGCAGGTACTGCTGCCAGAGTCGCGGTGCCTGCTTAATTCCGTATAGTGATTGAAGTAGTTGGCAGACGAGGGAAGGGTCGTCGACGAACCCGTGGGGCTGTTCGACGAAGATTTCAGCGTCGACTGGGGCGTACAAAAAAGCGTTGGCGACGTCGATTTGTCGGAGTGGGCGGCGACGTGAGGCGGCGATGGCGAGGAGTATACGCAGGGAAGTATGTCGACTGACTGGTGCAAAAGTTTTGGTGAAGTCGCGACCATACTCTTGGTCGAATCCGCGGACGACCCATCGAGCTTTAAATCGTTCGATGGTTCCATCGGAGTTGGTTTTGATCCGGAATACCCATTTTCCGGAGAGAATGGGTCTGTCTTGTGCGAGTGATGCAGGGAGGATCTTCCAGGTGTTGCGGTCTGAAAGCGCTTTTAACTCCTTTTCCATGGCTTCGCGCCATTTTTCTTTGTGTTCCCCCCCCCAGAGCCTACTTGACAGAGCGAGGCTCTTCAGGTGGCGACGAAGGCCAGTACACTGCAGCGACGAGTCCCAGGACTTGGAGTCCGCTGGGGGTGTGACGGTTCAGCAAGGGATCCTCGGGATAGACTGCTTCGTCTCCCGCTTCAGGATCAGGTGCGAATCCGGGGCCGTATCGTTAAGAGATGTCGGTGTTGACGGGTTGGGGTGTTACGTAACCAGTGTCGGCGAAATGGTAGTAGACGTCGGCATTGTTGCTGTCGCGAGGATTTTCCTCGTCCATGGGGATTGGGACGGAGCAGTAGGGAAGGGGTCCAGCAGCTTCGGAGGCGCCGTCGACGTTTTCTTCTTCCCAGTCAGCAGCGTCGGAAGGTGAAGCGAAGGCTCGGGAACCAGAAAATCCGCCGGTGGGGTCGACGTGGCGTGCGATGTTGTCCAGGTAATGGTTGAGGGTGAGTCGCTCGTAGAAGATAACGTCACGTGCTGCTACTGTTTCCTTTGTGTGGACGTCGAAGATTCGCCAGGCTTCGTAATGTTTTGCCAGCCCGAGGTGTAGACCCCACTCTGCACGTTGCGAAAATCTCCCTGCGCGTGCAGTGTGTGGGCGGTACTGTACCATACACCCAAAAACTCGTAACATTTTTGTGTTGCCCAGCTTCCCAGTCCACAACAGGTGCGGAGATGCGTTGTTGGGCAGTGAAGACGAGGACAGCAAGTTGTGCAGGAGGACAGCGTGGTCCATCGCTGCTGGCCATTCTGAGTTGGGCAGTCGAGTTCCACGTAGCAGCTTTCGCATGGTTGTCTGCAGGGTCCTGTTCATCCTTTCTGCCACACCCTACTGTTGGTGAGCGTAAGGAAGAGAGATGAGGCGTTTGATGCCTCTTTCTGCCAAGAACTGTTTGAAGCGATGTGACTGGTATTCCATCGCGCCATCTGACTGAAAACTCTTCAGTTTTACTCCCGATTCTCTTTCAGCGACAGGTAGCCAGGCTATGAAGGCTTCTAGAGTCATGTCTCGTGACGGTAAGTTGACGTGCCAGACATATCGCGTTGCGGCGTCGATGAAGGTGATGACGTAGTTCAGATCTTCACGTCCTTCAGTTCGAGGTATGTATAGTATGTCGCTGTAGACTTTCTCGAGTGGTTGATAAACGGGGGCGCTCGGATTGTGGTGTGACGGGAACGGTTGGTGAGGCAAATCTGCTTCCGGGCAGATGAAGTAGGTGCCGCGTGGTCGTTCGAGTTCACGTCCGTTGGGAAGAAGTAGGGCGTTCTTGTCTAATACTCCGGCTCGTATTGTGTTGTAAAGTGTTTTGTTTCCAGGATGTCCAAGACGTTGATGCCAGATGTCTTCGGAGGCGCTGTGACCGACGGAGCGTTGATAGAAGTCTGCGTTGGCGAAGAAGGCGGCGTGTGTTGCTGCACTTCGATGAACGGCGCGTGGTACTGGTGTTAACTGTTGGGCGGCTGTCGGTGGCGTGTCGATGATGAGAGGTGGTGGCGTGACGGAGGGGCCAGGCTGTGGAGTTTCAGAAGGTTGTTCCGCGACGACGGTTGGTTCTTCAACTGCAAGTTCGGTGGTTGTTGGTGCTATGACGGGTGCAGTTGTTGTGAAAATATTAGGTGTGGGGCCTAGGCTTAGTAGCCTAGGCCCACACTAGGAGATAGGTAAGTTCGAGTGGGTTAGGTGAGAGTCGAGAAATTGGAAGGGAAGTGAAGTGACTAGCAAGAGTTGGGATACAAGTACATTGCCCTAAATTGGGTTGTACTCATTACAGAGTACCCCACTGCAGGCTAGACAGCAAATATATTCTGACACACCCCCATAGCCAAAGTGGGGTGAAATCAGCAGAGCAGGCAAAGCAGTACAAGCTCAGGGTGGATCACAATGTCACCACACATTCTGAGCACAAGTTCAAGAAGCAATAGTTAAAGTGCACAATTATCAGCAAAGCTAGTGGTGGTCACAACGGGCAGGTGAGGAGGAGGAGGGAGAGTGAGAGGAGAGGAGATGGGAGGCGACTGCTGAAGCTGCAGACACACGGGCAACAGGAGCGGCTGGCACAGTGGCTACCGGGACAGCGCCCCGGACTACTGGAGTAACTGGCTCGGCGGCTACGAAGAGCGGCAGGAGCAACGGACCCACGGGCGACAGGCGCAGCAGGCTCACTGGGCTACCAGGACAGTGCCCCGGACTACAGGTGCTGCGGACTACAAGACGGCAGCCTCCGCTCAACCTCCCACAAACAGTCCCACCCCCCTGACACACACCCGCTGCTACACCCCTAGCTCCACTCCCACGCACCCCCCTTAAACCCTAAACCCCAGTCTCCCACACAACCACCCCCCTCGGCGACAGCTGCAGCAGTGGGAGACGACGGAGGAGGAGAAGGAAGGGGCGACACAAACGGAGCACCCCCACACCCGCAAACGGGGGGGGGGACAGTGCGCACGAGGGCGCAGACAGTAGCAGAGCGCACGGGGGCGCGAGCACGAGACACGGGCAGCAACAGGCACGGGCAGCACAGGCACGGGCAGCACAGGCACGGGCAGCACAGGCACGGGCAGCAACAGGCACAGGCAGCACAGGCACGGGCAGCACAGGCACGGGAAGCACAGGCACGGGCAGCACAGGCACGGGCAGCAACAGACACGGGCAGCACGGGCACGGGCAGCACAGGCACGGGCAGCACAGGCACGGGCAGCACAGGCACGGGCAGCAACAGGCACGGGCAGCACAGGCACGGGCAGCAACAGGCACGGGCAGCACAGGCACGGGCAGCACAGGCACGGGCAGCAACAGGCACAGACAGCACAGGCACGGGCAGCACAGGCACGGGCAGCACAGGCACGGGCAGCACAGGCACGGGCAGCAACAGGCACGGGCAGCACAGGCACGGGCAGCACAGGCACGGGCAGCACAGGCACGGGCAGCAACAGGCACGGGCAGCACAGGCACGGGCAGCACAGGCACGGGCAGCACAGGCACGGGCAGCAACAGGCACGGGCAGCACAGGCACGGGCAGCACAGGCACGGGCAGCACAGGCACGGGCAGCACAGGCACGGGCAGCAACAGGCACGGGCAGCACAGGCACGGGCAGCACAGGCACGGGCAGCACAGGCACGGGCAGCACAGGCACGGGCAGCAACAGGCACGGGCAGCACAGGCACGGGCAGCACAGGCACGGGCAGCACAGGCACGGGCAGCACAGGCACGGGCAGCAACAGGCACGGGCAGCACAGGCACGGGCAGCACAGGCACGGGCAGCACAGGCACGGGCAGCACAGGCACGGGCAGCACAGGCACGGGCAGCACAGGCACGGGCAGCACAGGCACGGGCAGCACAGGCACGGGCAGCACAGGCACGGGCAGCAACAGGCACGGGCAGCACAGGCACGGGCAGCACAGGCACGGGCAGCACAGGCACGGGCAGCAACAGGCACGGGCAGCACAGGCACGGGCAGCACAGGCACGGGCAGCACAGGCACGGGCAGCACAGGCACGGGCAGCAACAGGCACGGGCAGCACAGGCACGGGCAGCACAGGCACGGGCAGCACAGGCACGGGCAGCACAGGCACGGGCAGCACAGGCACGGGCAGCAACAGGCACGGGCAGCAACAGGCACAGGCAGCACAGGCATGGGCAGCACAATGCGTACCGGGTCCAGGGGCGGCTTCTGGGGTCCAGGGGCGGCACCTGCAGCTGGGCGGCGGTAGCTGCTGCGGCAGAGCGGCGGCGGCTGCTGCTGCTGATAGAGCGGCGGCTGCTGCTGCTGGGTCGGTGGCGGCAGCTGTTGCAGGTCTGGCGGCGGCTGCTGCTGCAGACTCTGGCGGCGGCTGCTGCTGTAGACTCTGGCGGCGGCTGCTGCTGCAGGCTCTGGCGGCGGCTGCTGCTGCAGGCTCTGGCGGCGGCTGCTGCTGCAGACCCTGGCGGCGGCTGCTGCTGAAGACCCTGGCGGCGGCTGCTGCAGCAGGCTCTGGCGGCGGCTGCTGCTGCAGACCCTGGCGGCGGCTGCTGCTGTAGGCCTGGCGGCGGCTGCTGCTGCAGGGCGGCGGCGGCTGCTGCTGCAGGAACTGACAGCGCCCCGCGGGTCCCGCATGGGGCGTCGCGACGAGCAGGGGCGACGCCCCGCGGGTCCCGCACGGACGTCGCGACGAGCAGGGGCGACGCCCCGCGGGTCCCGCACGGACGTCGCGACAAGTAGGACGGCGCCGCGCGGGTCCCGCACGGACGTCGCGACGAGCAGGGGCGACGCCCCGCGGGTCCCGCACGGACGTCGCGACGAGCAGGGTGACGCCGCGCGGGTCCCGCACGGGCGTCGCGACGAGCAGCGGGGAGGGCAGCGCGCAGGCCCCCCGAGGGCGCTTCGAAGGACGGGAAAACCGCCGCGCGCCCCGAGCGCACGGCGGGATGAAAAAGTCCGAAATCCTAAAAAAAAATTCGCCGCGCGGAGCGCGCGCGGCAGGAAGAAGGACTGCAGCGGAAGCATAGGGGCCCACAGGCCAAGGTAGAACGGGCTCTGATAACATGTGAAAATATTAGGTGTGGGGCCTAGGCTTAGTAGCCTAGGCCCACACTAGGAGATAGGTAAGTTCGAGTGGGTTAGGTGAGAGTCGAGAAATTGGAAGGGAAGTGAAGTGACTAGCAAGAGTTGGGATACAAGTACATTGCCCTAAATTGGGTTGTACTCATTACAGAGTACCCCACTGCAGGCTAGACAGCAAATATATTCTGACAGTTGTTGTTTCGATGACGAGTGCTGACTCAGGTCTTGTTGCTTGTGTTTGCAGGACGGCAAGCGCGTTGGTGCGTTCAGCTTCGGGAATGGTACGAAAGTACCAGAAGCCTTCAGGACTGAAGTTCGGGTCGAGGTCTGGCGGATGCGTCCAAGGTGCGAGAGCGACTATGCCGTCGCTGTCTGCGGTGCCTTTGTCGGGGACGAAATCGAGGACGAACACGTCATCTTGTTGGATTGCGCGGCCGATGAAGACCCCCCCTTTTCCGTGGTAAAGACGGATTTCCCGGGCGTCGGAGTCACACTCCAAGTGAATGCCTTTCGACATGAGTTGGCTGACGCTCAGTAAGTTGAAGCCGAGGTTGTCGACGACGAGTACTTTGTTTAGTTGAAGGATAACGTTTGTTTCGTTTGACTGAAGCTCCACGACTCCTTGTTTGTTGGTGCCCAGGTTTTCGTTGTTGGCGACGGTGATGATGACGTCTCGCGGAAGACGTCGTTCGCGCTGAAGAAATCGTGATGAAGAGCACATGTGATGACCGCAACAGCTGTCGAGGAACCATGTGTCTGGTCCGGTGGGTGCACTGTTCGTGATGGCGGCGTACGTTGGATTGACGTTAAGGGACGACGGTGGTGGTGACGGTTGCTCATCAGGACTGTAAGTCGGTGGTGAGCCGGTAATACACGAGTCGATGTTTGACTCTGTTGTTCGTGCCATGGCGACGATTCTTGATGTCTGTGCAGGTCCCGAAGTGGAAGTTGACGGTCGCGTTGAAGTAGTCGTTGAGGCGGTAGCGGGTCGTTGTTGAGTTGACGCGATGTGGGGAGGCGCGGGTCGCAGAGGACAAGAGAATGGTGCTGGTTGTCGTTGTTGCTGAGGGCAGTTGAAGCGTGTGTGTCCTGAAGTCCGACACAGATGACAATAAGGAGGTACGTGTCCTCGATTTTGGTAACGTGGCTGTCGTCGATTGGTGTAAAGAACGACTGGTTGATGATGCCTTTTGTTGTTGCGTTCTTCGAACAGGTCCATTTCCTGCTGCTCGGCGTGAAGTTCGGCGCAGAGATGCATTCCGGAGAGTCGACCGTGAGCGCGAAGAAGTGAACGGGTGGTGCGCCATTGAGGTCCAAGGCCGGCAAGAACGACGGTTACGAAAGCTTCTTCAGATAAGTTTCCTCCGCAGCGAATAAGTCTGTCGCGTAGTCCTTGACAGCGACTGATGTAAGGCATGGCCTTTTCTCCAGGTTGCATTTGAACTGTTGTCAGTTGTGCCATGAGTCAGCTTTGTGTAACGCTGTCGGATGCTTGATGAATGCTTCGCAGATGTTGATAGGCGAGTTCCGCGGAGTTTGCGTAGTTCCAGTAGGCGCGGATGCTTTGTTGTTCGTTCGGTGACAGGTTTCGGAGAAGAACGGTGTAAGCCATCAGGGAGTGATACGTATAATTTTCTTTGTCTTTGTCTTCGCCGTTGTGTGGATATGGCCAGGTACCGTTGAAGAATCCAAGAAGATTCGCGCCTTCCATCAGGAGTTCAAACTCGAAGCTCCAAGAGTAGAAGTCCTTCCCGTTGAATGGTGTGGATGTGTGCACTCGCAGGATGTTGTTGAACTGTGCTTGTACTTGCAGGACTTCTTCGGTGTCTCGTTTGATGGCGGGAAGAGGGGTCGCTGGATGGCGAGGCGGCATGAACGTGAAGGAACCAGGTGAGACCGAATTTGGTGTTTGTTGATTATGTCGTCCGAACGATGAGTTGTCAATACTCATTGGTGCCGCTCCGTTGTTTACGCTGTTGCTGTTTGCAGGTTGTGAGGACTGCTGCTGCGACATGAAGTTGAAGAACTCCTCCATTAAGCTTGGGTTGAAGATTGTTGGTGGCGCTACTGGCGCTTGAGTAGAACGTTCCGTCGCTTCCGGCGTTAATCGGGCGTTGTTCATCCTTCGGTCTGCAACTCGGAGACCGGGGGTAGAGTAGATCCCGTAGATGATCTTCTTTCTTTGCCACTTGCCATGTCTTGCCTTTCTTGAATGAAGATTGAACTTCTTGGTTGCTTGCAGGTCGGTAGCCTGGAAGAGGCTTAGTGACGAGAGCCTTTGTTCTCTGACTGCTCTCATACCATGTTGGGCTGAGGATTTCAGCCTTAGGATCTTTGCAGAGAATAAGCTAGTAGGTGCTAGAGTAGCACAGCGGAAGTCTTTTGAGTGAATGTACTTGTGCTGGTATGTGAGAACAAGTAATTGATTAAAGCAAAGAGCATACAGGAATATATAGGAAAGGTAGATTACAGGAAGCGATTATGTTTATCGAGACGCGTAACGCTTCGACTATCGAGGCGGTTACTGTTCACTGAAGCGTCGCTTGCTGTTACGTAACCTCCAGGCGGTTACAGCTCGCAACCTCCAGTTGCGGTTTGATGTGGTACGTACGCGCCTTTTCGACTTCATACCCTTTTTGTTGTGCTTCAGTATCGGGTGAGGTTCGATACTACAGAAACGCACGAAGTCATGCGTTTATATTCCCAACATAGCGCAAGGTGGTTCAAGGACTTTATTCAACGCTTCCGCTATTACATCACTTACTCAGACTTTAACTCTACAAAGATCCTAGGGCTTTTCAGCCCAACAAAGTGAACCCTCATGTGCAAGTATAGAGCCAGACTTTCACGGTTTCAACTCATGTTGTTCTAGCAAGTGTAGTGGCCTAACAGAGCTCAGCAATACTCATACAGAACAGCAGCACTCCTCCAGACTAGTGTCAATGAAAGCTTGTCTGTCCGCTATTGCACAGCCGCACTCTGCCTCTTGCTGCCACAGCAGCCGCTGTGTCCTGCTGCCCCTCCAGTGTCCTGACCCACCGCACTGCCCTCCCTCCACCTGCAACACGTCACCGTGCGTGCCCTCACTCCCAGTCGTCCACATCGATCTCCTCTTCCTCCTCCTCGCTGTCAGGTGGCAGCAGCGCCAGCACCACTCGCCCCACCACAGCCTCCCCTGCCCCCGACCCATACCGCTCCGCCACCTCCCCCCCCGCCACCACCACCAGCCCCCTCTCCCCGCCCCTCTCCGCATCCCTCACCACGTAGTAGTGCCCGCCCTCCACCGCACTGCCCTCCACCGCACTGCCCTCCACCGCACTGCCCTCGCCCCATGCGCCCTGCACCACCACCAGCACCGCGCCATCCCCCTGCCGCGCCTGCAGGGGCGGCAGCAGGGAGGGCGAGGGCAGCAGCAGCGCCAGCAGCGCGGGCACGCCCCGCAGGGCGGGCCACGAGGGCAGCGCCACCCACGGCAGCCCGGGCGCGGGGGAGAAGAGGCGGAAGGGGCCCTGCGGGGGGGGCAGCGCGGGCAGGTGCTGCAGGTCCGCGGCGCAGGTCACCACGGGCATGGGCGTCGCCTGGGTCTCAGCGCTGCGCAGCCGCGCCACTGGCAGAGAGGGGGGAGTGGTAGTGGCGGCGGCACCGGGGCCAGTGGCGTGGGCGGCGGCGTGGGCGGGCGGTGCGGCGTCGGGGTTGCGGCAGCGGTGCAGAGCGGTGGAGATGAAGGCCCGGGCGGCGTCGGTCGTAGCCACCTGCTCCGCCCTCACCAGCGCCGCTTCGCGCTCGGCGCGGCTCCTCGCCTCCCCGCTCTGGCGGTACGAGGCGAACGCCAGACAGTCTCCCGGCTCCGCACTGTGGCGCGCGATATGGAAGGGGGAAGGGGGGAGGGAGAGAGTGGGGAAGGGGTGGTTGGGGAAGGGGGATGGGCAAAGGGGAATGTGATGGGAAGGGCAAGGCGAGGTGAGTAGGGGACTGGGCCAGAGGGTTGGGTGAGGAGACTGTGAGGGGTAGGTGAAAAGGGGGAGTGAGAGAGGACGAGGTCAAGGCAGGTGCGCGGAACAAGGGCGGATATCGCATGGCTTGGGTTTTGCGCCAGAATCGACCGTGCGCGGCGCCAGCACGGCCTGCCTACCTGAAGTGGCTGCGGTCCGCCTCTCGCTTGCGCCGCTCGTACTCCTTGATGGCGCGCGCCACGTCCCGCGCGCCCTTCCCGTCCAGCCCCTCGCGCGCAACGTACTCCGCCGCCTCCTTCCGCTGCGCGCCCGCCAGCACGCGCAGCTCGTACAGCGCCTCCGCGCCGCCCACGTCGAAGAACGCCAGCAGCGCGGGGTCCATCTGCGCGGCGCTCAGCGTCGCGCGCACCTGCGCCGCCGTCGTAACGGCGCTCTGCTCCACGCCCGTCATGCCCGTCGCCTCCGCGATCGCCGCCGGCGACAGCCCCTGCCGTCCCAGCGCGCCGATGGCGGGCGCGTACTCGTACCACAGCCCGCGCCGCTCGCGCACGACCTCTAGCAGTTCCTCTACCGACCCCAGCCCCTCCTCCACCGCGCGCTCCGCCGGCTTTAGAAACGGCAGGTACATCCCCCCGCTGCCGGAACCGCCGCCGGTACCGCCGGGGCTGGACGAGAGCGGCTGGCCGTTGAGGCCGATGAGGCCCTGCCCCTTGGGGAAGCCGCCGCCGCCGCCCGATGCGCGCGCGCGGAGGGGCGGAAGACGATGCGCGCGGCGGGAGGCGGTGTTGGCACGTCCGAGAGGCGCGCGCGAGAGGTGCGCGGGGCTGAGGGAGTGGCGCACTAAGTGCGGCCTGAGCGCTGCGGCGTCCATTGCGGTCGGCGACAGGCGAGGCGCGGGAAATGCGGCCGTGAGGATGGGATGGGAGGCGAGAGTGAGTGAGAGAGAGAGAACGAATACGAGAAGAGCGATGAGCGAGGGTGGATGGATGGTAGCAGGAATCGCTGTGCGTGTGGACACTTGACGTGCGTTTGGAAGGAACTGGAATGGATGGGGGGGGTTGAGGGTTGTGCTGTGCACAAATGTGAGCAGGTCACACGGCACACACACTCATTTCAACAACACCCACCACCACTCTCCCAAGTCTACTTGTACCGTCACTCTTGTTCTTCTCTCTCTCCCTCCCGCGCCCTGCCCGTGCGTGCTAGTATTCGCAAGTGGCCTTATTACCGCCCCTGTGTGTGCTGCGAGCGTCACCTTCTGCTCTTCACCTGCTCGCCCGCATCCATCCGCCCCGCGGCCTCCTGCCTCGACTGCGCGTCTCGGCGGGCCTCCGCGCATCCCTCCAACGCGGATTACCGCCTCCCTTCGCGCAACCCTCGGCGGCAGCATGAGCACCAAGCGTCCCCGCACAGGTCGGTGCGCTGCGGCGCTGCTTTTCCTCGCCGCTCCGCCTCCGCGCGCTCTGCGCAGGTCCAATCCCCTCGCGTGCTTTTCCCCGCTCACCCGCTTCCGCTTGCGGAGTGTCCCGCGCGCGTGGCTGCGCAGACGCGAGCGGCGACGGCGACTGGACGTGCCCGGCGTGCGGCAACGTCAACTTCTCCTTCCGCACGTCCTGCAACATGCGCAAGTGCGGCGCGCCCAAACCCGCGCCCGGCCCCTCGCTGATGCACCCGCCACCGCAATACTCGGTGAGCCCCCCGCGTGATCCCGCCGTCCTCCCGCTCGTGTCGTTCCCGAGCGCGTGCCCCGCTGCACTGCACCCACGCCGCTCTGTCTTTGCGTGCCCCAAGTCCCCTCGCCGTGCGCCGTCCCTCCACTGCCTGCTCCCCTTCGAGATCTCCCCCCGCCCTCCCCCGCCCCATCGTCCTATCAACCCCTTCCATCCCTCTCTGTGTCGCCGCTCTTCTCTTCCCCCTCCCCTCCCTCCCCCGACAGCATGCGCCGTCGCAGGCGGCAGCCCCCATGCCGGGGGATCCGGGCGCGCCCATGCACGCCATGCACGCGATGCCGCCCATGCAGCCGCTCGGCGCACCCTACATGCCCGCCATGCCCCCCGCGCACTACGCCCCGTACCCCCCCATGCCCTCCCCCGCGCCCATGTATGGGGCACCCGCCATGCCTCCGCCCTATGACCCCTCCGCGCACCTCGCGCCGCCCTACATGCCGCAGGCCATGCCCCACATGCCCATGCCGCCAGGTGAGTCTCCCCCTCCGCCCTGCCCTGCCCTGCCCTGCCCTCTCTCGTTATCCTCGCTGCGCCTAGTGCTTTCCCCCCGCGCCTCTGTACCGTCTCGTCTCCCTTATCTGACACCCTCTCCCCTCCCCCTGCCCCTCCCCGCCCCCTCCCTCCCCCCTCCCCCTGGCCGCGGGGCCCGCAGCGCACGCGTTCGCACCCTACCCCATGGACGCCTACCGCCCCATGCCGCCTGTGAGCCATCCAATGCCGCCTGTGAGCCGCCCTCGCTGCTTCCCCCGCCCCGCTCTCGCCTCCCCTTGCCACTCCCTGCCCTCGCCCCCCCGCGCCCGCCCTCGCCACCCTTGCTGTCCTCTATGCCGCCCAGTCCCTATCCTTGGCCTCTCGCCCATTCGTCCCTTTTTCAGCCAAGCGCACTTGCGTTCTTCCCCCTCCCACTCCCCCTCCCCTCCCCCTCCCCCTCTCCCTCCCCCTCCCCCTCCCCCTCCCCCTCCCTCCCCCTCTGGCAGCCGGGCATGCAGCAGCGGCAAGGGGAGGGGGCGGACGGGCGGAAGCGGAGGGGGGGACCGGAGGGGAGTGGGGAGGGGGACTGGGTGTGCTTCAAGTGCGGCAACACCAACTTCTCCTTCCGCACGCACTGCAACATGCGCAAATGCAACGAGCCCAGGCCCCCTGCCATGCCCCTGCCTCCTACTCTCTATGTGCGCTCGCCGCCTCCCCTCCCCCTCCCTCTCCTCTCCCTGCCCTCCTTCTGCTCTCTTCCACTCCTCCCTCTTTACGTCTCCTCAACTTCTCTCCTCCTCTCCTCTACTCTCCTTCTCTCATCACCTCCCGCACACCCTGCTGTGCCCCTCATCTCGTCCGTGCCTCGCAGCAACCAAGCGCACCTGTGCTGGGATGCTCATTGTCATGCTTACATGGCTTTCAACCCCCTTTGCCATTGCCCTGTCTAATTTTTGCTTCATGCACTCCCTCCTCTCCCCTCCCCTCCCCTCCCCTCCCCTCCCCTCCCCTCCCCGTCCCGTCCCTGCCCATCAACCCCTCGTCGCCCGCCTGCAACCTGCGGGCGCCCTGCGTCTGCCTTGGCTATGCCACAGGTGCACCCCGCTGCTCCCGCGCCCCTGCCTTCTCACCCACCACGTGAGTCCCCTGCTGCGCTGCGCCTCTCCCCATGTCCCCCATCCCCCCCCCTCTCACCGTGCAGCCACCACGGCTTCCTCTCACCACCTCCACCACCATGCACCTCTCTCTCCCTCTCGCCCCATCCCACTCGCCGCCATATCACTCACCTCCCCTCCCCTCACTCTCTCCATTTATTCATACCCATTCTCCTCACCTCCTGTATCTGCCCTTCCAACCCCTCCCCCCCCACCCCCTGGCCCATCTGCCCGGCTTGGGGGAGGGCAGGCGTGCAGGCAGCAGCACCGGACGGCAGTTGGGCGTGCAGTGAGTGCGGCAACGTGAACTACCCCTTCCGCTCGCACTGCAACCGCCGCCACTGCGGCCGCCCGCGGCCCACCCATGACACCGCTGCTGCTGCCGGCAGCGGAGGGGGAGATGCCGCTGGCGCTGTGAAACAGGAGGTATGCCCCCCGGGGTTACGATCCAGAGCCATTCACGAGGTGATGTGACGGCACCTGCCGTCTCTCCACTCGTGATCGCTGCCGCCAACAGAAACCCCCTCCTGCCATCTCCCAACTCAACTGCCTCTTGTGTTTCCAGTTTTGATCCCTCTCGTTGTAATGTCTGCTGGTTTTTTGCCTTCGGGGCCTCGTTTACGCTCCTTGGGGATGCCATGGAGGCATTTTCTCTATTGAAGCAGGAAGACTAAGTTCTTCCTTTGCTGCCACTGGACTTTCAACTTCCATCTATTCTTGCAGTAACGCCGGCAGCATCAGGAGGTCAAGATGAGCAGACGATGTGAGTATGTGACTTCACATGACAACCCTTGTTTATCATTCAACCACCACTTTGAACGGCCGTATTGCCTGGGCCTCGTTTTCATGCCTGCAGGTAAGTGTAGTTGTTTTGCCACGCCATGCCCTGCATTGCTGCTGTGCTTCGCCACTTCTCCCCACCCTGACGGCCGTGTCCTCCTTGGTCCTGTCGTCTGTCTGTCTTGTCTACTTTCTGTGTGCCGCCTGTCCGCCTGTCTGTCTGTCGTCTTGTCTGTCTGTCTGTCTGTGTCTGTCTTTCCGTCTGTCTGTGTCTGTCAGGGTCACATGCTGCTGCTGTCAGGCAGCTCGAGTCTCGCTGTGCTCTCACCCCCAGCCCAGCCATGGCACCAAGGGGCCGCTTGGGGAAATGCTCTCCTGTAATGGTTGCACCTAGTGTAACGTCAGCCACCACCGTCGTCGCAACCGCCACCGCATTTGCCTCATCCTGTCCCATACCCTTGGGTTCTCACTGGTGTGTGGGCGCCTTAGATAGATTAAGAGTGTTTTTGCTTGCAAATGAACCTTCTGCCGATTGAACTCAAAATTAGTGAAGTAAGATTCTCATGTACTGGAATTGAAGTAAGATTTACCATGCCAACTGCTTTTTGGTGTTACAAAAACGGTTTTTCCCTAAACTGTCTTGTAGTGTGCAACTGGCAGGCCACAGAACAAGGATTGTGATGAGTGCTTGCTGTTCTGCCATCCACGAAAGTGTATGTGATTGGACTCAAGTTATTCAAGAGAGTGAGGTCTCCGTTGGTTGGCTGCTTGGCAAATTAAAACAGTGCATGGCTGAAGCTTTCTTGAACGAACGACGTGTTGATTGGTCGGAGCTAGGGCCAAAATTGCCTACAACAAGCGGGCTGGTCTGGTTTGGGTGGGCTTGTTTGTTCTGTGCTCTTGGGGGGGAGCGGGACAAAGGGATTGGGTGGATGGATGGGCGCGCGATGGGGTTGCGTTGTGTTGCGATTCGACCTGACGATGTGATGCGGATGTGGATGCGCGGATGATCTTGGTCCTTCGCTGCAATCCCCCTGCGGTGGATGATGGTGCCCGCAGCCCTCCGCTGCAATCCCCTGCAATCGGCAAGGCTCGGTCAGATCAGGTGGGGTTCGGCCGACCGACCCTCCGCAAATCGAATTACAGTACAGAAGTGGGGGGACGGAGCAGCAATAGTGTTTTCAAATTCAGAGACACCCCGACTGGTGTGACGTTTCGGGCGAGAAACGAGGCTTCGACAGATGTTCTCGTGACGAGGTGGCCAGGGTGGGGATGGTCATGTTGTTCAGTTCACCACTTCACTTAGTTGCTCGGGTCCGGAGGAACAACGGAGGGGTGTTTTGGTTTGCTGGCTCAACAGCAACTGTAGTCAGTAACATGTGCTGGAGATCACAGCACAACTTCAGTGTGAGCAGAGCAGATGCACTTGAAGCGAGCGTGAAACCATTTTCATACAGTGAAATGCGCCTGATTTGATCTGATTACGCCGGACTTTTGCTCGGCAGATGGGAATTTTGGGAAATATTGCTCTCTCAGTCCGTGATATTCGTGGTAGGCTTCATGACTAAGGAGTTCGGGTCTTACAGAAGATAGCCTCACTGAGGTTGTGTGTGTGATATTTTAGACTCGGTTTTTGTCGGGTCTCGAGTCCAAGTACACACGCAATTCCATCGAGGCATCTCGGTTAAGTTTGTAGAATCAAGGGGGGCGATGCCCGTGGACAGAAATGGTCAGGGTGGTGAAGATGTCCCGGACCAAGTGCAATCTTAACGTCCAGTTACGTCGATTTTGGTGGGGGTGTGTCCATCTCAACTCAGGAGAAGCTACAGAGTCATCGGTTCTTCCCAGCACCAGATATGGCGGTGGTAGAGCTGTGCCACAGGTGTACGTATGAACGAGGGTTCCTGGGTTCCTCGGTGGACTTCGAACAGAGCTAGTGTCTGGGACATCTTTAACAGTAGACTCTGAACAGAGCTATCTTGCTGCAAGGGTTGGTGGTAACGTTTCAACTGAAAGGGATGCTAACGATTGCTCACTAACTAAAAGTTCAAAACCTTCGCTGCCGCCATAGCATTTTCCGAACCGCTTGAATGAACCCCAGCACAAACGTAAGACCCATTGGAAAAAAAAAAAAAAAAAATTACTTGGCACAATAAATGACGACCCGTCCGCCGTCATTGGAGGACGAGGAGAGTGCACCGCCGCTGCGGGTGCAGATAGCGATGAACATGGACGCCATGGTTTCGCAGCTGCGCCACGACTCGTCCGAGGACGCCCTCTCGCGCCTCCCCGACGCCGCCCTGCTCCAACAGTCCGTCGCCGCCGCGCGCTTCACGGAAATAATGGCCGCTGCTTCGATGGGTGCGCGTGATGCAGCGATAGAAGTTGATTCGCAAGGGCCACCGTCAATTGTGGTAGATCCGCAGCATTCCCAGCCTCAACGCCCTGGCCACGACCCCTTGCGTGCTGCACCGCACTCCGCCGCGCGAGCGACGGGTGTGATTGGCAGGAGCGGTGCTACTGACCGTCGTGTAGGAGAAGGCGTGGAAATAGGCGTGATGGGCCAAAGTGAAATGGCGGCGAGTCCTCCTGGGCTGATGCCGCACAACGCGGCGAGTGGAAATGGCGAAGAGCTGTTCAACCAAATGCTCCTGGCGCAGCGGCAAGTGTGGCAGCAGCAGCAGCGGCGGCAGTGGCAGCAAGAGCAAGCGCAGCAGGAGAGAACAATGGAGCAGCAGCTCTTTCTGTTGCAGCAGCAACAACAATGGCAGCAGCAACTCTTGCTTTCACAAAATGCAGTAACTCAACATGACCAGGCCCTGATACTGCGACAAATGACAACTGGACTTCACGTTACACCTGGACACCAAATGACAGCTGGATTTCATATGCCAGCTGGACTTCAATTGACAGCCCAATATCAAATGACATCAGGACATCAGATGACACACCAGATGACAGTTGGGCATCAAATGCCAGCTGTACATCCGACAGCTGGACATCAGATGTCCCACCAACTGACAGCTGGACATCAGATGACAGCTGGACATCAGATGACAGCTGGACATCAGATGACATCTGGACATCAATCAACAGCAGGACGGCCGGTGCCCACTGTGGCACCGCATGCGGCCTCGTCCGGCCTGCAGTCTCGCCCCCTTGCCCGCTCTGACCCCGCCCTCTCACCTCAGCAGCCCCGCGCCCAGCTACCCGCTCTGCAGGCCCACCCCGCGGAGGCTCGGGGGAATGATGCTGCGGGGACAGACGCGGACGAGGAGGGGGGAATGGATGACGAGGGGAGGGATGGCGATGAGGGGATGGGTCATGGGGAGGAAGAAGGGGGGGAGGGTGAAGCAGGGGGGCAGGACGAGGGCGGGGATTCACGGCAGAGAATGCGGAGGCGAGTGCAGGTGGAGCGAGTGAGGCGCCAGCGAGTCAGGTACCTCTACCGCCCACCCACCTCTGCCCCACTGCATCGCCTCTTCTGCCACCACCCATGGCAGTCTCTCTCTTGTCTCTCATCCGCACATCCGCCCTCCCTGCGCTTGTCCCACCCTCCCTCTAAGTCTCTCGCTCCGTCCCTCCTTTCCTCCCTCCTGTTGCCCTCCTCTCTCTCCCACCCTTCTTTGTCCCGCCTTCCCTCACTCCCTCCTTCCGTCCCTTCCTCCCGTTACCCTCCATCACTCCTTTCCTCTCTCCTTCGGTCTTCCCTCCATCTCTCCGTTCTTTATTCCCCTCTCTCTCCTTCTGTCCCTCTCGCCATCCTTCTCTCCCTCCATTCCTCTCTCTCCTTCGCTTTCTGTCTCCTTCCCTCTTTTCTTCCTTCCCTTTCTCCCTCCTCCCCTTTCCTTCCTTCCCCCTTTCCCCCTCGACTTCCCTCCCTTTATCCTACTCTCCCTCTTTCCCTTTCTCCATCCTTCTATCCCTTCAAGAAGTTCTTCGCCCTCTCCCTTCTTTGTTCTCCCTCTTTCCCTGGTGTCTTTGCTCCCTTGTTCCCTCTCTTCTTCCCTCTCTGTTTCCTTCGCTTTCTCCCTCCTTCCTTTCCTTCTTGACTCTCCCTTCCCTCTCTTTTTATCCCACTTCCTCCTTCTCTCTCTGGTTCCCGTTCCCATCTTTCTCCTTCTCTCTCTGGTTCCCGTTCCCATCTTTCCCACCCAACCTCCCTATTTTCTTCCCCATCCCCCCGCTCTCTCCTTCACTCCCCCCTTTCCTACCTCATTCCTTCCACTCTTCCCTCTCTCCTTACTTCCCTCGCTCCCTGCTTCCCTCTCTGCCCCCTTTCCTCCTTCCTTTGCTCCGTTATCACTCCCTACTTCCCCCTCTCCCCCCTTCCCTCTCCTCCTCCTTTTCTCTACTGTTCCTTCTCCTTCTCGCTCTTCCCCTCTCTCCCTCCTTTCCTCTCTCCCTCCTTGCCTCTCCCCCTCCTTCCATCTCTCCCCCTTTCCCTCTTCCCATCTTTCCCTCTTCCCATCTTTCCCTCTCTTCCTCCTTCCCTCACTCCCTCCGTCCCTCTCCCCCTCCGTCCCTCTCTCCCTCCTCCCCTCTACCCCTTACCTCTCTCCCTCCATCCCTCTCTCCCCCCTTACCTCTCCCTACCTTTCCTCCTTCCCTCTCTATTTCCTCTTCCTCTCCCTTTCCAATCGATCCTCTCCGCCCTGTTGCATTGCATTCGCCCCTATACTTCCCCACCCATCTTAACTCCTCCCTGTTTCCCCCCATTCCTCCCTATTCCCTTCCATCCGCCCCTATTCCCCCGACCCCCCATGGCACGTGCGAGCAGGGAGGGGTTGCAGCAGCTGCAGCAGAGCATACCGTACGCGGCGGGCAACGAGGAGACCGCCTCCATGCTCGACAACGTCGTCTCTTATATCCGCCAGCTGCAGGTGCACGCTGGTGTAGACAGGTGCACGCTGGTGTAGACAGGTGCACGCTGGTGTAGACAGGTGCACGCTGGTGTAGACAGGTGCACGCTGGTGTAGACAGGTGCACGCTGGTGTAGACAGGTGCACGCTGGTGAAGTCGGGTGGATAGGTGTATACAGCTTGATGTGCATGTGCACCTGAGTGAGACACCTGCAGGTGCAAGTGAGGCAGGTGCATGTGAGGCAGGTGCATGTGAGGCAGGTGCATGTGAGGCAGGTGCATGAGTGGAAGTCATCAGGTCTCAGTTGCTCCTCCCACACATGAACCTGCTCCTCCCACACATGAACCTGCTCCTCCCACACATGAACCTGCTCCTCCCACACATGAACCTGCTCCTCCCACACATGAACCTGCTCCTCCCACACATGAACCTGCTCCTCCCACACATGAACCTGCTCCTCCCACACATGAGTGTGTGGCTACCACAGCTGACATGTGCTCGCGATAATCCTCCGTGTTCTGCTGCCCTGTCCGCTCACACCTCTCCACCCCCTCCTCCGCCCCACCCATCCGTCTGCCCTGCACACCATCAGGACGACTGCAATGGTCTCGAGCACATACTCCTCTCCTCCGCGCCCTCCTCCTCCATTCCACTGCCCTCTCCACCTGCTCATGCCGCTGCTGCTGTTGCTGCTACCGCTGCCACTGCCTCCCTGCAACTGCCCCCCACCAGCGCCAGCACGCCCCTGCCACCGGGCCTATTCCTGCCATACATGCTGCCTCCGCACCCCCCACCACCGTAGCATGGCGCCATGGCGTGGCATCACTGCGGCATGCCGCCGCTCACTTGGTGCTGCCTCTGGGCCACAGTTGTGTTGTTGTGAGGCATGGCCGTGGTGCATGTGGCCGTGCCACCATGCCTCTTTCTCTTTCTTTGGCTTGTAAAGAACCTCCTTGTTAGTT
Source organism: Closterium sp. NIES-65 (assembly GCA_948144175.1). NCBI lineage: Eukaryota > Viridiplantae > Streptophyta > Zygnematophyceae > Desmidiales > Closteriaceae > Closterium > Closterium sp. NIES-65. The sequence goes on along the minus strand of CANXME010000966.1, from coordinate 956,509 downwards.
ATGTGTTGCCTGAAATTGCTGTGCCACTCGTGTTCATTAGAGCGACCACGGCAACCGTGCATACTGCCGGGGTGCCTGCTGTTGTCGCTTCACAGAAGCACGCCCCCTGGCGCTGAGGTCTGCAGTGCCTGTTGCATTGCATGGCCACTCGCAAGACCTGCAGTGCTCATGTTTCATTATTTATTTCTCTGTTCACCCACGCTGCTCACTTGAGCGCAAGGCCTTGAGGCATTGAAGCAAGATGCTCCTTCAGCCATTGAAGCAAGGCACATCCCTAGGAATTTACATGCCATGCATGATCACAGCTCTTCATTCAATACTTGTTGCCAGCACACCTCATAAGCAGTCGGCCTATTCACCAGTCTCTCTGGCAACACGTGGTTACCACCATGCCTATGTGCACCCACCACCACTCGTGCCCTCCCTGGCACTCGCACTAGAGCCTCTATACCATACATCACAGAAAGGACAACCGATACCGACCCCAGCAGCACAGCCTGCAGCTTATCGGGGTCACCTTTGAAGGCAAGTAGTGCAGCAAGGGCGGCAAGGGTGGCGCACACGCTCATGCGCAGCACCCCCACTGCTGCCCTCACCAGCCGCCCATCCGACACCAGTTGTGGGCCCGTGGGGGGCAGCAGAGAAGCTGCCGGGGACGACAGCGATGCGGTTGAGTGCGGTGGTGCGTGGTGGTGGTGGGAGTGGTGGTGCGGTCGTGTGCGGTAGAGGAAGAGGAAGTTGTATTTGTCAACGATGAGGCGGTAGGAGAAGAAGAGCAGCCCGGCGGGCAGCACCAGGGGGGCCAGGGGCGCGTGGAAGAGCAGCAGGCAGAGCGCCGTGGTGTTGTATGCGTAGTACTGCGCGTAGTCAAACTGCAACTCGCCCCGCCTCTTCCGTGAAAGCTCGTGTGCCTCCATCCCTGCTGCTGGAGCCTCCGCCCCCGCTGATGGTGGTGCCTCTGGTGTGGGGGATGCGCATGCTGGTGGCTGCTGTGCTGCTCCCGTGCCACCTGCATGCGTTGCTGCTGATGTGGGGTCTTGTATGCGTGCAGCAGGGGTCGGAGGGGAGGCGTCGCAGGCCATGACGGGGGGTGGGTGGGTGGAGTGTGGGGGGAGGGATATGTGTGTTGCGGTGGGGGAGGACGGTGAAAGGAGAGCAGAGGTGCGAGAGGAAGGTGAAAGGAGGTGAGAGTGGGTGGCTGTCTCTAATTCTGCCTCTTCCAGCAGCGACAGCAACCCGAGGTCACTCTCACTGCTGCACACACTCTCTCCCTCACTCCCTCCCTCCTCGTCATCACTCGCCCCGTTGCCACCTTCAGCCATGTCATCCAATGGCTGTCCGCCACGTGTCTCAGCATCGCCATTCCCACAATGCTCCTCAACGGCGTCCCCGGGGAGGGGCACATATGCACCGCTCTGCACCGCTCCGACTCCTCCCACTTGCTCCCTCCCAGCCACCACTGCCCCCACCCAATCTCCCAGCACCTCGTATCCACTGCCCGCATTCCCCAGCCCCACGCCCTCTCCGCCTGCTACCAGCCCTCTCCCTACATGTCCAGCCCTTGTGATGCGACGCCAGTGCCGTGAGAGGCGCTGGTGGAATCTGTGAAGAAAGACAAGCATGCGGTGCAGTGAAAGATGCAGGCAGAGGCGGCGCAGGGAGAGGCGCAGGCGGCGCAGGCGGGGGGCGAGCCAGGCGAGGGGTGCGAGGAGGTCAAAGGAGACACCGAGCAGCGCGGAGGTGAGCAGGAAGCACAGCGCGGAGAGCGAGGAGGCGGGGATGAGCGAGGCGTTGAGCCAGTGCAGCACCGTGGGGCAGTGCGCCGACAGCAGCGAGCAGCGCTGCGCGCGCAGCAGTGCCGCCTGCAGCAGCGCCTCCAGCAGCGCCTGGCGTGGGACGGGCAGCGGTTGGAGAGAGTTGGGGCGAGGGGGAGGAAAAGAAGGGTGGATACGCAGTGACAAAAAGTCAGTGCCCGGCGGCAGGCAAGGCAAGGCATGAGTTGGCAGGTTCCCCTGCACGCTCACACGCAGACAACACGACCAGCGCAGCCGCAAGGGGGCAGCAGAGGGCAGCAGAGCGAGAGGGCGGGGATGGGGATGGCACCTTGAGCACGTATAGATTGAAGAGGTAGAGTGCGGTGAGCTTGAGCAGCAGAGCGGCCTGCTGGCGCGACGTGGTGATGTGGCCCTCGAAGACCACGAGGCGGTGCAGTGCGGCGGGCATGACGCCGTACATGGCGGTGAACGAGAGCACGTTGGGCAGGAACTGCAGCGCCACCGCTGCCTTGCCGCTGTTGCTCTGATGGCCCGGGCGGGGATGGGGTGAAAGGGTGGGGAAGGGAGGAGGAATGAGAGAGGAGGGGTAGGATGAAGAGGGAATGGAGTGCTGCTAGATGCGCTTCACCCCTTTTTCCGCCTCCCGTGTTCGCTCCACTGCATTGTGTTGCGCTCATCCCCCACCGCCCCCACCGATCCTCTCTTGACATCAACTCACGCGCGCCCATGAGAGCCACACGTTGAGGTGCGAGAGGGCGGCAGTGTCGGCAGTGTGGGCGGCAGACGAGACGGCGGAGAGCAGGGCGAGCGGGCACGACCACGCACACAGCGCCGCCACCACCACCACATTCACCACCCACGTGCGGACACGCCTTGCCGCCCGGCTGCCGCCCACATTCCGCCAGATGATGCTGGCGGCAGGCGGCGCGCGCTCTACACGCCAGGAGGCGGTGGCGAGGGGGGCGAGGCGCCACCTGGGGGAGGCCCACAGGGCGTCTCTTAAAGCCCGCGTGGCCGTGTAGGCATCGCGGAACACCACCAGCGCCACCCCCGCCCCGCCCCCCCTGCCCCTTTGCAACAGCTGCGCCTCCCCCTCCGCCCTGCGCACCTGCTCCTCCAGCCTCCGCGCCTCCTCCCCCCAGTCGCGCACCCCCATGCCCCACAGCCAGGCAGGGGATGCGGGGGGGAGAGTGCGCAGGGTGGCGAAGAGGTGCGAGAGGGAAAGGGAGAGCGAGTGCAGGGCGGTGATGGGGGAAAGGCAGAGGCAGTGCACTGCAGAGCGGGCAGTGTGGGGCGGCAGGAAGAGGCCAAGGCACGCGAGCAGAGAGGACGCCACGGGCCCACCTGCCCCACCCGTGCCACTGCCACAACCCCCTCTCCCTAACTCCCCTCCCTCCCCATCCTCTTCCCCCTCCTCCTGCTCCCCTCCTCCGCCTCCGCTCATCCCCTCCTCTCTCCTCCCATCCAATCGCTGCATGCCAGCTGGACCCTGCCGGCCGCTCCAGGCGATGAGTGGCTCGTGCACAGACGCCACGTCAGCACCACTATCAGCATGCACGTGTGCTTGCGGCCCCGCGCCAGCACCTGTCTCCACACCTGCGGTGCCCTGCAGAGCGGCCCTGGCGTGGGCCTGGGCGAGGCGGGCTGTGAGGGCCGCCACGTGCCGCCTGGCTGCCAGCGCTGCCGCCACGTCGGGCGGCTGCAGCACCCTCGCCACCCTCCCCGGGTACAGCCGGTCCCAATACTCCAGCAGTAGCTGGGGGAGAGGGGAGGCGGGGTTGGGTTTGGAGGACAGGCAGGGGAGGTGGGAGGGGTGTGGAAATGGGAGACAGGTGAATGGATGTGCGCGGGAGTGCGTGCGTGTGTGCGTGAGTGAGCAGGTGAGTATGGGAGTGCACGAGTGAGTGAGTGAGAGAGTGAGTGAGTGAGTGAGAGAAGGCGGAGGGCAGCAAGAGGGCACCTGAGGGCAGGCTGATAGGCCTCTAGGCACTCCGCGAATGAGAATTGTGTACTCTGCCACGTCATGCGCTGTCATGTCCACGTCATCATCGCCATCAACAGCATTATCAAGGGCGGCAGCACCATCAGAACCATCAGCACCATCAGCGCCATCAGCGCCATCAGCGGGAGTGCCATGGCGGGTTACACAGCGCAGGGCAGCATACCCTTCCCGCGGACTCTCCCCATCCCCGCTGCCCTGCCCCCCGCTTCCCCACCCCGACCACGCTCTCCCCGAACCCCCTGCGTCTCCTCCGCCCTCGTCCCTGCCCTGCGCCACCGCCCTGGCGCGCACGCGCTGGCGGCGGAAGGCGCGGATGGCGAGGTGCACGGCGGGGGGCAGCAGCAGCGCGAAGAGCGCGTGCAGCCAGAGCGCGGGCGCGGCGGGCACGACGTGCGCGATAGTGGCGGCCGCCAGGTAGTCGCACACCGCGGAGTCCGCTCCGCGCAGGTTGGCGGGGAACAGCAGCGCCATCGCGGGCACCAGCAGCGCTGCGATGAGCGCGCACGTGCAGCGCTGGGGGAAGAATTGGGGGAAGTGGGGGAGCAGGGGAGAGGAGGCGGAAGGGGAGGGGAGGGGGAAACGGCGGGGGGAAGTGGTTCAGGAGACTGAAGGGGAAGGAGGGGGGAGCCGGGGAGAAGAAGGGGGAGAACAAGTGAGTGGGGGTGGCGCGGGGCGCACGAGCAGGATGAGGTAGTCGGCGGCGTCCGCTCCGCACAGCGTGACGATCTGCGCGTCCGTCACGTGCCACACCGCGCGCAGCTTCCGCCACGCGTGCCGCGCGGACGGCAGGCGGTGATCGGCGCGCAGCTTGACGGCGGCGAAGAGCGCCACGCAGCACACGCCGGCCGGCGCGCTCACGTTCCACAGGTACTGCAGCCCCCACGCCGCGCCCGCCCCGCCCGCCCCGCCCCCATCGCCGCCCCCGCACGTGCTGTTAGCGGGCGGCGGTGGTGCGAACGACATGGGCGGAAGGATCGGCGGACTGGGAGGATGGTGGGCGGGGAGGGGTAGCGCGCGCGGCAGGGAGTACTAGTGCGCGTAAGCATCAGGCGGAGAGCCTAGGGGATGCGGGAAGGGCGCCAATGGGCGGCACGGCGGAGAGGGTACGGTGGCGCGGAAACAGTGGCGGCGAGGGGTGGCGAGGAGTGACCATGGCTAGTAGCGCGACGCTAGCGACCGGAGGTGGCGGCAGCGTACGAGGACTGCGCTCGTTGAGTCGCGTCGCACGGCCGGCCTGGTGAATGGGTTTGAGAGATCGGCGCGCAACGGCACGTGTGCGGCTCGGGAGGTGCTTGGGAAGTGGTGGTGTGCGGGGTGGGAATGCGAATGTGTCATAGTTGGGAGGGGGTGTGGTGTGTGTGAATGCTGGATTTGGTCATTTCAAAATAAGAATCTGCAAGCAGCATGCGTGTATTTGTGGATACGACTGCAATAGCGAATCTGTTACTGTCGCATGCTTGGCAGTCCCTCTCCCTCCCTCCCTCATCCCTCTCCGTCACTACTTTCAACCCCACCATCCACGTGCGCGCACACTACACCAACGCGCGCTGCGACTGCTGGGTGCGCGCGCCGTCATCCCCGCGGATGAATCCCGTCGCCCCCCTCTTTCCGCGGTGACCTGTCCGCGTCGGTTCTTCCCCTCGCCCGCTCTCCGTCCTCTCGCGCGATCGCCAGCATGCCTCGCCCGCATCATCGCAGCACACTCGCCGTCGCACGCCGATTCGTCGCAGCAGTCGCAAATGCGCGCAGCGACATCGCCCCGGGCACAGCGCGCACACCCGCGCTGCTTGAGCTCTCCGCGCCCCCACCTCCCGCCCCCCTGGCTGCTACCCCCGCGCATTCCTTCCGCATCAGCGCGTTACCCGCGCTCAGGGGCGCAGCAGGGGGGAATTCCCCCCTGACACATGCTGGCGCAGTGCTGTCCGCCGCTGCGGCGGCTATAGCCGCCGCGGTAGTGGCGGAGGAAGGATCAGCGGCGCTCACGGAGTGCGAGGGCGCAGAGAGGGGTAAGGGCGGAAGCGAGGAGAGAGAAGAGCAGGAGGCGGTGCGCGCGGAGAAGGGGGAAGAAGCGGCGAAAGGAGCGTTTAAAGGGGAGGGGGTGGCAGAGCGCGGGGCGGTGATGAGAGCCCTGAGCGCGGAGGTGCGCGCGGGGCTGGTGGCGGCGGTGGGCGAGGAGGGCGTGGAGGAGGGCAAGGAGGAGAGGCAGAGCCACGCCAAGCCGTGGAACAGCTACCACCCCATCTCCGCCCTGCCCGCCGCTGTTGTCTTCCCCAGGTCACTCTCCCCCACCCTGCTGCCCCACTGCTGTTTCTGCCCTGCTCATGCCCCCTCATGCCCCCTCATGCCCCACCCACCATACGCCCTCACTACTTTCAAGCCCTCCTGGCATGTGTGGCATGCGTGATTGCTTTCTTGATGGCATGTGCGGCATGCGCGATTGCTTTCTTGATGGCATGTGCAGCATGCGTGATTGCTTTCTTGATGGCATGTGCGGCATGCGTGATTGCTTTCTTGATGGCATGTGCGGCATGCGCGATTGCTTTCTTGATGGCATGTGCGGCATGCGTGATTGCTTTCTTGATGGCATGTGCGGCATGCGTGATTGCTTTCTTGATGGCATGGCATGGCATGGCATGTGTGCTGGCATGGCATGTGTGCTGGCATGGCATGTGTGCTAGCATGGCATGTGTGCTGGCATGGCATGGCATGGCATGTGTGCTGGCATGGCATGTGTGCTGGCATAGCATGGCATGGCATGTGTGCTGGCATGGCATGTGTGCTGGCATAGCATGGCATGGCATGTGTGCTGGCATGGCATGTGTGCTGGCATGGCATGGCATGGCATGTGTGCTGGCATGGCATGGCATGGCATGTGTGCTGGCATGGCATGGCATGGCATGGCATGTGTGCTGGCATGGCATGGCATGGCATGTGTGCTGGCATGGCATGGCATGGCATGGGTGCTGGCATGGCATGGCATGGCATGTGTGCTGGCATGGCATGGCATGGCATGTGTGCTGGCATGGCATGGCATGGCATGTGTGCTGGCATGGCATGGCATGGCATGTGTGCTGGCATGGCATGGCATGGCATGTGTGCTGGCATGGCATGGCATGGCATGTGTGCTGGCATGGCATGGCATGGTATGACATGGCATGGCATGTGTGCTGGCATGGCATGGCATGGCATGTGTGCTGGCATGGCATGGCATGGTATGACATGGCATGGCATGTGTGCTGGCATGGCATGGCATGGCATGTGTGCTGGCATGGCATGGCATGGCATGGCATCAGGAGCACGGAGCAGGTGGCAGCAGTGGTGAGGGTGTGTGCGGAGCATGGGGTGCCGGTGGTGGCGTATGGGGGAGGCACGTCCCTGGAGGGCCACACCACCACGCCCATGGGGGGAGTCAGCATCAACATGACTCGCATGAACGTGAGTGCTCACATGCCATCCCCACTGCCTCGCTGCGCTCCCTGCTCCTTGCTTCTGTTTGCCACCAATACCCCAACACTCTAATCACGTGCGGTGTCGTTGCCACACCATTCGCTGTGGCCTTTTGAGGCGCCTGAGCATGTGCCCACTACCATCCCATATTGCCCCCTCCACCCCTCCCATCGCCACTGCTGCCATCCCCCTCATGTCCCACCCACAGCAAGTGCTAGCAGTGCACGAGGGGGACATGGACGCGGTGGTGCAGCCGGGCATCACGTGGGGCGACCTCAACGCACGCCTGGCCCCGCTGGGCCTCTTCTTCCCGCTCGACCCCGGCCCCGGCGCCACCTTAGGCGGCATGGCTGCCACGCGCTGCAGCGGGTCGCTGGCCGTGCGGTACGGCACGATGCGGGACAACGTCATCTCGCTGCAGGTGAGCACAGTGCTTCATGTGCTGCGTGTGAGAGCTTTCACAGCCCCATGCGATGGGACTTGAGCATGCTCTTGTTGCCAGCCTGCCGGCACCACTGCCACTGCTCCCCCTTCCTTCCTCCCACCACTCCCACTTCTCCTTTCTCTCTGCCTTTTCCCTTTCCCACTCCCACCCTCACTACACACCACACCACACCACACCACACTGCATCTCCTGCCCCCGGCAGGCAGTGCTGGCAAACGGCGAGGTGGTGCGCACGGCAGCGCGCGCTCGCAAGAGTGCAGCGGGGTACGACCTGACGCGGCTGCTGGTGGGGTCCGAGGGCACGCTGGCTGTCATCACCGAGCTCACCGTGCGCCTGCACCGCATCCCACCGCTCTCCGCCGTGGCCATGTGCCCCTTCCCCTCCATCCGCGCCGCTGCTGACGCTGCCATCGCCACTGTTCACAGCGGCGTGCAGGTGGGACAGGGGGGTGGTGTGGGGAAGGGGGGTCAGGGATGAGGGAAGGGAGGGGGCGATGAGGGGAGAGAGGGGCTGTTGAGGGAGGGATGAGTGGTTCGGGGGAGGAGGGTGGTGAGGATGAGAGAGGGGGTGGAAGAAACATGGCAGTGGGGAGGTGAGAAGTGGAGACCATGGGCGGTTATGAGGTAACCCTCTCCCACACTCCCCGCAACGCCTTCCTCCCCTCCAGGCATCGCGAGTGGAGCTACTAGACGAGGTGATGGTGGGCGCGTTCAACTCTGCCAATGGGTACTGCTACCCGCACTGCCCCACGCTCATGCTCGAGGTCACAGCGGAGACCCCGCAGCACCTGGAGCAGCAGCTCGCGGCTGTGAAGGCGGTGGCAGAGCGGCACGGTGCGGAGGAGATGCGGTTCGCAGAGGGCGAGGAGGAGAAGCGCGAGCTGTGGCGCGCCCGCAAGGAGGCACTGTGGGCCGCTTACTCGCTGCGCCCAGGGACAGAACCTCTTATCACCGTGCGTGCCTGTGTGCTGTGTTGCTGTGCGAGCGAGGGAGTGACAGCGCCTCATGAGTGTGGTGGCACTACCATCCCTCTCTGCATGCTTTGCTAAGACCCATGTTAGCTACCCATGCCGCCATGCCCCCCTGTCTTCATTATCTCTGTACGCCCCCTTCGCCCCTCCTTCCCTCTTGCCCCAATCCCTCTCCCTCTCCCTCACCCACCACTCCTCACCCCTCGCCCTCTTGTCTGTGTGCAAGCAGGACGTGTGTGTGCCCTTGTCACGCCTGGCAGAGTGCATGGACGCCACAAAGAGCGACGTGCAGCGCTCCGCCCTGCCGTGCCCCATGCTGGCGCACGCGGGCGACGGCAACTTCCACGTGTGCATCTTCTTTGACCCCTCCAGCGCCGAGGAGACCGCTGAAGCCAAGGCGCTCTCTGCTGCCATCACTCTCCGCGCGCTCGCCATGGATGGTGGGTGTGCGAGAGGGGTGAGGGAGGGGGAGGGGGGAGAGGAAAGGGCAGGGTGGTGTGGAAAGTGGGGTGGTAGCTGCATAGCACTGCATGCTGTGTTGTGGCAGCGAGGCGTGGCTTGTGAGTCATGGCGAGCTGTAACTGTCTCCCTCTCTGTCCCGTTGCCCCCTGCTTCTCAGCATGTGGCAGCCTCACTCACGGCATGCAATACTCATCACATCCCCCCACATTACCCCGTCCGCCCATACAACAATCCTCCCCTCACGGCCTCCCCCATCCCATGCCCATGCCCCCATGGCCATGCAGGCACGTGCACGGGGGAGCACGGGGTGGGCGTGGGCAAGACACAGTACCTGGAGAGAGAAGTGGGCGCGGGGGCAGTGGCGGCCATGCAGGCAGTGAAGGACGCTCTCGACCCCCACGGCATCCTCAACCCCGGCAAGGTGCTGCCTCCCCGCCCCCCCTGCCTCTCCTGACTCCTCACCTCATCCCTCACGCGCCTCTCATTCATATGACCACCCTGCTACACACCCGGCTGCCGAATGCTGCCCAGCCGCCTGGTGGGCACACTAGTGCATCCTCAAGAGCAGGGAGGGATGTTTGTGTTGCTCAAGACAGCGCCTCTGCGCCCTGCATGCAGTGATCTGTTTCCCCAGTATTGGTCGTCGTCATTCCCACGCATTTAGATAACACATGAAAATATAAAGCGTCAGACACAATATTGGTGAAGGTGCAATGAACAAGACAAGCAGTTAGTCAAACTTGTTTGACCATTTGTCAATTCCGTAGCATAGCAGTCACAAGACAAGTCAGCAGCAGTAGGTTCCTTGTACCAGAGTCTACGATCTGGGCTGCTGGTACCATGGTAACTGCATCGCAAAGCAGCAAGAGGCTGTTGCAATGAGAGCCTTCACCCAGCAGAGTGGTCATTTGCCACACGGCATGCCACACATCAGTTAGGGCAAGGGGGGCCCGCCTAGAGGAAGGGGAGGATAAATACGGCATGTTAAGCGGAAGTAGAGGGGAGAGATGGAAGGGGTGAGGACATGAGGGTGAAGGAGGTGGCAGGAGGGAGCATAGCAGCAGAGGGCGAGGCGGGCAGGTCTGCATCAGTGGATTGCTGTTGGTGGGTGAGGGAGACAGAGCGCGAGGGCGGGAGGGAGGAGGAGGGAGTACGGGGGACGGGGAGGTGAGGCACGAGGGGGAAGGGGGGCGGCAGCAGCAGCTGTGCTGCCAGGGCAGCATCACTCTCCCGTTCCTCCTCTGCTGCCTCTGCTGCTTGCTCTGGTTCAACCTGGGTGTGAGGTGTGAGGGGCGTGTCAGTGATGTCAATGCTGAAGTGCTCAGACGCGCCTGGGCTGCCCAGGGGAGTCTCGTCTGCTTCCACCGCCACCACGCCTGCTGTGCCTGTGCGCGGGCCTGCTGTTGGCAGTAGCGGCACAGGAGCATTGCAAGCAGCAACAGCAGCAGCATGAGGGCAGGGAGTGCAGCTGCTGTCAGCACTGCCCGGGTCACTTGTTGACCCGCCTATTGCCTCCAATGCACCCTCCTTCACATCCTCCTCTTGCTGCAGCTGCTGCTGCTGCTGCTGCTGCGCCACCTGTTCCTGTTCCTGCCCGCACACCTCAACGCCTACAGCATCAACCCTTGCTGCCTCCCCCACGCCCTGCTTCTGCTGCTCAACATTGGCTTGGGAGGAGAGCAAGTTCGGATGCTGCTGGATATGGTGGTGGTGGCAGTGGTGGTGGTGATGCTGCTGCTCACCATGTGCATGCTGCTGCTGTTGCATCTCATGCTCATGGCAGTGATGGTGATGGTGGTGGTGGAGGTGGTGATGGTGATGGGAGTGGGGGTGGGGGACCACGGGAGCACCTCTATCCGTCTGCTCCCCAGCAACCTGCTGTCCAGCAACACTGCTTTCCACCACCACCGCCACCTGCTGTTGCTGCCTCCCCTCCTGCGCCTCCACAGCCCCTCCCCTCTCCACTCGCTCCTCCACACCACCACCTCTCACATCCACCTGCCCATCCTGCTGCCTCTGCTCTGCTGCCTGCTCCTGCCACTCCTGCCGCTGCTGCCGCTGGTGTCGTCGCTGCGATCGCATCTCTTGCCGCCGTCGCCGCTCCCGCTGCAGCTGCCGCTGCTGCGCCTGAGCCTGGGCCTGCGCCTGAGCCAGCTGCTGCTGCTGCTGCAGGTGCTGCAGGCGCAGGGCGTGCAGGCGCACGAGCTCAGCATACCACGGCCGCCCGCGCAGCTGGAAGCGGCTCAGCGGCGCGTGGCGGAACATGGCTGACAGCGTGCCCGGGAATATGCCCAGACGCTGGTGGAAGGGGGAAAGGGGAGGGGGGGGAAGGAGGGGAGAGGTGGGGGAGGGATGTGAGCGGCCACGCGTTTGAGAGGAGGCGCGTGAGCACGTGGCAGAAGCGGGATGGTGCTGAGTCAGCAAGGTAAAAACGGAGGGGGCAGGGTACGTAAGAGAGGGGCGAGAGAGGCTGCGTGCGCGGTGGTGGTGGGGGGGCGGATGAGAGTGGGAGAAGGGCAGGGGGGGAGCAGGTGGAGTGGAGCGCTTACAGCGAGCCAGGTGCGTCTGTTGGGGGGAGGCATGGGGCGACCCATGAGGCGCGAGAAGAGGCGCCTCTCCGCATCCTCCACCTGTTGGAGCGCACCACAGCGGGCATCGAAGGGGGAGAGGAGTTGGCACAGGTGGATGTTGGTGCGAGTCAACAGTGGGAGGGATGGAGATGTGCATGGATGGAGATGTGCATGGATGGAGAATATGGGGAAAGGGAGGGGTGAGGATGGTGGATGGATGGTCGTGGAGGAAGTGAGGGAAGGGAGGGAGTGGCGAACGGGGCCGAGCAGGCGATGAGATGAGAAGATGTCCAGCACAGGAGAGGTGAGCGTGGGGCAGGGCACGCACCTTGAGGGCGCAGTAGCGCAGGCGCAGGGCGAGGAGGATGACTAGGAGGCGGAAGAGCAGGAAGGGGCGCAGCGCCTCGAGCGCGGAGATGAATGTGATGATGAGCTCCACCACTATGTACAGCGTCAACAGACTCTGCCCGGCATGGGGGGGAGAGGGGGAGGGAGGGGGGGATGGCAGGGAGAGGAAGGGGGGGTGTGAAGGGATGAGGGAGGGAAGGAATTGTGTGGGAAATGGAGGTCATACTGTTGGCATCACATTGGCAGGGGTGCACAAGGGGGGGTGAGTGGGAGTGGGCAGGCAGAATGAGGGTAGGGGTAGAGCGTGTGAGATACGCAAGTGGTAGAGGGCGTGGAATGGACCAGCACTGCACTCACCACATTCTCGAGGATGGCTCCTGCGAAGCCGATCATGTCCAGTGAGAGGTACAGCACCCTGTGGGGGGAGGGAAGGCGAGGGGAAGAGCGTGGGAAGTGGGGTGAATGGAGGGGGAAAGCGAATGGGAGAGAGGAAGGTGAAGAGTTGTTTTGGTAGGATCGTGCAGCAACGGGGGCCAGGAGGGCGAACTGGTGCATCAAGTAGTAAATCAAGTATGCGGGAGGTGGTGAAACGAGAGAGAGGGGGCGAAGTGTGGCTGACAGGTAGGCCATGGCGACCCAGATGTTGGAGGAGGTGAGCATGGCGTGCGACACATAGTCAAAGTTTGTGTCCAGCCCCCCCGTGCCCCCCGCCGCCGCCGCCTGCCCCTGGCCCGTCGCACCCGTGTCCACCGGCAGCACCTCCACGCTCTTGCCTCGGTTCGACATCACTCCCGCTGCAGTCGGCACGGGATAGATGGAGGAGGGTGCAGGGAGGTGGGCACACGGAAGAGGTGTAGTTCTTTGAGCGCTGTCTTGCCGTGTGCTAGTTTGAATCCACCTCAGCGGTTTGCTGCCACCAAGCACACACTGGCGCCACATTAGAAAGCAGCGCATGGCAGGGAACGAAAGCAGTGCTGGAGAATGTGCGTTGCATCACACAGTCAGGGAAGTGTAGCGCACGAAATGCTGTTTTTCGACGAAGCCAAGAGCGAGTTGTTAACAAAATCTGACTGCATGAAACAGTGTCCACTCGCCAGCAGGCAACGCTTGAGAGCAAGCGAGGTGGAGAGGCAGGCGGGGGCAGGGGCAGGGGCAGGGCATGGCACGGACCGATGAAGGAGACGATGTAGAAGATGGAGCCGAGCAGCAGCAGCGCAATGAAGAGGCGCTTCACGCGCTGGAACCACTTGACACACCGCGGGTCGAATATCGCCTCCATGCCCGCCACGTCCACTCCCTCCCACCCGCCCCTCGCACTGGCAGGCGGAGGGGGCAGCACCACGTGCACCGCCTCCACCCACATGTCGCCCTCCGCCTGCCCTGACGCCTCCCTCAACGGAGCTGCACGCAAACAAGGAGAAGAGGAGGTGATGAGGAGGGGAGGCGGATGAGGAGGCAAGGTTGAACGAGGGAGGGGGGAGGGGGGTCTATGGAAGCACGGAAGCACGAAAAGGAGTGGCAAGCAGAGGGTGTTAGGGACGGACAGCACCACTAGTGTTCTATGGAAGCAGGTGGAGCAGTAACAGCACAGCCCCCTGGGCGCGGAGCAGGCTTACCGAATTGGAAGTCCAGCAGCGCGGCCTCGGCACCGTCACCATCGTTGTCTGCACTCGCCTTACTCTCCCCACCACTGCTCCTGCTGTACCCGCTGCTGCAGCTCACAGCGCTGCTATCGCTCTCCCCTCCATCCTCCTGCTCAGCCCCGTCCCCATTCCCCCCCACACTCCCATGTGCGCATCCTTGCTGCCTCTTCCCCGCCTCTGCTCCTTGCTCCCCATCAGCGCTCCTCCGGCATTCCATACAATACCCCTCGTTTTCGTCACACTCATCATAAGGCGCCCAGCCCCTTTCCCTATCCTCCGAATCACGCTCGTCATAGTCACTCTCGGTATCAGCATCGCCAGAGTCAGAAGTACCTCCACCTCTTGCTGCTGACGTGCCAGCACCACCACGAGCCAACCCTCTCGTGCCTCTCAGGTGCTGTCGCGTGCTGCGTCCCCACCGCACCACAGCATCCACCCCGCCTCTGCACCGATCCATCAACACTTCTATTCTCCTCCTCCCTCTCCTCCTCCTCGCCCCCTCTTCCTCCTGCTCCATTTCACTGCTGTCATACTCGCTATCGCCATACTCGTTACTGTGAATATCCTCTCCGCTGTCTGCACCATCCACCTGCGCGCTCTCAGCTCCCCGCCTTGATCCGCCAGGAGCAACGCGGTCGCCCTGTGCCCCCCCGCTTCCCCTCGCGCCATCTGCGCGCGCGCGCCCGCCAGCGGCGATTAACTCCGTGCCCACAAAGAAGGACGCGCCGGGACCGTGAATCACCACAGACAGTGGACGACGGTTTTCGGGACCTTCCTCTTCCACTTCGCCGCTTTCGCCTTCCATCACACTCTCCTCTGCTTCTCTTGCCGCATCTGCCCTCCGCCTCCTCCTACCGCCTCTCCTCGGGCCTTGAGGCGCGGGGTTGCCCTGCTGAGCGGAGACCGCGCCTCCTCCTATCAGTCCGCACGCGCGCAGTAGACCGCGGCCACCCTCCGCCGAACCCACTCGAGGACTCGACTCCGCTTCGGCCGCTAAAGCCATTTCCGTTTCAAACAATGAATCTCCTCCGCTTTCCAGCCGTCCATCTTCCGCCGGGTTTTCGCGCTCTTGGCTGCTATCGGCGACTCCTGTGCCATTTCCCCTCGTAAATCCCCCAATGCACGTGCAGGCGCTGCACGACGAGGGCGACAATGGATGGCGATCGATGTCGTGTAGCGACGGCGACGACTCGTCCAGGATGACGTCAGCCGTTGAGGGTGGTAGTGTGACCGGCAGACCGCTAGGATTTGAAGCAGGGTGTTCGACGACGGTTAATAACGAAGCCTTGGTACCGTCATCACGCACCGGAATAGCAACTCTATCGTGCTGCGAAGGACCAGGTGGAAGAGGGCTGTTCACTTCGTTGTAGTCACATTCGGCCCTCGTGTTGCCCGTAGTGGTGGTAGTGCTGGCATCTCCTGCAATAAAGCCCATGCCCCACCCAGTGCTGCTGCTGCTCTCCTTGCCATAACTCGTCTCGCTGATGTTGAGTTCTGGACCGTCGATTGTAATCTCAACAGCGTCCGTTGATTTTGTAGCATGACCATCCTGAAGAGCAATCGCACGGCTGTCGGCTAACTCGACCTCCTGGCACGCGAGCTTGTACGACTCTGACTGTAGCAGAGGCCAGCCCTCCCCGGCCTGGTCGGGCGTCGTCAGTACACTCGTTTCCGGAGCTCCGGCCAAATTTCCCCGCATATCACATTCATCCTTCATGCAACCTCTCGCCAGGGAAACCGTGCAATCACCCATTTCCAAAGTACTGCAACCGCTGATTGACGAACAGTCCAGATCGATCAGGACATTCTCGAGGCAACAGAACTTGTCAAAACAGTCATAGAAACGGCATAATAACTGTTACTAGCGATGCCAGGTTATGCTGAAATTATTTTGAATCAGCGACTGATGGCAAGAGGCAGATAAACTAATAGAAGCCACTGATTGGAACCGCCGCACCAGATTAGGCAGAGCAATACGAGTTACCGTCGTCACTGGGAACTACTTTGTTAGGCGTCTGGCCACACCACTTACACGCTCTATATGATCAAGCAACCACCATGGAGATGACCAGAGCCGGACAAGTGACTGGATGGACAGAAGTGAAGCAAGGCGGAGTTCTCGAGGCAAGAAAGTGAAGGTGCTGTATACCCTCGAGACTGCCAGCAGCCGAAAGCAGTCCGCCAGTACCAACCATTGTTGGAGAACACACTGCA
Source organism: Closterium sp. NIES-65 (assembly GCA_948144175.1). Classification (NCBI taxonomy): domain Eukaryota; kingdom Viridiplantae; phylum Streptophyta; class Zygnematophyceae; order Desmidiales; family Closteriaceae; genus Closterium; species Closterium sp. NIES-65. Next base: position 940,632 of record CANXME010000966.1, on the reverse strand, counting down.
AATCTGCCTACTGGCATATTCCTGAGCGACGGACAAAAGGTTATGCGAATTGTTCGCACAGCGATAATGCATCTTCCGTTGGTGGCATTCTCCCCTCGGCACAATCCCCAGGCGCAGTTGCTCGCCTTTGGATCACTGCCCTCACGGAGCTCGCCGAATCGCCGTCTTAGAAGGATGCCTGCGACCGCCAGCAATGCTGGTTTCCATCGCATCAGATTTTCGCAGTAAAAGTGCTCTGGTTGCTTGGGGGAGATCCAATGTCGCACATCTATACGCGATAGCTTATGAAGGCATTGAAAAATACCGAGGCAAAGCTATATGACGAGTTGTAGGAGCCAGCAACTGTATTTGAGGCTCTTTGCCTTTGCTTTTATGGACTCAAGCCTCATTGATCCTTGATAAATGCATCCACGAGTTTGATTCATGACTATGTAACGAACATTTACACGAGTCTACGTTTGAACGGCAATACAGAAAGTATGTCATATATCGTATACAAGGCTTGTTACGTACGGGTCATGCATAGCGCTTGTAGCTAATATTTGAGTCAGCTTCCATCGAAACCTTGGGAGTTTCTTTTGGAATGGCACATCCTTGTGAAACGAAGTTTAGTGGTCGAATACGTGCGACTGTAACCACATTTGCGACGCTCGTCAGTCGCATGGATGTTGGTGCTTGGGCCATTTTGCCTTTCGCGAAATATTTGCGAAAGCGGCCATTTGTGTTGTCAACAAAAGCGTAGTTCGCAAGTTCCCGCCACTCTTTTCTGTGTGGCAAGCTTGTCAGGTATGGTGGCAGGCAATAGGTTCAAATCACATTCTTGCACCCGTTCCTCGCTCCTGCTGACCATGTAATCCCAGGGTTCTCAGATTCTGCCTGATCATTCTCAAGTTAGCAACACCTGACGCTAGTCCCTGTAATCCGACAGTGTCCTACCATATCTAGGTGCGAAAGGCTTTTTGAATCTGCAGCTTACTCTTCTTTTTCCCTCCACTCTCTGAAGCATCTCCTCGAGTCGTCTTCGCATGGTTCACCCGTGACGTGATCTCACGGAAGCGCAGAATTGGACCATATACGGTCAGGGAGGTTGCTGCTTGTGTTGGAGGATCGTGTTTAGTCGACACACAAGGTAGATTCAGCGGAGGGAGCGGCATCCGATCAGCATCAGGGAGGTTTGAGAGTGAGGCGTCGCGGCTGAAACTGGATCGCGACCCAGGCCCGACCACACCCAGTCCTTGTTTACGCGGAAGCGGACAAGGAGTGTCGAAGAGAAGAGCAGATCGTCTCGCGTTTACCCCGTGATTGCAGATCTGCCAGGAGTCCCCGTTCAAGGCTCTGCTATCTTCTTCCCCATTGTCCTTGAGCACCCTTCATCCTGTCGCAAACCTTATCAAGCGTACCGTACTTCCGCCGGGGTTTTCCTTCCCGACCTCGCAGATGTCGCCGATAGGTCTATTGTGACATTCACTTTCCACTTCCCCCCCTGGGGTTTTTCCACAGCGCCTCGTATGGGGTAGTTCACTCTGTTGTCCCGTGGCTGGAACCAGGGTCAGAGGGGTGCAGCAGCAACAGTGGGGGAGGGTGGGAGCGGGGGGACGGCAGACGTGGGAAAATAGCAACGGTCGACGGCAGCAGAGACACAGGGACCGCAATACCACGTAGAAACGATCGGGTTACCACCAGGGGGGCATGGATGATCTCGAGCGGGCCATTCTCTTCAGCTTCGATCAATCAGGAGCCGTCGACGTCTCGCTCCGCGCACGCGCGCACGCGTTCTGCGCGGAGGCTCGGCGCTCCCCGCAGCTATGGCGCGTGTGCGTGGAGCGGCTCATCTCGTCGAGCTACCCTGAGGTGCAGTTCTGGTGCCTGCAGGCGCTCGAAGAGCTCTTGCTGCGCCAGCGACTGCGCGCGGACGGCCAGCCGCAGCCCGCGGGGGGGGTATCTTCTGGCGACGGCGGCGCTGGCGCAGGGGCGGAGGGTGAGTTTCTTCCGCCCGAAGCGCTGGCGGAGCTCCGCGAAACCCTAATGGCGGTAGCCTTCAGGTGTCCCGTGGGATCAGGGCTGATGTCAGGGCTGATGCCAGGGGCGGGGGGGCCGCAGGGCATGGCAGATGCGCAGGCAGGAGGGCAAGCGGGCGGGGGGGTGCCGCTGTGCGCGTCATGGCCGGTATTCATCCGCAACAAGGTGGCGCAGGTGATCGTGCTGCTTATCCGCCTGCACTACCCCACACCGTGGCACACCGCATTCGACCCCATCGTCTCCGCGCTCATGGCGGTCGGCGCAGCGGCCAACCCCCAAGCCTCCGCCGCCGGCGGTACCACCAGCTCCATGGCGCAAGCGGGTGGCGCGGAGGGCGCGGGCGCGTGGAGCGTGGTGAGTCTGGACATGGCGTGCCGCGTGCTGGCGGCGCTGGACCAGGAGGTGCTGAGCATCGAGTACGCGCGCACGGCGGAGGAGTCGGCCGCCGCCATGCGCGTCAAGGACGGCATGCGCGAGGGCTGCATTGCGCCGCTCGTGCACGCCTGGTACTGCGCCGCTGTCGCGCTGCTAACGGCGCTGGGGGCGGGGGGAGCAGGAGGAGGAGCTGGGGCAGAGCAGGGTGGGATGCCGGGCAGTAACGGTGTGGGCGGGGGAGGGGGAGATGTGGTGTTGAGGGACGGGAGGGGGAGCGCGGTGAGCAGGGACGACGCGGCGGCATCTGTAGCGGCGCTGCTGGAAACGCTACAGCCGTACGTGGCATGGATAGACATCGGGCTTGTCGCGGACTCCCGTTGGCTGCCGCTCCTCTTCGGCCTCCTAGCAGCACACACCAGCGACGTGCGCCTGCGATCCGCGGCGTGCGGGTGCATCCTCGCTATAGTGAACAAGCGCATGGACGCCGTGAGCAAGGTGGCGCTGCTGCAGCGCGTGCAGATCGCGCAGGTGGCGGGCGTGCGCGTGGTGGAGGAGATCGCGCGCGCGGACGAGGGGCTCACGCTGCGCCTCGCGGAGCTGCTGACGGGCGCCGCCACCGAGATCATGGAGTGCATCAAGAAACTCGAGGCGGGGGGTGGCGGGGGCGGACGGGCGGAGGGGGTTCTGCAGGGGTTCGGGATGGAAGACGGGAAGGGCGCGGGCGCGGGGGACGGGGGAGGCGGGGAGGCGTCTGAATCAGTAGCAGTGGCGGCGACGGCGGCGGCGCAGGGCATGCTGGATTCCATTCTGCCGGCCGTGTTCTTTTTGGCGCAGAGGCACCCCGACGAGGACGTGTCCGCCAACTGCTTCCAGTTCCTCCTCTTCTTCGTCGCTGACATGCGCCGCGTCGGCGGCGCCAGCAGCAGAGGCGCCGCGGCGCTCGCCGCCACCGCAGCAGCCGCCGGAGCAGCAGACGCGGCGGCGGCAGCGGTGAGAGAGCGGCAGGAGCAGCAACTGCGGCAGGTGCTGCTGGTAGTGGGGGAGCGGATGAGGTACCCTGAGAGCAGCTGTGAGGCGTTAGATGCACCGACAAAGGAGGGCGAGGAGGAGGAGGAGCGCGTGGGCGAACAGCGCAAGGACCTCTTCGTGCTGCTGCGCTCCGCCGCCAAGGTCAACCCTGCCGTCGTGCGCGCGTTCGTCCATGAAACCCTAGCCGCAGCGCTCGCACGCGGGCCGCACGCGACGTTCGCGGAGACAGAGGCAGCAGTGCAGCTGTTCTATCAACTAGGCGAGGGCGTCACGGAGGAGGCACTCAAGCCTGGCAGCGGCGCGCTGGGGGAGATGACCGCGCTGCTCCTCTCCTCCTCCTCCTCCTCCTCTGCCTCGGTGGCCTCCCAGCATCAGGGAGCAGGCGGGGCGGCAGCAGGGGCAGCGGGAGGGGGGGTGAGGTACAGGGGGCACCGGCTGGTGGCGGTGGCGTGGCTGGAGGTGATAGTGCGGTACGTGCGGTTCGTGCAGCAGCACCCTCAGTACATCCCTGCTGCACTAGATGCTTTCCTGGGCCCGTGGGGCGTGGGGCACGGCAACAGCGCGGTGGCGGGGCGGGCAGCGTACCTGCTGATGCGCGTGGTGAAGGTGCTGAGACAACAGCTGCTGCCACTGCTCGACTCCATCCTCATGGTATGGCACGGTGTGGCACGGTGTGGTACGGTATGGCATGGTATGGTGTCGTATACACGCATGGGTGGGGAGCTGATGGTGTGGCATGGAGAGGGGAGGGGTGGGGAAGGGGATGCTCCAGCAGGCCGTGCCATGAGACTGCTCATTGATTTCCGCTGGGGATTGTGATGCTTGTCGCCCTTGCCCTGCCTGGATCTCAGCATTTCTTCGCTGCTCCCTTCCTATGCGCGTGTGACCTCATTTCACGCCTCCCTCCCACCACAACCGGCCCCTCTCCCCACCCTTCGCGTGCTCCCAGGGTCTGCAGCGCATGTTAGAGGCCATCACGTCGGCGCCAGCAGCAGCAGCAGCAGCAGCAGGCAAGGGGGCAGGCGGGCAGGGCAGACCAGCAGGGCCGTTTGGGCGAGGAGAAGGCGCCTTTGACGACCGCATCTATGCGTATGAGGTGAGCTAGGCATGCTGATGAGCGTGCTGTGCTGGTGGGAGAGCTGTGCTTGCAGGCGTGCTAGGTCACCTGTAGCTGCTCAGCAGCATCGTAGCCACCCACTGACTCTGCAAACCCTCATCTCTGCACTGGTCCCCCTTTCCCCTCACGCTCTCACAGGCAGTGGGGCTGCTGTTGGCGCAGGAGGAAGTGCCAGCTCAGCAGCAGGCAGCGTGCTTGTCAGCGCTGCTCACACCGCTCATCGCACGGGTGAGTGGGGCGAGAAACTTACGGGGGTTTCAGGTTTGGGTGATGCAGTAAAACAGGGAGCCATAGCATCTTCAACGGCTGGACTGGCAGCACAACTGCCATTGCTTTTTGCGTTTTCCTGATGCTTCTCACTCGCCTTTGACTCCCGCCTGCCACCTATCTTCATTTGCTCATACCCACCTTCACCTGCTCATACCCACCTTCACCTGCTCATACCTACCTTACCTACCCATACATGCCTTCACCTCCTGCCCGTGCCTTCCAGGCAGATGTGTTGGCACAAGAAGCACAGGCGGCAGAAGCAGGAGGAGGGGGAGCGGAGGCGGCAGCGGGCATGGTGGCGGCGCTGCAGCAGGTGATTATGGCCATGAGCTACCTGTCCAAGGGCTTTGCCGCGCACATGGTGACCACGGCGCGGCCAGAGCTGGCGCAGCTGTTCAAGGGCGCCGTGGAGTGCGTGCTCCGCGTGCTGCACGCCCTGCCCCGCAGCCGCCCCACTCGCTCCAAGGTACTCCCTTCGCCCTCAGACTGAATGTGAGCAGAGCAGGACAGGAGGTGTGTGGATCAGCTATCATGGTTGCCTGCCTGTTGCTGCCTCCTTCACATGCCTCGAGCTTTCTATTAAAGATCATAGCATGCATCACATGCCTCGAGCTTTCTATTAAAGATCACAGCATGCATCACATGCCTCCCTCTCTATTTTATTCTTTCACTAAGGCTATTTTCGCTTGCCTCGCCTCTACCCTCTCTCACCTCTCTCTGCACCCCTCCTCCGCCCATGCCCCCCACCAGGTGACATCATTCCTGCACCGCATGGCAGACTGCCTGGGGGCGCACATCATCCCCTTCCTGCCACAAGCACTGCCGCTCCTCCTCGCGCACTGTGAGGTACACCTCTGCTCCAACTGCTTGGTCTTTGTGTCTCCGCGTTTCCCTCGTCATCTCCACATGCGGCCTCTCTGTCATTTCAAAGTCTTTCCATGTCAAACCCTTACCCCCTCCTTCCCTCCCTTCCCCCTCCCTGCAGGCGAGGGACATGGTGGAGTGTGTGCAGCTGCTGTCACTGCTAACAGCCAAGCACCGCGCGCACATGGCGCCCATCGTCGACGCCCTGCTCGCCCCCCTCTTCGCCCGCCTCTCCGTCCTGCTGCCCTCGTCGCTCCCCTCGCTCATGGGGCCACCCAACACCACCTCTGACGCCTCTGGCACGCCCGAGGTGCGTGCGTGCATGAGAGTAGGGATGCTGGGAAAGGGGAGGAAGGGTGCATGCGTGTGTGCTTGTGCATGAGAGAATGGTTCCCTGCTGTCAAAGTGAACAAGCAACACGGGCTCCGTTCAGGGGCACAAGGAAGCCCTTTGCCTGGCAAGAATCCTCCCTTGTTGACACGTTTCCTCTCAAGCGCATACTCTCATCGCACTCATCCATCCGCTTCCTTGTTTGCTCCCCTCCCACTCTACTGCCATGGCAGGAGGTGAGGGAGCAGCGGGAGGTGTTGAGAGCAGTGGTGATGCTGCTGCACGGCATCACCATGGCGGACCTGCACGCCACCTTCCTCTCACCCGCCAACGCCTCACAAGTGCTCCCACGCATCATCACTCTCCTTCTAGACACGGCCTCACTGCATGTGGACATCTCGCTGCGCAAGGTGGCCGTTGCCTGCTTCATCCGCTTCGCCTCCGACTGGTGCTCCTGCGACCCCGAGAAGGTAGTGCACCTCTTTTGGGCAGCTTGAGAAGGGATGTGTTACCCGAAGGGATGCCGGTCAACCGGTAGAAGTGTATCATCACGACGTTGCGGTCTCCATCCGACGAAATGTGCCACGGTCAACACCGCTGTTTTCTTCTTTTCTTGCTTCTTGCTTCCCTGAATCGTCTCCCAAATCTTCGCCCTCATCCGTGTCTGCAGGCGCCGGGCTTCAGAGCCTTTCTGTTGGACCAGTTTCTTCCCACGGCATGCCTGCTGCCGTGCCTGCAGCCCTCCTTCTCCCTGCAGGACGCTAACTCAGTGAGCCACCTCCGCTCTCTCTGCTCCGCTATCTTGCTCCGCTTGCCAATGCCCTCCCCACCATGCTATCATGCATCTCACTGCTTCCTGCTGTTTCCCTTCAGAGCACAGCCAAATGCAATCCTGACTGTTTCCAACTCGCCCAACCCTGTCTCCTCCACTTGGCGCCCCAACTCCCCACCCCCCCCCCCATATCCGTGGCAGGCGCTGCTAGTGAACGACATATCGCTCGCCCTGCTGGCGCTGCACCACACGTGTGGCCAGCTGCTCTCCGACCGCCTCCTCTCCCCCCTGCTGCCCTCCCTCAACTGCCCTCCCACTTTAGCCGCCAACTTCTGTACCCAGCTCCAGGTGCGTGCATCCCTTTATGTTGTCAGGTCAGCTCATCTGTTGGTGCGACCATAACTGTTGCATATTAAGTGCCACTTTTCAGCTAACCTTTATGTGCACCAGGCGGTGTCCCATTCTCGAATCACGTTCTGTGTTCAAGTCAGTGTGGTTTCATGTTCTGTTCCTATGCGGTGTTTCACTGCATCCTTGCTTGCAGCGAGGAGATGCGAAGATTGCTCGAGATGCTTTTAGAGAGTTTTTGGTTCAGCTGCGAGCGCAACATGCACCAACGCAAGGCAACATTGCAATGGTTCCAAGAGGTTTTTGTTAGGGTTGACAGGCTTGTCAAATTTTGTCATTAGTGCCGTTTTATTAATATATCGAATGTCTCCCGCTTAGTGTTCTCCAATTATCAACCATGTTGTTGTACATGACCTTGTCTGTGTTCTCCCAGCAGTATCGAGATTTGGCGAATGCGGTGATTGGATTGGTTCGCTGGCAGAATCCAACGGACCAAATGAGGCGCCTAGGTGTTTCAATCTGGTATTTGGGTGGCAGATCCACCGTCCCTGTCTTTCCGCATCTTTCGAGCATGAGGGCAATGAATGAGATGTGGACTAGGCGTCATCACAGAAACTCTCTCAACCGTACAGAAACGCTAGTGTGTTTTTTGAACCACACATTATCCAGTCGCAAGAAGGGGCACCAGCTGTACAATGCGACTAAGTTGAGTCGGTTGAATAGAGGGCTTCCATAGCAAGATTACCAGAATAGCCATTTGCTTGATTTAGCATCAGTCATAATTCCCCTCTAGATGCTACCGCCTTTGCCGCTTACTCAACCTTGCTGGTGCTGAGCTGGCCAAGCGTGACGTGCCTGTTGCTGTTGGTGAGCATTCCAAGGTCAGTGAGTCGTTCAAGTTGATGATGGACCTGGCTGAGTGTCACAAATTTAGCAATAGGATTTCATACGGGCTGACTGGGAGAGACTCACAACCTGAAGACATAGCTAGCAGGAAGAGATGGTCAGCAGGGTACCTAAGAAGGCTTGGTCCGGTCTAGGACCTTCTAGGTGACCTGCGCTGAGACCCCCACTCGAAACCTGCCAAAGTTGCGGTGGCCTGTTGGGCATTCCAAATATTGAAAATTGAATATTCTCAACCCTCGTGCTAATTTTGTCAGTTACAATCGCCTCGCCGCATTTGTCATCGCTGGGTATTGGCTTGGCAATCTCCCGTTATCATAGCACACTAGCCGTTCAAGAATGCAAAGAGCTGTAGCCCTTGGGAGTGAGGATGAGCCAATCTGCAGGCACGTTGTCCCGTGGACGGGTTCACTTTTCGCCCTCAGTTCCATTACTCCCACACAGACGAAAGCCTCACGTGCTTATCGCTCGCGTGCTCTCAGCCCAGCCGTTTCCCCGTCGCTCACGTCTTAAGCTGTTGCCTTTGGAGCGCTCCACGCACGGAAAAGCATTCTTCTTTTCAAATCGGCCCGTGACATCGTCCACGCCGCAAGCACTTATATGAGTTTATCTCGTTCCAACTGATCCAAGGCTTCCTCCACTGCTGCACGGAGATGGCGCGTTTGGAGTGCAACGATCAGGAACTCGCCTACTTGACGTACCTATTGGGGAACGACCTGCTTGATCTGGATCTCCCTGCCGCAGCCGTCGCTCAGCCTGGACCTCAGAGGTCGTTGCGACCTGCCGAGGTACAGAACAGATCCTTGTCGGCAGAGCCGGTGCTGGTGCCAGTTGCTCCCACCAATGGCAGACTGATTGAAAGCACCATCTTCACGCAAGTTGCCATGGCGCAATTGCGAAACTGCCCGCACGCCGGGAGCACGTTGCGGGGAGCTGGAGCATTTCACGGGAGAAGCTTGTCTGCGCCATCCAACGAAGTGGTCGGCTCCCCATCTGCAGCTCGTAAGGTTTTCAATTCCATGGTTGAGCCAGCCACTTTGTTGTCCTGGCGCCCCCCTTTGGAGCCTGGTCCTCTTGCTGGTGGTGCAGCAGCCCCTGCTCCCGACCCTGCTGGATGTTGCCCCACAGCAAATGCCCCTGCAGCGGCGTTGGCTGCCTGTGATTTAGGGGCAAAACAGCAGGGTGCAAAGCTGAGTCAGGCTCTACAAAATCCCCCTGAAGCTCCTGAAGTGCGGAGGGGCAGAGTATCGTCCCATGCCCTGACAGACGCCCCAGGCCACAGCACCTTGAGTCCTGTGAAGTCTCAGAAACAGAGCCATTGCTTTCACTCGAGAGCTGGAGGTGGTGGCATTACCAAGAAGAGTTCGACCGAAAAGAACAGGAGAGCTCGTGTCAGGTATGGGTCTCCTGTTTTGGCAAGTACTACATCCGTACATGCCACACAGAAAATTTGACGTCTGAGTGTACTGTGTGTTGCTTATGGCAGTCAGGGATTCTCAAATTTGCGTGAAGTCATACCAAGGGAGTTTCTTAGCAGCCACATTCAGAAGACGAGAGGATTTACTCAAAGGGCTGACTTGTGTACATTGCTAAATGCAGCATCAGACTACATCAAGTACATGAAGGTAAATCTATTTGGTTCGGGCCAATGCTCATCCAGATGCAAATTTGGAGTGGCATATTAACATCTCTCGTGTCGTGTGTAAACTGTATTTTACAGGGTTACAAGGCCGACCTGGAGGCACAGCTTTTACAAAGTGGTTCGACGCTGATGAAATCAGACGTTTAGATTAGGTCTAGGGAGATGGAAAAGTTATGGCATGGCATGTAGATCTCAATATCATTGCTTGATTGTTTGTGGTGTGCTACTTCGGTGCAATCACATTTTCGGACAATATGAGCCCAGTTGCATTTGACCTGACGCGGCGCAACTGCTCCTCGAAACTAACTTCGGCCATTATCTCCGATACTCAGATTTTGCCTGAGTGCGTTCTTAGGTGTAATCACCAACAGACACACAGTTTTTCGATATAGTGTGAAGCTATTCTGGCTCATGTTTATATACATTCATTCAAAAAAAGGAAGTCTAGCACTTGCAAAAAAAAAATATAATGCCTGTAGCGAACCTGGTATATGTTTTCCGGGAAAGATCAACCCTAAACACCGAAAGCCTCCAACTATTTTGGAAAACATATTGCAACCCACTTGACAAAAAGAATAATACCCACCTCGGAAAGGGATGCGACTCGGGAGGCATCAACCCCTAAAAACAATGCCCATTTCAGTGTTTAGGGTTGACCCCTCTCGAAAATGCATCCAGGTTCCCTAGGGGTTTTATTTTTTTCTGCCTGTCAAATGTTGTAGCCTGTAGTGAGGTTTGTCTTAGGGGGTACAGAAGTTAGGGTTTGTCATATGTGTTGGAAACAATAAGTCCTAAGTGCGCTTCTGTCGTATCAAACCCAAGGCACCAAGCGAAGCAGTCCCAAACGAAGCATCGAGTCAACCTCGGAGGTTAGGGTAACCGCCTGGAGGTTACGAGAAAGTCAAAGGTCGCTGACCTTTGACTCGACAATCACAGCGCGACAGTTAAGGACACACAACTGACTCGTTACAGAGCAGTTGCCCGAGTCGCACTGTATCGAACCGCAACAGCAATACAGTTATCTACCTATCTATTCGTATTCCCTGTACTCTTATATAAATCCTTGTATTTGCTTGTTTAATTTAATCTACTTTGCTCTCACACACCAGTGTGTCAAATTATATGATTTATATAATTTAGGTTTAGGTTTTGTAGGGGTGTTTCTTAGGGGGTACAACTTTTCTCTCGTCACTTTTGTACCCCATGCCCCAAACTAGTCGACATCATTCCTCTCTCACCTTGACATGGTATAGAGCAGGAAGGTTCCTAGGAAGGGCCCACCACGTTTAAGAAATTTTTTTTCTGCCCGGAGCGCGCTTTGCGTTTCCCCTAGTCGCGCCTCGGGCGCTTTCTCCTCGACGGCCAGTTGCGGCCGTTTCTTTCTTCGTTTTTCCCGGCCCCTTTGTTGGCCCCGCGCGACTCTCTCACGGCCTCCCCCCCCTCCTTTTTTTTTCCACGGCCGTGTCGTGACTCTGTCGCGCCTTTTGCGGCGTCGCTGCCGCCCAGCCGCGGCCTCGTCGCCGCCGATTCGCGGCCTTGTTGCCGCCGGTTTGCGGCCTGGTCGCCACTGCAGCTGCAGCAGCAGCAGCCGCCGCGCCATCTGCAGCAGCCGCCGCTGCATCTCCAGCAGCAGCCGCAGCCACACCTTCTGCAGCGGCCGCCGCGTCATTTCCTGCAGCATCAACGGCCGCATTGTCTGCAGCAGCCGCCGCTGCATTTTCAGCAGCAGCAACTGCCGCTTCTTCTGCAGCAACTGCCGCTGCATTTCCAGCAGCAGCAACTACTGCACCCTCTTCAGCGGCAACTGCCGCATCTTCAGCAGCAGCCGCCGCTGCATCTACAACAGCAGCAGCTGCTGCATCTTCTCCAGCGGCTCCTTCCGCATCTTCAGCAGCAGCCGCCGCAGCATCTCCTGCAGCAGCAGCTGCCGCATCTTCATCAGCAGCCGCCGCAGCATCTACTGCAGCAGCAGCTGCCGCATCTTCAGCAGCAGCCGCCGCAGCATCTACTGCAGCAGCAACTGCCGCATCTTCAGCAGCAGCCGCCGCAGCATCTCCTGCAGCAGCAGCTGCCGCACCTTCTGCAGCAGCAGCCGCCGCCACCTCCTGCAGCGACAACTGCCGCATCTACTGTAGCAGCAGCCGCCGCCACATCCTACAGCGGCAACTGCCGCATCTTCACCAGCAGCCGCCGCAGCATCTACTGCAGCAGCAGCTGCCACATCTTCTGCAGCAGCAGCCGCCGCTATCTCCTGCAGCGGCCGCCGTAGCTACATCAGCATCAGCCGCCGCTGCCTCTGCAGCAGTGGCCGCCGCCGACCCGGCAACGACCGCCTCCGCATCTCCAGCAGCGGCAACAGCCGCACCTCCTGCAGCAGCTGCCGTCGCCGACTCAACTGCAGCAACTGCCGCAGCTGTCCCAACTGCTGCTGTTCCTGTTATCCTTCCATTTTCGACTGTTCCTCCTCCTGCTATCATGGCTAGCGCTCCTGTCCTAGCCTTCGATGCTGAGGGTCGCCCAGTGAAATTTGACACCTGGCTTGAGGATCTCCACCTCTTCCTACAGCTCACTGCCAAGGAAGACATCTCCCTGTATGATCATGCCCTCGGCCATGCTACTGCCCCTGACTCCTCTGCTGCCAGCACGCTACGCTCCCAGTGGCAGACCCGCGACGCGCATGCTCGCTTTGCTATCCGCAACTCGCTACCGCTAGATGAGCGCGAGCACTTCGGCCAGTGCAAGACTGCTCAGGACCTGTACACAGCCGTCGTTGCCCGCTACTCCTCGCCTGCGTCTGCCACCCTAGGCCGCCTCACCCTACCCTACCTCTTCCCTGACCTGGCCTCTTTTCAGACCGTTGCCGATCTCATTACTCACCTTAAGACCAGTGAGGCCCGCTTTCGCGCTGCTATGCCTGCCGAGTTCCTCGCCAGCAACCCCCCACCGCTCTGGCTCACGCTCTACCACATTGTCACCCGCCTCCCTGACTCACTGCGCGCAGTCAGGGACTCTCTTCTTGCTCGCTCCCCTACTGAGCTCACCATCGCCATCCTTGAGAAGGATCTACTTGCAGCTGAGGCGAGCATCGTCGCCGTAGGTGCCTCTCGTGGCGAGCCCCGCCACCCCTTCTTTGAGGGGTGTTCCCCTTCCCCCCTTCTCCCCTCTGTCGCCACTGCTGCTGCTGTCGACCTCCTTGGTGCTGAGAAGGTCGGGGCTGCGTCTGCCTCGAGCGGGCGTCGCAAGAGCAAGGGGGGCAAGGGTGGGGGTGGAGGCGGGGGCGGTGGGGGTGGCGGCAGTGGGGGTGGCGGTGGGTCTGGAGACACTGGTGGTGGCAGTGGGGGTGGTGACAGCGGCGGCGGGAGTAGTGGCGGCAGCGGCGGTAGCAGCGGCGGAGGTGGTGGTCGTGGTCGCGGCAGGGGTGGAGGTGGCCGAGGCGGTGGCGGTGGCGGTGGTGGTCGTGGAGACGCTGGTGGTGGCCAGGGTCAGCAGCACGCCCCGACCCTCCAGGCCGCCCGTGAGTGGTACGCACAGCGTGGTTCCACTTGCACGTACGTCCACCGCACTGGTGACCGCAAGGGCCTGCCGTGTGGGAGGCCGCACCCCACGCAGCGCTGCTACCAGCGCCTTACTGACGCGTGGCGCGCCCAGTTTCCTGGGGGTGCTGAGCTGCCCCACTGGCCTGAGCTGGAAAAGAAGGGTGTTGATATTTGGGCTTTAGACTTTGATGCTATTCTCACTGCCATGTATGCGATGTCTATTAGTGGAGAGAGTGCTCAGTACCTGCGTGTTCCGCCCGACCCGGGCATTGTGACTTGTCAGGCTCCCGCTCTCAGTACTTGTGAGACTGCTGTCCCAGGTTCTGGTGAGGCTGCTGCTCTAGGTGCTAGTGTGTCTGCTGCCCTAGGTTCTGGTGAGGCTGCTGCCCTAGGTACTAGTGTGTCTGCTGCCCCAGGTCCTGGTGAGGCTGCTGCCCTAGGTACTAGTGTGTCTGCTGCCCCAGGTCCTGGTGAGGCTGCTGCCCTAGGTGCTATAGCCCCAGTCGCCCCTCGTACTGAGCCGACCGCCGCACTCCACACCTTCACTCTTGACTCAGGTGCTTCCCGCTCCTTCTTTCGTGACCGCACTGTCCTTGAGCCTCTTGCTCGGCCGGTTGCAGTCTCGCTAGCTGACCCCACTGGGGGTCCAGTCGTTGCGACTCACTCCACTGTCCTCCCTTGTCCTGCAGTCCCGTCCGGCACGCTGTCGGGTCTCTACCTCCCCTCGTTCTCTACGAACTTGGTGGCAGGATGTGAGCTACAGGATGGGGGTGTTCACCAGACCACCCCTGCCTACGAGCGAGTGACCCACTGCACGTGTGCCCGGACGGGTCGCCACCTGGCTACCTTTACTCGGGAGCCGGGGTCGGACCTGTACACACTGACCACTGAGTCCCCTCAGGTAGCTGCGTCCGCGTCTGCGTCGGCGTCAGGTCAGCTGTCCGCCCCCTGCTCGTGTCGCTCTCTGGCGCACGACACTGTCCTCTGGCACCACCGACTTGGCCACCCGTCTGTGCAGCGCCTTCGTGCCATGCACAAGCGGCAGCTTGTCTCTGGTCTCCCTCGGGTTCTCCCTCCCCTCCCCCCCTCACCTGCTCCCGACTGCATTCCCTGTGTTGAGGGGCGGCAGCGCGCCGCTCCCCACTCCTCCTTCCCCCCGACGACTGCTCCTTTGCAGACGCTACACATGGACGTGTGGGGCCCAGCCCGCGTCCGTGGTCAGGGTCAGGAGCGGTACTTCCTGATAGTTGTCGACGACTACTCGCGCTACACCACGGTCTTCCCCTTGCGCAGCAAGGGTGACGTCCCTGATGTCTTGATCCCCTGGATCAGCCGAGCCCGTCTCCAGCTAGGCAAGCGCTTTCGCTCGGACTTTCCAGTCCTACGCTTGCACTCTGACAGAGGTGGTGAGTTCGCCTCCGACCTCTTGGCAGCCTACTGTGCTGAGCACGGCATCGAGCAGTCGTTCACGCTTCCGGCCTCTCCACAGCAGAATGGGGTCGCTGAGCGCCGCATTGGCTTGGTCATGGAGGTCGCTCGTACCTCCCTGACCCATGCGGCTGCTCCCCACTTTCTGTGGCCGTTTGCGGTCCGTTACGCAGCGCATCAGCTCAACCTCTGGCCCCGTGTCTCCTTCCCGGAGACTTCCCCGACTCTGCGGTGGACGGGAGAGGTTGGTGATGCGTCGCGTTTCCGAGTGTGGGGATCCCGAGCCTTTGTCCGCGATACGTCTGCGGACAAGATCTCGCGTCGCGCTGTTCCCTGTGTCTTTCTTGGCGTTGTCCCCGACGCGCCTGGCTGGCAGTTTTACCACGTCGCCTCGCGCCGGGTTCTGGCCTCTCAGGACGTCACTTTTGACGAGTCTGTCCCCTTCTACCGCCTCTTCCCCTACCGCACTGCCCCACTCCCCCCACCGCCGCTCTTCCTCGCACCAGGTGCTGCTGTGGTAGACCCCCTCCCCTCTCAGGGTGCCGCTCCCTCAGGTGTGTCCCAGGTAGACCCGGTTGACCCTGTTGAGGTAGCTGTCGAGTCCCGCCCTGCCAGAGGTGCTGAGCCTGAGAGTGCGGAGCCTGACAGTCCCGAGCCTGGGGGTGCGGAGCCTGGGGGTACTGAGCCTGGGGGTGCGGAGCCTGGGGGTGTGGCGACTGGGGGTGCTGCGTCTGGGGGTGTTGAGCCTGAGCGCACTACGTCTGGAGGAGCTCTCTCCTCCCAGCAGCTGCAGGAGAGGTACCTACAGTACTGCCGCCTCCGGAGCGGAGCTTCTGGAGCTCGTCCCAGTACTTCCCCTCCTGCCCAGGAGCTCCCCCCCATTCAGCAGATCCGAGAGTGGTACGCGCGGCGCTGCAGTCTCCGGAGTGGTGCCCCTGGTGCTGAGGACCTGGACGTTGGCGTTGTCGCTGGTGCTGAGGACCCGGGCGTTGGAGCTGCTGCTGGTGCTGCGGACCCGGGCGCTGGTGTTGTCACTGGTGCTGCGGACCCGGGCGTTGGAGCTGCTGCTGGTGCTGCGGACCCGGACACTGGCGTTGTCGCTGGTGCTGAGGACCCGGACGTTGGCGTTGTCGCTGGTGCTGAGGACCCGGGCGTTGGAGCTGCTGCTGGTGCTGAGGACCCGGACGTTGGCGTTGTCGCTGGTGCTGAGGACCCGGGCGTTGGAGCTGCTGCTGGTGCTGCGGACCCGGACGTTGGCGTTGTCGCTGGTGCTGAGGACCCCGCCGCTGCTGTCTCTACTGGTTCTGGAGCCGCTACGCGGCCGCGACCCTACTTTGTCCCGCTCCTTCAGCAGGTTCTTGGTCTCACGCCAGTCCAGTCGCAGTCACAGTTACCGCCCGCCTCACCTCTCCCTGGTCCCTCTCCCTACACTGGTCCCACGGGAGGCCTTACTGAGCGTCGTGCGCCTGAGTCACGTCCAGCGTCGCCTGTCCGTACTGCGCGCACCGGTCGTCGTGCCCCGCGTGAGCGTCCTCCTCCTGTCCCGGGCACTCACTACATGACTCTGCGTCCCTCCACTGCTCCGCAGCGTGTCCCGCTGCCGTCTCCTCCTGAGTCTTCGCTGCCTACTCTTCCTGACCCGGAGTCTGACTCCCGTCGTGCTGCCAGTCCCACTGTCACGCTTTTTCTCGCTACTGTCGTCACTGACCCGTCTTTTGAGTTCGCTGCTGCGTCTGCTCTGGTCGCTGAGCTGGTTGACTTTGCTTCTCGCTGTCGCCTGGACTACGCTGCTAGCCTAGTTGCTGAGTCTGAGTCAGCCTGTCCTCCGTCCGTCGGGGGTGAGTGTGCTCTTGGCACGGACGTCCTTGAGGACAGACAGGAGGAGTTTCACTGCTTTGCTGCTGCTGTGCCTCATCTCGTGTCCATGCTTGTTGCCCCTGAGGGAGACCCGGATGCACCAGACATCCCGACCCCGCGCTCCTACACTGAGGCGATGGCGGGTCCCTACTCCTCTCAGTGGCAGACAGCCATGGACGCAGAGATGGCTTCCTGGAAGTCCACTGGCACTTACGTCGACGAGGTTCCCCCTCCTGGGGCGAACATCGTCAGTGGCATGTGGATTTTCAGGGTGAAGCGACCGCCGGGTTCTCCGCCTGTCTTCAAGGCGCGCTACGTGGCTAGGGGCTTCAGTCAGCGAGAGGGAGTCGACTTCTTTCAGACCTTCTCCCCCACCCCGAAGATGACTACTCTTCGGGTGCTGCTGCACATAGCCGCTCAGCGCGACTACGAGCTTCACTCTCTTGACTTCAGCACAGCTTTCTTGCAGGGCAGCCTGCACGAGGAGATCTGGCTGCGCCGCCCTCCTGGCTTCACTGGGTCGGTTCCCCCTGGCACCCAGTGGAGGCTTCAGCGGCCGGTCTACGGTCTCCGCCAGGCACCGCGTGAGTGGCACGACACACTGAGCACGACACTTGCGGCTCTTGGGTTTGCTCCCTCTACTGCTGACCCGTCGCTGTTTCTACGCACCGACACCTCGCTGCCGCCGTTCTACATCCTCGTGTACGTCGACGACTTGGTCTTTGCCACAGCGGACAGAGCTGGTCTCGCCCACGTGAAGTTGGAGCTGCAGAAGAGACACACGTGCACAGACCTGGGTGAACCGACAAGCTACCTTGGCTTGCGGATCACCCGGGACAGAGCACGCCGCACCATCACCCTGACTCAGTCACACATGGTGCAGCAGGTCCTTCAGCGCTTCCGCTTCACGTACTCCTCGCCTCAGCCCACTCCTCTGCCTACGGGACACTCGCTCTCAGCTCTGCCTTCGGATGAGTCCGTAGAGCCGAGTGGCCCGTATCCAGAGCTTGTGGGTTGCCTCATGTACCTGATGACCTGCACACGACCTGACCTTGCATACCCTCTTAGCATCCTTGCACGCTATGTCGCTCCCGGCCGTCACCGGAAGGAGCACATGGATGCAGCTAAGAGGGTGTTGCGCTACTTGTGCAGTACGTCGGGCATGGGGCTAGTGCTTGGAGGGCGAGACCGGCCTGTTCTCACAGGGCACTCAGACGCTTCTTGGGCAGACGACCAGGCTACTCAGCGGTCGTCACAGGGTTACACCTTCAGCCTTGGCTCAGGCTCAGTTTCCTGGCGTTCTACACGCTCTTCTTCTGTTCTCAGCTCCAGTTGTGAGGCTGAGATCTACGCCACAGCCATGGCTGCCCAGGAGCTACGCTGGCTGACCTACCTGCTGACCGACCTTGGAGAGCGGCCTGGTTCTCCTCCAGTGCTGTACGTCGACAACAAGGCTGCCATTGCCTTGTGTCAGGAGCACAGACTGGAGCACAGAACGAAGCACATTGCTCTGCGGTACTTTCTTGCTCGAGAGCTGCAGCAGCGTGGTCAGCTTTGTCTGCGTTACGTGGCCACTGAGGCCAACACTGCTGATGTGTTCACCAAGGCGCTTCCGCCTGTTGACCATCAGCGCTTTTGCACTCTGCTAGGCCTTGTGCCTACTGGACCTCACTTGCTTACTTCTTGACCCTGCTTGTACTGTGATCACTATATATATATATATGCCTGCATGTTTACTTTTGCTAGGATGTGATCACTGTATCTCTTGCTGTGTTATAAACCTGCATGTGAACTGGTCTTGTGACCCCTGTTAGGTTTGGCTATCCCCCTACTTCACCTATGGGGGTGTGTCAAATTATATGATTTATATAATTTAGGTTTAGGTTTTGTAGGGGTGTTTCTTAGGGGGTACAACTTTTCTCTCGTCACTTTTGTACCCCATGCCCCAAACTAGTCGACATCATTCCTCTCTCACCTTGACACAGTGCAAGGTCGGTTCACAATCCTCATTAAAACGCTTCCGCTATTACAAGTTTCTACCCAAGAGTTCTCCTCTGCAAAGATCCTAAGGGCTATTTTTTCAGCCCAACATGGTATGAGAGCTGACAGGGGAAAACTCTAACCTTTTTCATCATTACAAGACATGGCAACAAACAAGGAAAGGAGCTCCCCCAATGGCTCCTCGGGCACTACTCCTACTCCACCGCCAGCCTCTGGCCTGCAGACAGAGGAAGACACGGCAGCAAGACCAAGGGGAACATCAACCGAGACCCCCACGAACCATCCTTCTGACTTCGACCAGAGCATGATGGAGAAATTTTTCTCCTTCATGTCCTTCTACGAGCAACACCAGCAGTCGGGACCTGCACAGACACACAACAGCAACAACGGAGCGACACCCATGAGCCTTGACGGGTCGTCATATGCGCGAGGGAATCAACAGCAGCAACCCACCTTCGCCCCGTACGAACGCGGGTCGATCAGCTTCCTGCCTCAACCTCCACCTGCGCAAGACAAACCAATGGATGCCTTACAAGTACAATCGCAGTTCGCGCATGTTCTGAAACTACAGACGTCAAGACCTTTCGACGGAAAGGACTTCTTTACCTGGTCCTTTGAATTCGAGTTGATGATGGAGGGCGCGCAGATACTCGGCTTCTTCGACGGATCCCTGCAGTATCCAGCAAACGGGACACAGTATGAAAAGCAGCAGTATACGTATCAATCCATGATGGCGTATACTATTCTACTGAGAAACATCACACCAACCCAGCAGCAGAACATTCGCTCCTACCGGAACTTCGGCAATTCGGCGGAACTCGCGTACGGCCATCTGAAGAACCTGTACCAGGCAACAGACAGTGTAAACCAGAGCAGGTTAATGGCGCAGCTGACAACAGTGGAAATGAAACCAGGAGAAAAAGGGTTGGCGTATATCAGCCGATGTCGCGAATTGCGCGACAAGCTTCTTCGATGTGGAGGGTCAATCTCTGAAGACGCCTTCGTAACAGTCGTCATCGGCGGCCTCGGTCCTCAGTGGCGCGCCACCAAAGCAATTCTTCGAGCACACGGGAGGATCTCCGAAGCGGCACTTTGCGCAGAAATTCACGCGGAACAACAGGATATGGACCTGCAAGAAGAAAGAAACAAGAAAAGGACATTAGCACCGGAGTTTGCTTTCCATACTCAGCGACGACACAACTACTACAAAAATCGACAGCAGCAGCCGAAGTTAGTACCTCCATTTTGTCACATCTGCAAGACATCAGGACACCCACGCACGCACTGCCCGTCTCGACATACAACACCACAGCGACAACTGCGGGCTTCAAGCACCCAAGCTGCTTCGACACAAGCAAGCTCGACAACCACGATTCAAGCTTCAACAACCTCAACTGGACAACCTGCGCAAGGAGCAAGACATATAGTCAACTGCATGGTCAAGATAAATGACTCTTGCGTAACAGAGTCACCACCCCATTACTCACCGGAAGAGGAGCTCGACAATAGGACGCCTCGTCGCGAATCACTCCATCCAAATCCGACTTACGCCGCCATCGCTCAAAGTGAACCGTCCGGCCAAGACACCTGGTTCTTGGACAGTTGCTGCGGGCAACACATGTGCTCGTCCGGGCGTTTCGTACAACGCGAACATCGACTCCAACGGAAAGTAATCATCACGGTTGCCAACAACCAAAACCTGCGCACACGAAGGCAAGGAGTGGTACAGCTTCAGTCACGAGAAACAAATGTCATATTGCACATGTCTAAGGTACTCATCGCTGAAGGACTCGGCTACAACTTACTGAGCGTTAGCCAGTTGATGGCAAAAGGAATTCATCTGGAAGCCGACAGCACGACCCAGGAGTTCAAGCTTTACCACGGGAGAGGCGGTCTCTACATCGGAAAAGCAGTGCTGAAGAACAACGTCTTCGTCCTCGACTTCGTTCCTGACCTCGGCACTGCAGACAGCGACGCCATTGTGAACTTTGCTGATTGGACACACCCTCCGGATCTCGACCCCGACTTCAGCCCGGGAGGTTTCTGGTGCTCCCACACTATCCCTGAAGCAGAACGAACAAGAGCGTTAGCAACGATTCAACAAGAAGCAGAGACAACAACATCGGCAGCAGCAACAACATCGACAGCAGAAACAACATCGGCAGCAGCAACAACATCAGCGGCAGCAGAAACAACGACACCAGTCACAGTCGACGAAGCACCACCAACACCCGCGCAACAGCTGAATCCGACTCAGCGTGAAGTCCACCGAAGCGCCAACCTCGTCGCCAGCTTTTACTCCAACTCCGACGCATATCAGCGTTCACCCGGACACCGCGCCTCTGAAGAGATCTGGCACGCACGCACAGGACATCCAAGCAACACGGTTTTGAATAACACGATAAGAGCAGGGGTCCTCGACAAAGACTCTCTACTTCTACCCGATGGCAGAGAACTCCAGAAGGCACGAGGGACTTGCCTTATATGTCCCGAAGCTGACTTACCTCATCGACCGTTTACTTCACGTCACAACCCGAGCGCTCCAGCGTACGCACCACTCGAAAAAGTCTACAGCGACATCCTCTACAATCGCGAACCAGGACAAGTCAACTACAACTACACCATCACCTTCATCGACGCTGCCACTCGATACGTCTGGCATCGCAACCTACCCAGCCGCGACATGGCGCTCGCAGCATTCGCCGCCTGGCTACCGATAGCAGAAAGAGAGTCTGGAACACAACTGAAAAATTTCCAGTCAGACGGAGGTGGCGAGTACACCTCTCAGCGCTTCAAGCAGTTCTTGGCGGAAAGGGGGATCAAGCAACTCCTCTCCCTTCCCTACGCACATCAGCAGCAAGGTGTTGCATAACGACTGAACAGGACCCTGCAGAACAGCATGCGCAAACTGTTACGTGGCATGCGGCTACCCAACCACCAGTGGCCAGCAGCAATGGACCACGCTGTCATGCTGCACAACTTGTTGTCGTCGTCGTCACTCCCGAACAACGCATCACCGCATCTGCTGTGGACAGGGAAGCAGGGCAGCACGAAAATGTTACGAGTTTTCGGGTGCATGGTACAGTACAGACCCCCAGAAGCACGAGCGGGAAGATTTTCGCAACGGGCACAGTGGGGACTACACCTCGGCATCGAGAAAAATTACAACGCATGGAAAATCTTCGACGTCCACACAAAGGAAACAGTAGCAGCACGTGATGTGATCTTCTACGAAAGACTCACCCTTCAGACGTACCTCGCCAACTTGCACGAGAATCGGGACCTCACCAGTGGTTTTCGTGGTGACCGAGCCTTCGCGTCAGCAGCGGACGAAGCAGACTGGGATGAACAGAACGTCGACAACGCCTCAGAAGAAGCCGGACCTCTCCCATACTGCTCCGTCGACGTACCCATGGATGAGGATAATCCTCGCGACAGTAACAACGCCGAAATCTTCTACCGCTTCGCCGACGATGGTTACGTAACACCTGTGACAGTCAACACCAACGAAGCAGAAAGGGTAGGGCCAAATTTCATGCCCGACCCAGAAACGGGAGACGAAGCAGCTTATCCCGAGGATCCAGAACTCCCTCGATACTCACAGACTGGGCTACAAATCCTTGGTCTCGTCACCGCAGTCCATGGCGCCGGCATTCCTGAGGAGCCTGCGACGGTTCAGCAGGCTCTGGGGGGGGAACACAGGGAGAAATGGCGTGAAGCTATGGACAAAGAGCTGAAGGCACTGGAGGAGCGCAACACCTGGAAAATTGTTCCCATCGGCGTAACTCAAAATAAAAACATTCTTACCGGAAAATGGGTCTTCCGTGTGAAGACGAAAGCTGATGGCACCATCGACAAATTCAAAGCCCGCTGGGTCGTACGTGGCTTCGACCAGGAGCACGGAAGAGATTACACCGAAACCTTCGCTCCGGTCAGTCGCCACACCTCACTCCGAATCCTCATCGCCGTCGCCGCCATGAAGAAAAAGAAATTACGACAGATCGACGTTGCGAACGCATTTCTCTACGCACCTGTGGATGCAGAAATCTTCGTTGAACTCCCGCACGGCTCCCACGGCGAACCCAACCGAGTGTGT
This sequence comes from Closterium sp. NIES-65, assembly GCA_948144175.1. Classification (NCBI taxonomy): domain Eukaryota; kingdom Viridiplantae; phylum Streptophyta; class Zygnematophyceae; order Desmidiales; family Closteriaceae; genus Closterium; species Closterium sp. NIES-65. The sequence continues at coordinate 918,045 of CANXME010000966.1, read as the reverse complement.
CAACTACTCAAATCACTCTATGGGATCAAGCAGGCACCGCGACTGTGGCAGCAGTACCTACACGCCCGCCTCATCCGCATTGGCTTCAAACAACTCCCGCATGACCAGGGCATGTAACGCCTCACAAAAGGAGGCGATTACGTCCTATTAATCGTCTATGTGGACGATCTTCTCTACATTGGGTCAACCGACAACATCGCCGCGTGGTTCGAAGGGGAGCTCCAGAAAGACCTCACGCTCACGGTCTCTTCTACGGTTACGCAATACCTCGGGCTCAACATCCGTGAGGAAGAAAACGCAATCTACCTAAGCGTCGAGAAGTACGCCGACACTATCGCGAAACGCTTTCGTCTCACACCAAGCGCCATCTCCACGCCTTATCGCTACGCGTCAGGAATCGAAAAGGGGCAATCTACTCTACTTAAACCCGCCGGCATACGCGACTATCAGAAGAAGCTAGGATGCCTACTTTTCGCAGCAGTCACGTGCCGTCCCGACCTATCCTACTCCACGAGTCAGCTCGCTACCTATCTCAAGAGACCTGAAGCAGAGCATCTGGCGGAACTCGATCGTGCTCTCCACTACTTCGTCAGCACCGCGACGATCGGACTAACTTATCACAAAAACGTGACTACACCGACCAAACTAATCGGCTACGTCGACGCCGATCACGCCGGCGACACCGACAACAGGCGCTCACGCACCGGCTATGTCTACCGCCTTGAGCCTATCGGTCCTATCTCCTGGCAATCAAGCAAGCAGGAGTTAATCGCACTATCTTCAGCAGAAGCAGAATATATCGCACTCTGCTCAGCCACCAAGGAGGGACTTTACCTTCGCAAACTACTGGAAGAAGCGAAACTAGCCGAGTTACCCAGCTTCACCGTGTTCTGCAACAACCAGTCGGCAATCCGCATCGCCAACAAAAACGGCTTCGCAAACAGGACGAAACACATCGCCCTGCGCTATTTCTTCGTGAAGAACGAGATAGAAAAAGGGAAACTCGATCTGTCATACTGCCCAACATCCGAGATGGCAGCCGATTACTTGACCAAGAAACTCGGAAAGCAGAAGTTCGAATACTGCATGATGCTGACTGGACAAGGCCACGTCACCAGCAGCGACACTCCAGAAGCGAAGGGGAGTGTTGGAAACAATAAGTCCTAAGTGCGCTTCTGTCGTATCAAACCCAAGGCACCAAGCGAAGCAGTCCCAAACGAAGCATCGAGTCAACCTCGGAGGTTAGGGTAACCGCCTGGAGGTTACGAGAAAGTCAAAGGTCGCTGACCTTTGACTCGACAATCACAGCGCGACAGTTAAGGACACACAACTGACTCGTTACAGAGCAGTTGCCCGAGTCGCACTGTATCGAACCGCAACAGCAATACAGTTATCTACCTATCTATTCGTATTCCCTGTACTCTTATATAAATCCTTGTATTTGCTTGTTTAATTTAATCTACTTTGCTCTCACACACCAGTGCAAGGTCGGTTCACAATCCTCATTAAAACGCTTCCGCTATTACAAGTTTCTACCCAAGAGTTCTCCTCTGCAAAGATCCTAAGGGCTATTTTTTCAGCCCAACAATATGTACCCCAATCAACATCAATGCAACAACCATTTCTCATTCTGATATGGTATCAGCTAGGTTAGGATCCTGTGGAATCCCGTTCCTCCGTTCTCCGTTCGTACCTCCCGAGCCTGATCCTACCCCTCGTTCGTACCAGTTCCGTTGTTACCGCGCCTAGTACCGAGCCTAGCGCCCTTTCCCCCATCGCTTAGCGCCCTTTCTACCCGTCGCCTAGCGCCCCCCCCCCCCCCCCCCCCGTCGCGTCGCGCCCTTTCCCCCCGTCGCGTCACGCCCTTTCCCCCCCGTCGCGTCGCGCCCGTTCCCCCCGTCGCGTCGTGCCCGCCTGTTCCCCCCCCGTCCCGTCGCTCTGTCCCGTCACGTCGCCCTACCCCGTCGCGTCGCCCTGCCCCGTCCCGTCGCCCTGCCCCGTCGCGCCGCCCTGCCCCGTCGCGTCGCCCTGTCCCGTCGCGTCGCCCTGCCCCGTCGCGTCGCTCCCGCCCTTTCCCCCGTCGCGTCGCCCTGCCCTACGCCCTGGCCCGTCGCCCTGCCCTAAGCCCTGGCCCGTCACCCTACCCTAGGCCCTGGCCCGTCGCCCTCCCTAAGTCCTGGCCCGTCGCCCTACCCTAGGCCCTGGCCCGTTGCCCTACCCTACGTCCTGGCCCGTCGCCCTAGCCCGCTCTTCCGCTGCGACTAAGTCCTCTTCTCCCCCGGTTGTTACTCGCCTGTTCGTTCGCTTTAGTCCTCACTATGGCGACTCCGCGAGCTCTTCGTTTCGACGCTGACGGTAGACCCCTTGACTTTTCCGTCTGGCTTCTTCGCGCTCGCCGTCTGTTAGAGAGTCAGATCCAGGGGGGCGAGACCCTCTGGTCACACGCTACTGGTGACCTCCCGAGCCTACAGCTTTAGGCCCTGCTCCTGACGACGCTGCTACGGCTCGCTTTGCCCGTCAGCGCGCTGACCGGACGGCTTGGACGTCGCGTGACGCTGCGGCCTGCATCGCACTCAGCAGCCTCCTCCCTGAGTCCGAGGAGGTCCACTTTACTCAGGTTCGCACCGCTGCTGCGTACCTCACTGCGATTAAGGCCCGCTACTCTACTCCCGCTACTGTCTCTCTTGGCCGTCTTTTCCTCTCGTTCCTGTTTCCTGATCTTGCCTCGTTTGAGCGCTCTGCTGACTTGATCGCTCACCTCCGCTCGCTCGACGCTAGTTACCGCGCTGCTTGCACTGAGGCACAGCTTACACTGCTTCTTCCCCCCATGGCGATGACTGTCTATTTCATCGCCACTAGCCTCCCTGACCGCCTTGCCTCCGTTCGTGACGCGCTTCTGCTGAAGCACCCTAGTGAGCTGACTATCGAGGTCCTTGAGTCTGCACTCAAGGACGTCGAGAGCAACCTTCGTTCGGTAGCTGCCGCCTCTGGTACTGTGTCCCCCCCACTCTTCCACGGGTGCACAGTCCCGCAGTTACCCACCTTCACTGCCTCTCTTGCCACTGCCGCTACTGACGCGACTGCGGCTGCTGTTACGACTGCGTCGCGGTCCCGCGGCAGGGGGGGCAAGAAAGGTGGTTCTAGTGGAGGTGGAGGCGGAGGTAGCGGAGGTAGTGGGGGTGCTGTTGCGACTGGCGGTGGTGGGAGTGCAGCGTCTGGAGAGACCCCTCGTGCAGCGGCTGGTGACTCCACTGCACCTGCTGGTGGCGGCGACCCCCGAGCTCGTCAGTCGCCTCCTGTACTGCCGGCCCCGCTAGGTGGAGCAGCGGCGTGGTACCAGGCTCAGCGTCAGCAGCACCTTCAGCAGCAGCAGCAGTCCCTTTGCTCCCAGCAGCCTCAGCAGCAGCAGCGTCAGCAGCTGGCTCCGGGGTCGGGGCTGCGTCAGCCCCAGCGCGGTGCGGCTTACCCTCCCTGCCCCTACCAGGTTCAGACAGGTCCTCGTTGGGGCCACCCTTGTGGCCGCTTTCACCCCCCTGGTCAGTGCTTTGCTCAGCTCACTGACACGGTCCGGTTGACCTACGGGGTTGGCGCACCTGCTCCTGACTGGCTTCCTCTAGTTCAGCGCTACGGCTCCGCTCTGTGGGGCATGTCTGCTGAGCAGTTAGTTGATCTGATTAGTGCTCCTCATGCTATGTATGCTGTTGTTGACTCTAGTGTTTCTGACTCTGTTTACTCTGGTGTTGTTAGCTTAGGTGCTAGTCTTGCTCAGTTGCCTGTTGCTAGTGTAGGTACTTGTGTAGACTCTAGACCAGCGACTACCTCAGGGGACGCTTCGCTGTCGTTCACACTGGACTCTGGAGCCTCCCACTGCTTCTTCCGGGACAGCACGACACTTACACCACTTCCTGCGCCTGTTTCTGTAGCGTTGGCTGATCCCACTACGGGACCCGTCACTGCACGTCACACTACCACTTTACCGTGTCCTGCTGCTCCCTCCGGGTCTCTCACTGGGTTTCACGTCCCCTCGTTCTCCCGGAACTTGGTGGGCGTGCGACCCCTCGTGAGTCAGCACGTGGGTGTGTGGTTTGAGCCTTCTAGAGAGACTGCGGTGTGTGTTGACGGAGACTCTTACCAGCCTCTTGCTACCTTTACTGCTGAGCCGGGCTCAGGTCTCTACACTCTTCACACTGGCCCGCGTGCGCCGCAGCAGCAGCTGCAGCAGCAGCAGCAGCCGCAGCCGCAGCAGCAGCAGCAGCAGCAGCTGCACCAGCGGTCGCACCAGCAGCCGCCCCTACTGCCACTGCCCCCGGTTCCCCCCCCCGTTCGGGTCCCCGCGTCTCACCAGGTTGCTTCGTCCCCCCAGGTGTCTGTGTCGTGTCAGGTTCCTACGTCTGCTCCAGTCGCTGCGTCGTGCTCCTGCCGGTCGCTTGCCCACCCCACCGTTCTGTGGCACCACCGGATGGGGCACCCGTCCCTTCCTCGTCTGCGCGCTATGTCTAGTCAGCGTCTTGTCCTAGGCCTCCCACGTGTCTTGCCGTCGCTGCCGCCTTCGCTTGCGCCGCCGTGTCGTCCCTGCGTCGAGGGTAGGCTGCGCGCCACCCCTCACTCCTCCTCCCTTCGTCCGGCCACCGAGCCTTTTGAGACGCTTCACTTGGACGTCTGGGGCCCCGCCCCTCGTCTAGGCCCTGAGCGTGAGCGTTACTTTCTGGTGGTCGTTGATGACTTCTCCCGCTACACCACAGTGTTCCCACTGGCGAAGAAGTCTGAGGTGACTTCTACGCTGATCAGGTGGTTGCTCACCACCAAGGACACTCGTGGTCGTCGTGTCAGCTGTCTCCACTCCGACCGTGGGGGTGAGTTTCGCTCCGACATTCTCGCTGGATTCTGTCGCGAGCAGGGCATTCGTCAGTCCTGGACGCTTCCAGAGTCCCCACAGCAGAATGGGGTTGCTGAGCGCCGCATAGGCCTGGTCATGGAGATCGCCCGCACCTCCCTGACTCACGCCTGTGCCCCCCATTTTCTGTGGCCCTACGCGGTCAGGTACGCCGCGCACCAGCTGAACCTCTGGCCACGTGTCTCTCGACCAGAGGTTTCACCGACCAGTCTTTGGGCAGGGTCCCCTGGTGTTGCGTTGCGGTTTCGTGTCTGGGGGTGCTTGGCTCTTGTCCGCGACACCTCCGCGGACAAGCTCTCGCCTCGTGCCGTCCCCTGTGTCTTCCTTGGTTTCCCTGAGGACTCCTCTGACTTCACCTTTTACCACCCTCCCTCTCACCGGTTCTTTGACTCCCGTGACGTCCGTTTCGAGGAGTCCACTCCGTACTACGTCAGGTACCCCAGTCGAGGTCTCCCGGTTCCTCCTCCCCCCCTCTTCCTGACTGCCGCTCCCCCTCCTGCTCCCCCGGTACAGCCTCCCCCCCCTGGCCCAGCCCCGTCAGGTGTGTCCCAGGCTACCCCTCCTCCTTCGGTAGCCCCTCCGGTACAGCCTCCCTCCCCACAGTCCTCCTCGCAGCGTGCCACTGGTGCTAGCTCTCGAGAGGTTGGTGCTGCGCCTGTTCCTGTACCGGTTTCTGGTTCTGGGGGTGCTGGAGTTGGAGCTGGTGTTGGAGCTGGAGGTGGAGCTGGAGTAGGCACTGGAGTTTCTGGTTCTGGGGGTGCTGGAGTTGGAGCTGGAGTTTTTGGTTCTGGAGTTGGAGCTGACCCGGTGGGTGCAGAGGACCCTTGTCGTCCGGGAGCCGGTGCTGGCCGCGCGGACTCTGGGGGTGCTCCCTCTGGGGGTGAGGGTGCGCCTGCTTCGGGTTCTGGTGCGCCTGGGTCTGGAGTTGGTGTTAGTGCTGCCTCTGGGGGTGGTGCGCCTGGTTCTTCGGGGGTTGATTCTGGAGCTGCCGCTGCTTCGGACACTACTCCGCCCCCCCACCCCTACCCGACTAGGCACCAGGCTCGTGTTCGCCGTGCGCGTGACGAGCAGCTGGAGTTGGAGAGAGAGGAGAGGGAGTTACAGCGGTTGGCGGAGCAGCAGCAGCAGCTGGACCCGCAGGAGCAGCAGTCCCAGCAGCAGCCGCGTCCGCAGCAGCAGCAGTCGCAGCAGCAGCAGCAGCAGCCACTTCCTCCTCCTGTCTCGGGTCTTCGGGCCCTTGGTCTCCCCTCCCCTTCTCCTCCCTCCTCCGCCTCTCCTCCTGTCTACGGTCCCACGTTTCCTCCGCCTGACTCCTCCCCCGCTGTTTTCTCTAGTTCTCCGCCTTTGTCCTCTCCTCCTCCGTCTCGTTCTTGGGCTACTCGTCGCTCCCCTCGTGCTCGTCCCTCGTCTCCTATTCCCTTCACTGACCTTCGTACTGCCTTACTTTGTTCCAGTCCACCTCGTCCGTCTCAGTCTCTGCTTCCGTCTCCTCCTGAGTCGGCCCTCACCGTGTCGCTCCCTGCTCCTGTCACTGACTACTACCGCACGTACCGTCCTGTTCTCTCTCGTGTTCTCGCCTCTCTTATTACTCACCCTCGTGCCTCTGTGTCCTCTGTGTCTGCTCTTACTGCCGCGGTTACTGACTTTGCCGCTACCCGCCGCCTTGACTACGCCACCACGCTTGTTGCTGCTCCTCCTACCAGTCCTCTGGCCGTCGGGGGTGTGTCTGCCCTTGGCTGTGACGCCCTAGAGGACAGGCAGTTTGAGCTAGAGTTCTTGGCGGCCGCTTCCCTTCATCTCTGTGCCATGCTCCTCGCCCCTGAGGGTGACCCCGACGCCCTTGACATTCCGACTCCTCGCACTTACGCTGAGGCAGTGTCAGGGCCTTGGGCCTCTCAGTGGAGAGCTGCCATGGACGCAGAGATGGCCTCCTACGAATCCACAGGCACCTACGTCGATGAGGTTCCCCCCCCTTGGGCGAGCGTAGTCGACGGCATGTGGATCTACAGGGTGAAGCGGCCACCGGGATCTCCCCCGGTCTTCAAGGCGCGCTACGTGGCTAGAGGTTTCAGTCAGCGCGAGGGAGTTGACTTCTTTCAGACCTTCGCACCTACCCCGAAGATGACCACTCTTCGGGTGTTACTACACGTAGCAGCACAGAGAGACTACGAGTTACACTCTCTCGACTTCTCCACTGCTTTCCTTTAGGGCAGCCTACACGAGGAGGTCTGGTTGCGTCGTCCCTCGGCCTTCACTGGCACTTTCCCTCCTGGGACCCAGTGGAGGCTGAGGCGACCTGTTTACGGTCTTCGCCAGGCCCCTCGTGAGTGGCACGACACTCTGCGTTCTACCCTCTCTGACCTTGGGTTCCAGCCGTCTTCTGCCGACCCGTCGCTGTTCGTTCGTCGTGGCTCCACACCGTTCTTTGTTCTGGTCTACGTCGACGACCTCGTTTTCGCCACTTCGGACAGGGTTGCTTTGGCAGACGTGAAGTCCGAACTGCAGAAGAGACACACGTGCACTGATCTTGGTGAGCTGCGCCACTACCTTGGCCTGCAGATCACCAGGGACAGAGCCGCTCGCACCATTACACTCTCACAGTCACACATGGTGCAGCAGGTCCTTCAGCGGTTCGGGCTTCAGCACTCCACCGTACAGCGCACACCTCTCGCTGTTGACCACAGACTCACTGGTCCCTTTCCTGACGAGCCGTTTGAGCCTAGTGGTCCCTACGCAGAGCTTGTGGGTTGCCTCATGTACCTGATGACTTGTACTCGCCCGGACCTCGCCTTCCCTCTCAGCATCCTTGCGCGCTTTGTTGCGCCAGGGAGACACCGTCCTGTTCACTGGACGGCAGTTGTGAGGGTGGCGAAGTACCTAGCGACTACGTCAGGCGTGGGGCTAGTTCTTGGAGGGCAGCAGTCTGTCGTACTCACTGGTCACTGTGACTCCTCTTACGCTGACGACGCTGAGACTCACAGGTCTACTCAGGGGTACTGTTTCAGTCTGGGTTCTGGAGCTGTTTCCTGGCGTTCCACGCGCTCCTCTTCTGTCTCGACCTCTACAGCTGAGGCTGAGATTTACGCTGGTGCCATGGCGGCACAGGAGTTGCGGTGGTTGACCTTCTTGCTCGCCGACCTTGGTGAGCGGCCGAGCTCTGCACCGACCTTGTTTACTGACAACAAGGCGTCGATCCTCCTCTGTCGTGAGCCGCGACTGGAGAGCAGAGTGAAGCACATTCACGTCAGGTACTTTCTTCTGCGAGAGTTGCAGAGACGTGGACAGGCTCGCTTCGAGTTCGTGGAGTCCGAGGCCAACACTGCAGACATCTTCACCAAGGCGCTTCCGCCTTGTGACCACCAGAGGTGTTGTGTGCAGTTAGGCCTTGTTGACACAGGTTCTAGTCATGTGTAGACTTGAGTTTATTGCCTGCTTCGTCTGTACACTTGCTATATATACTTATGATCTCTTGGACTGGCCTTGTGGCCACTGTTGCTTGTGCTCAGAGTGTGTGGTGACGTTGTGATCCACCCTGAGCTTTGTTTTCTTTTGGACTGGTCTTGTGACCGTACTCTTTTTGATTTTGCTAGACACCCCTCACTTAGGCTATGGGGGTGTGTCAAATGTTGTAGCCTGTAGTGAGGTTTGTCTTAGGGGGTACAGAAGTTAGGGTTTGTCATATGTACCCCAATCAACATCAATGCAACAACCATTCCTCATTCTGATACTGCCATGCCCGAATAGGTCTCGGTAGCGTCGTCTAGTGCTTTCGGTAGCGTTGTTTAGCGGTCGGTTGCGCTACTGAGCACTACGAAGTGAATTATATGGGCTTCATTCTCTTACTACCTTAAAGCTCGCGTCTCATATTTCTGCCATCCAACCAAGTGTTAAACGGTTGGATTCCGGTAACAGCAAAGTTTGTCGCAAAACACAACACAGCAAGGGGTGGGTTGGGAAAGTTGGGTGTCGCACACTTCCCCGCGCACACCAAGTGTTTACAACTCTCGGAAATTTGAGACTTGTGACCTCAACGTTGACAGAACCTGGGACCAAACCTGTCCCCCCTGGTTCGGAAACCACCCAAACCAACCCACCCTGGTTTGTTTTGGCCTCGACTGTTTGGGAGTTTGCTGTGCTTTTTTCACCCACTCGTCAAATATTTCGTTTTTCGTCTCCCAATCACAGACGCACAAACCCAACCAAGTGTTAAATGGTAGGAAATTTGAGACGCGAGCTTTAACTTCCGTACATATATCCAAGTCGGGAGGGTAGACTGGATGGTATTGTTTTTATAACTTCCTAATGAGTTAGACCAGCGTGAGAAATGTGACTAAAAAGCGACGACCAGTCAACGTTGAGAAAGTCCAGGTTGATTACACCTGAGAAAGCGCTCAGGCAAAATCTGAGTACCGGAGATAATGGCCGAACTAACTTCAAGAACCCACCAATGACGTTGCACCTCGAGGCTGCCCTGCTGTCGCCTGAACAACGCCGCTCCTGTCGCCGAACCGTCCTACATGCCCCGTGCGACAAACATTCTCGAAGCGCACCAATATGTGATGTGGAGAGATGGAGCGAATCTGTAACCAGAAGGCGACGTCGCCAGCGGCGAAAGAAGTGTGCGTTGATGGTCAAAAGAAGCCAGAGTGCTGTCAGGCACAGGTTCTGATTCCAGACTAGAACATGAGCAACACGGCAGCTCTAGTGGCATCAGAAGTACATGCTTTTAGTAGGCAGGCCTAAATTTGTTATCCTGTTAGGTGTTCGTTCGTACTTTTAGGGTTCTGACTAGCTTCGGTCCTCCGTAGTACGCAGTAGCGTCTTAGTTTGAGGATTCACGACACTGGATATTCTGTTTGGAAGTCAAGCCATCACTTCTACTTAGCGGCACGTGTACACCATGGTGTACGTCGAGACATGAAGGCTCCACCATATGTCTTCCTAGTGGTTGTAGCGAGCAGCGTAAGAATTAGGTATAAGAAGTAGGGCATTCGCAGGCATCTAGAGTTGACTGAAAAGGGTAGTTACCATGTGGATGTTCTACGCCATCGCGCTGCCGGTCACACTTGGCATGGTGATATGGACGCTCATATACTACGCATCGCCGCGCGTGCTGCAGCACGTGCGGATCATCGTCGCGTACACGTGGTTCGTCAACGTCTCCATCGTCATCCTCGTCCCTGTCGACGTCTGGACGGTGCGTGTCGCGGCTTTTTAAGAACTTGGACCTCGTGTTCGTCGCATGAAGATCGGTAGTGGATTTTTAGTACCGCTAAGAGTTCGTAGAAACAGCGGATTTCTACTGGTGAGTCAGCATCAGGCTCGTTCCTGATGGTCATTCTGTGGATAAGGCGACCGAGGTGAATTCCCCACTCAGTATCGTAAATTCCAGGAACAGCAGCTCCCGACTTAAGCCAGGGAGCTTGACTCGTTCTCGCAGTCTCCTGTGTCTGTCGATGCGCATCATGCCTGGCAGACGCGTCAAATGCTACGCTGCATGGTTTGCAAGCGAACTTTCATGGACTGATGCGTGCTATGGTCGTGTTTCGTGGCTACATGGATGTCATGGCTGCATGGGTGTCATTGTTGCCTGGGTATTATGGATGCATGTGTGTCATGGCTGCATGGGTATCATGATTGCATGGGTATCATGGTTGCATGGGTGTGTTGTCGCATGCCTTTCGATGCATGTGTTACACGAATGCGTGACTCTCCTCTATGCGTGCCTTGCATGCATGGATGTGCTTTACGGATGTCCCTAACAGTCGATGCTTAACTGTGGTGCGATGTGGTTACGGTCGGTGCGTGCAGGCGATATGTCTGGAGGGCGAGGCGGGCCCCACGGGGATGGCGTCGGGGCTGTCAGCGGCGGTGTGCGGGTCCAAGCTGTCCGTGCAGTTCATGTGGAGCTTCTCCTACTGGAGCGCCTACTTCCTCACCTGGTCAGCCTGCTCGCCTTCCCTCCTCCCACGGATCATGGACTCACGTCCGCCATTCTCTAATTGTGGTTGCTGACTGCTGGTGCTACCTGCAGTCGTTGCCATTCCTCGCCTGTCCCGCTCCTTTCATCCACTCCTCTTGTTCTTCAACACTCGCAATCCACCCACCTGCTGGGATGCTCATCCCCCATTGTTCATTGCTGCTAAGATGGTGAGAGTCCTAACATTCTGACGTCAGTGCCTCCCTTGCACCACCCCAGGATGATCATCCCCATGATGCAGGGATACGAGGACGCTGGGGGTCTTTTAGTCAACTCAGTACTTGTCAGGGTGCATGGATCTCTAGCAGTCTGATTTATCAACGTTGCCTCCCTTGCACCACCCCAGGATGATCATCCCCATGATGCAGGGATACGAGGATGCTGGGGGTCTTTTAGTCAACTCAGTACTTGTCAGGGTGCATGGATCTCTAGCAGTCTGATATATCAACGTTGCCTCCCTTGCACCACCCCAGGGTGATCATACCCATCATGCAGGGCTACGAGGATGCGGGGGACTTCACGGCAAAGGAGCGGCTGCGCACGAGTGTGAGGACAAACCTCATGCTCATCGGCATCGTGGGCGCCGTGGCCGTGGTGGGCATTATCATCCTGCTCGCCACCAAGGAGATGGCCTGGTCAGTGTGCCAGCCACGCATGAGAATATATTTGTGGGGGGAGGTGGGTTGACTGAGAGCCAGGTGTGGGAGGTGAGTTCTCACATACGTCCAACCACCTCCCCCTCCCTCGCCTCGCTTGCTCCTCTTGCTTCTCGTCCACGCAACCCTTCCTTGACTCCTCTTTCCCCACCCTCACACCGTTCCCCTCTCTTACAGGGACAACATAGTGTCGCTGGCCATAGGTGCGTCGAACGCGTTTGCGCTGATAACGGGCGCGCTGCTGCTGGGGTACGGGCTGGTGGAGATCCCAAGGGGCCTCTGGAGCCACGCTGACCTGGCAGAGCGTCACAAGTGGCTGTCCGTGCGCGTGGCCCGGGCGGCACAGAAACTGGACCAGGCGCACCAGGAGCTCAGCACTGCCATTGTGGTGAGTGCAGTGCAGCAGCCATACCTTGTTCTGTTTGTGTCGCAAACCCTGCGGTCCATTCATCCCTGCTGCGTATTGTCTGTCCTTGTTGACTCTTCCTCCCGTGCCCCTCCCCACTCTGTGTACACGTCAGATTGCTCAGGCCACCTCGCTGCAGATGCCCAGACATGATCCCCTGCGACCCATGATGGAGATTATCGATGCCATGGTGAGATGACATGCATAGTTCATTGCAATGGCATCACATTTGATTGACAGAATACTTCACCAGATTGACATGAATTTCATGTCAAGAGAGATGAAACCACAGAAGGGAGCCGTAATGGCTTGCAGTAGCATGCATTAAGGCAACACCTAGAATCCTCCTTCTATAAGCCCCGTCCTTGCTTTCATGCTCCATTCTGCACTTTTGGAGGCCCCTGCGCCAGTCTCTCTGCCTTGTCCCCACCCCCTACTCCTCACACGCGTGAGTCCCCCTGTGCCCTGGTGTGGCATGGCGTGCAGGCGAGTGAGGATGCGGGGTTCAAGCCGTCAGGCGGGCAGATTGGCGAGAACGACATGGACTATGATGCCGACGCCAAGAGCATGGCTGCTCTCCGGCGCCGCCTGCGCAACGCCCAGGACAACTACTCGCGCTGCAAGACGTGAGAAAAGGGGGAGATGGAGTAGAGAAGGACGGGGGGGTGTTTGAGAAGGAATTGTACGTGGTAGTGGGAGAAAGATTCAGAGGAGGGTGGTGGTGTGGAAGGTGATGGGAGAGGTTGAGTGAGAAGAACGATCACACTGCCCCCATGGCCTCACCCCTCAACCCCCCCATGGTCTCACCTCATGGCCACACCCCCCATGGCAGCCCGTAACATCCCCAATCACTTCGTCCTTCACACCTCCCATGGCCTCGCCCCACACCCCTCTTGTGGTCGGCAGGGAGTACTGCACGGTGGTGTGGGAGGCGCTGCAGCTGGAGGAGACGCTGCACAACTGCTACCAGGGCACGGGCCGCTACACCTCCTACCTGCGCGCGCCCAGGAAGGGCTTCTTTGCCCCGCTCCTCGATGTCGTGGGTGCGTCGTGTGACTCAGCAGACCGTGTCATGTTCACCCTATGTTGACTCCGAAGTGCGGTGCACCTCGGCATGCCCTTCTTCTCTCAAGTCCCTGCACGTTGCCTTCCTCCTCTTGTACTCTCCAATGGAGTGCTGCATGCACACGCACATTCCTCCTTCCTCCGCATCCCCACACTTTCTCCTGACTACCCTCCTCATCATATGAGGAGTACCAGCAGAGGGTTCACAGTGCTGCATCATCCACATGCTCGTCCAACACCTGTACGCATCTCATCATCTCTCTCTCCCCCTTCCCACATCTCCCCCCCTCGGCCGCCCTCCGCCCCACAGAGTGGTGGTGGCGCTGTGCCATCCGCAGCCACGTGGTGCGGGCCTTTGCACTGCTGCTCGGCCTCATCTCACTCGCCATCCTCTTTGCCGAGGCCACCCTTCTCTCTCAGAAGTGGGTCGACCTCTCGCTCTTCTCCGTGCTCGTGCGCGCCGCCGCGCTGCACGGGGAGGCGGTGCAGCTGATAGTGTTTGTGCCGCTGGTGTACCTGTGCGTGTGCACCTACTTCTCACTCTTCAAGCTCGGCATGTTCTCCTTCTACTACCTCGTCCCCGCGCACACCGACTCCGTCTCGCTCCTCATCAACTGCTCGTAAGCCCCACTGCACCACCTTCAACCGCGTGCTTTCCTGCCCGTGTCGTTCGTTGCAGTCTTAATCTCAGAAGCTGTCTGCCAAGTCGTCCTACCATGCTGTGTATCCGCCTGTTTATCCACTCTGGCTCAGCTTCCTCCCACTCACCCTCGTCTATCCCAATGTCGCACACCTCCCTCATGCCTCTGTGCTGCCACAGCATGGTGTCGCGATATGCCGCCCCCATGTGCTACAACTTCCTCAGTCTCATCCACCTGCGTCACTACAACTATGCCACTGGCTCTGTTGAGCCCCTCATCACCGTCTTTGAAAAGGTGCCCCCGCATGCCCTGCACGCCCCGCCCCGCCCCTCATACCATGCATTCTCCCCCATTCATGCCCTGCACACCCCGCCCCTCATACCATGCATTCTCCCCCATTCATGCCCTGCACACCCCGCCCCTCATACCATGCATTCTCCCTCATTCATGCCCTGCACACCCCGCCCCTCATACCATGCATTCTCCCCCATTCATGCCCTGCACACCCCGCCACTCATACCATGCATTCTCCCCCATTCATGCCCTGCACACCCCGCCCCTCATACCATGCATTCTCCCCCATTCATGCCCTGCACACCCCGCCCCGCCCCTCATACCATGCATTCTCCCCCATTCATGCCCCGCACATCCAGCCCCTCATACCATGCATTCTCCCCCATTCATGCCCTGCACACCCCGCCCCTCATACCATGCATTCTCCCCCATTCATGCCCTGCACACCCCGCCCCTCATGCCATGCATTCTCCCCCATTCATGCCCTGCACACCCCGCCCCTCATACCATGCATTCTCCCCCATTCATGCCCTGCACACCCCGCCCCTCATACCATGCATTCTCCCCCATTCATGCCCTGCACACCCCGCCCCTCATACCATGCATTCTCCCCCATTCATGCCCTGCACACCCCGCCCCTCATACCATGCATTCTCCCCCATTCATGCCCTGCACACCCCGCCCCACCCCTCATACCATGCATTCTCCCCCATTGATGTCCTGCGTGCTGCTCTGCGCTACTTCATTCATCTCCATGCTCCCCGCTGATCGTTCGTTCTTGCACTAATCACTCCCCTCACGCCCCTTTGCACCCCACACATCCACACATCAGCGCATGGGGGTGCTGCCCAAGTCGTTTGACCGCGTGTACCCGCTGTGCATGGTGGCGTGGTCGCTGCTCATCGCACTCAACGTGCACCACCGCCTCTTTGACTCCGTCACGCACCTCCTCTCGCACTGCCGCGGCCTCTACAGCCGCACCTGGCGTCGCCTGCGCTTCGACGATGACGGCGAGGGGGAGGATGTGGGCGTGGACGGGCGCAGGGTGGTGGTCAAGGGCCACATGATACTGCAAAGAGGTGCGCACCCGCGCTGTTGATGCAAAGGACAACCTGTGGGGTTAGCAGTGGGATCCGCCCATCCCATGCTCGCATCACCCCTCATTGGATCGCGACCCCTGTGCCCGTCTGCCTGTCAAAACCCTGCGTCCCACCAGAGCGGGCGACCATAGAGCGCGGGCTGCCAGTGGGTGAGAGTGTGGTGCCCCTGGCGCGCCACTTCTCCTCCAAGGACCTTCATGCCTCCTCCTCCGCCTCCTCCCTTCTCTCAGGCCACTACTCCACCCCCACTGTACGTACCTTCTCCCGGATGCTCCATATTGTTACAGTTCCCCTCACTCCTGCCGCTCCATCTCTCTCCGCTTCCTTTTTTCCACACTATTTGCTTTCCTTCATCTATCATTTTCTCCTTTTTCACTGCAACCACCGCCTTCTCTTCTTTTCACTTGTGGTCTCCTCCTTCCTGTAGCCATTGGCACTCTCTCCCGTACCCCTTCTGTATACTCCCCTCACGTTTCCACGCCCACGACGATCAGAAGGTGCCTCACACGGACCCCAGCTCCTCTTCCTCTGCGGACCCGCTGCTTGACTCACGGCTGGCTGCGGTGAGGCCAGCAGGGGGCAAGCCTGCGGCTGACAGCACCAGCACCAAGGACCCCGAGTCGGCGTCCTTGCTCAGAGCAGCAGACACCAGCTCGGGTTCAGTCAAATACTCTGGCATTGCTGCTGGTTCTTCTGCTGGCGGCAGTGCCAGGAAGCCCCAGCGGCCTCCTCCAGGGGGTGCTTCAGGTGCTTCGTCAGGTGCTGCCTCTCCAGCAGCAGGTGTGGCAGCCAGGCTGGGGCTGGAGGCGAGCATAAAATCAAGCTCAGCAGGCGATCTGCTTCCCCTGGGTCGGGAGAAGTCAAGGCAGGCCTCTGTCCCTGGCAGTCCCCTCTTGCTCTCTCGAGCCGCCTCTCCTCTTGTCGCTTCCAGGCTGCCACCCATCAGCACCTCTGCTCACTCAACTCCACACCACCTTTCCACTGCTGTAGCTGCTGCTCCTGCTGGCAGTGTAACACCCACGCGCCCACTCTCGCCTCCCTCTCTCCTCTCTTCCGCTCTGGGCCTAAGCTCTGCAGCGATGGTGTCAACCCCACAGAGGTATTTCTGGGCCGGGCAGGGCACAACAGCTGTAGCTGCAGGTGCAGGAGAGCAGCAAGGAGGTACCCAGCAAGGGAGCAGTATGTCTCCTACAGAGTCCCCGCTCATCTCAGGCCAAAGAGGAGCAGCAGCAGGTTCTGGTTCCGATGGAACCATTTCCAGCAGCAGCAGCCATTGGTCTCACACACTGCTGGAGTCGCGCTGGTCTCAGGCTGTCACATCCCGCCTGCGTGATGCCTCATCCAGCAGCACAATGGGCAGGCTGAGAGACATTCTAGGAAGCCCACGTCCACACAGTAAAGATGACGGGGGTGTGGATACAACTGGAACGAGTGGAGGTGGCGTGACACAAGAGACTGCTCCGGATCTGGACAGTATATTTGAAAGCTTGCATGCACGGCGAGCTGCAGCACACACGGAAGATGATATTGATGATTTTGAAGATCAACATGGATTGCTACGTCCAGGAAGGGAGCAGCAAAGTAGACGAAAGTGAGGTATTTTCATGTTGAAGCCGCATAAGCAGACATGAAGTGTGTGTGGTCAAAGTATGGGTGTTGTTTTCGTAAGCTAAAGCGTGTACCAAACGCAGCATGCAAGCCTCCGTTTCTGCATGTAATTTAAGTGTTGGTGGGTATAACATTCCCAAAATGCACTTCTTCTATCACTTCAAGTGCAAATATTACTACTAGGTAAGGCAGTGGCGAGTACTGTGCTAACAACGGCCCTGCTCGACAGGCACGCAAACCCTTCCGCGGTACGTTCGCGGCTGTTTCGACTTAGGCCTTTTTTCAACGGTCAGCCCGCAATCTGGTGTTCTGGGTTTTAACGCTCTGTAACA
Source organism: Closterium sp. NIES-65 (assembly GCA_948144175.1). Classification (NCBI taxonomy): domain Eukaryota; kingdom Viridiplantae; phylum Streptophyta; class Zygnematophyceae; order Desmidiales; family Closteriaceae; genus Closterium; species Closterium sp. NIES-65. The sequence goes on along the minus strand of CANXME010000966.1, from coordinate 901,069 downwards.
GGAAGGGTTAAGGGTTAGCCTGTCGAACGCGACGTTAGCCCTTCAAGTTCAGCCCCCCCGAAAGCTCCTAGCCCCTTCTCTCACGCGTAGACTTTAGCCTAGCTCTAGCCCAGTCCTCCAATCCCCAGAATGGGGGTTGGCCAAGGACTAGGCTAGGGTTTCATACGGGAGGGATTACCCAACCCATACCCTACGAAAATTTTCCCACCAGAGCCCGTACCGTAGCCTCTCCCATCTCTGCCCTGAAAATGTCCCATCGTCCCACAACCAAACCAGTCAGCGAGAGAAGTGCACGTTTTTTTATTCCATTGATTTACCCTGGAGCCCATGCCATCCCTCCACAAATTTTTATCCCTGCCCACGATGAAGATGGTGGAAGGAGGGGCTGCAACATCCCCAAAACAGCCCCCTCCTTCCGACCTTGGGAGGCGCTGCTTCCGATTTGGGGGGAGGTGGGGGTGGGCTAGGAGAAGTTACTTCGAAATCACCTCTTAGCTCTAGCCTAACCCTAGCGCTCCAAGGAGGTGCCTGCCTGTCGAGCAGGGCCAACGTGCGCTCACTTGCTCCCTTCCCCAAATTCCGCTACCCGCAGCCTTGCGCTGGTTTAGAATCCCGAGTCTCCAGTGAGGCATTTCGTAAACCGACCAGACGCCGCGGAATCCCAGCGATGCGTCAGTGATTTTTCGGGGAACAATTCCGCAAGCCCGCGACTTCATCGGCCAACGGTCATTCTCGACGGGTATGGCGACAATGATCTTTCGCCAAAGAGCACGGCACTAACTTGGTGGGGGTATTCTGCTCACAACGAAACAAGTTGTTGTTTCGCCGTAGATTTCGTGAGCATCCGAGTCGCTCCGCCACTCAGCAAACCCAACACGCGCTTGCGCCCAAACAAGCGCTCCGCTTGGTTTGGGCCGCAAGCAGGAAACCACCATTCCCGCTGCCGCCGCAGAACCAACCTAGGGATTGCCTGGCATGGCTCTGGGATGGGCTGAACCGTCTGCTTGAGAAAGAAACCTGCAGTTGATTAGACCAACACACCATGAACCACTACACAATTGAACCTTGAATCGCCCGTGCCAACCTGTCTCAACCGCTTTAACTTCTCTCCAGACTCTACCAAATTCACAAGACATGGCAGCCCAGGAATGCCTAGGAGCCATTTTCAACACAACCTTATTTCCCAGGCTGCTCTCCACTTCCTTCCCCTAGGCATACTCCCACATTCCGTCTCACAAGCTACGAGTAATTCCTAGTTTTCCCTAGCAGTTTGCGTTCAGGAAAAGCAGATCGACGCGTCATTTCCAGTCGTTCGCCAGTTCATGGTTGAGCTCCGACGTTTGTTTTCCACATGAATGTTTAGACATTGCCAGTTAGCTGAGTTATATATGACCAAACAGCGGCAAGCCGACAGTTAGCATCGAACCAACAGCGATTCCTCCTTTAGCATTCAGCATGGTTTCTTCCGGATTTTTGGAGTAGCAGCAACTTTGGTGGCCAGCAGCGATTTTGATCTTGTTTGCAAATTCCTCTATCTTACAAATTTCGGCCGTAAGCTGAGCGATTTTGTCCGTCAGCAACGATTTCGACCATTAGCAGCGGTTCTATCCGTCAGCAACCTTTTAGCTGTCAACCGTCAGCCGTTGTCAGAACCAACGATTTCGCCTTCAGCAAGATGACATTCGTCGTCAGAAGAGACGATTTTAACGTTTTTGAATCGTCAAACGAATCTCGTCGTCAACAGAAGAATCTCGCCGTCCAGATCAACGATTTCGCTTTCAGAATCAACGATTTCGCCGTGTCAACCTCTTCGGAACGTTTTGACGTTCGCGTTCAAGTTCCGTTTCCGGTCTGTTTCCTTCATGATGGGTTTGCTCGTTGAAGTGCCGTCGCGACTCTCTCTGAGCTTACTCGCATTTCATTCTTTCCGTGCAGGAAGCACTATCCTACCGTGATGCTGTGGTCCCCGCACAACCATGGCATTTCGCCATCCGTTTCGCCATCAACCATGGATTCGCCATTTGCTCGCCATCAAGCATGGCGATTCGCCATTCGTTTCGCCATCAAAGATGGCGAGTCGCCATCCGCTCGCCACCAAGCATGGCGACGCCATCTCAATGGAAAAAGTAAGCTCTCGTCTCTCACTTGATCTTTTCATTTCAGTTACTTTCCCGCACCAATCCATCTTTGCTCCCACCCACCATGGCTTTCATCACCCCACTGCCTGTCACTGGCTCATCAATTTTGGGGATCGATCATATGGCACGTCACGTTTCGCGAGCTACTTGTCTGAAGCAGTTGCTTGGATACGCGTCGCGTGTCGCGTCTCATTTCTTGCGACTTATCTTCTCGAATCCATCTCGCGTTCAGTCTCGCGTTTAGATTTCGCGACTCATCGTGGCCCATCAATCTTGCTATCTTCCCTTCACAGATCGATTTCTAGAGCTTTGTCGCTGGCGCACGCGGTGGTTGTGAGCAAAGGCAGGCGAGTAGAGCCCAAGGAGCAACGGCAGGCGGACGTGGGGCAGCGAGCAAGCACCTGAGGCAGCATTAGCATCGCCCCCGTGCCTCAACCACAACCACCTGGCGGCAGCAGAAAGCAGCCACATGGTCAGCTAAGTGCTTTCTCCTCCATGCTCCACGCATGCATCCCACATCACTGCCCCTCTGCACGTTTTTCATTCCGTTCGTCCATCAAAACGCGGCCACTGGTGGCAGCACAGGGTACAGCCCACAGGCCCTCCTTACTTCAGGTAAAGCCTCCTCCAGGTGAGTCTCCTCAGGTGAACCTGTCAAGTAAAGCCTTTTCTCACTGCAGGTATTAACCAGTCCTTGGGTCTGTGGCTTGTTACTCTTGCCTCCACCAGTGGCCCCTCCTCAGCTCTTCCTCCCTCACCCCTCATGCATCCTCTTCCCCTCACTACCCTTCCATGCACATCCCTCGCCTCTTCCTCACCTTCCCCTCCCGCTCCCCCCCCGCCCCTCCGCCTTCCCCTCCTCTCCCCCTCTCCCTCCCCTTCCCCCTTCCTCCCAGCAGCGCACGAGCCGTGCTGAAGTGCGTGCAACGAGCTGCTGCCTCCCTCCCCCTCAGTGCTGCAGCGCGAGTGACACGCCATGCCATGCCTGCTGCCCATGCTCCTTCAACTGCCTCCTGCTCTCACACCATCAGCTAAGTGCCTATTTCTCCTCCCAACCCTCGCATCGTCTTGCTTCTCATGTCTAACTTGTACCATGCATCCAACTCCCTTCCTTGCTGCTCTCTGTCACACTCAAGAGACCTCCCTCTTCCAAGGTAGCACGTTCAAAACTTTGGTACTTTGGACTTTGGCACTCTTCGCTCTCGCTTCTCTCACTTGCCTTCGCCTCTTTACTCATCACCCTCCTTTTTCTTCCTTATCACACCTCCGTCCTTTCCCCCTCCTCCTCCCTTCCTCTCTCTGTCCTCTCTCGTCCCAGCGGGTCGCTCACATGGGAGAGGCAGTGGCGGGGGACATGGAATAGAGTGCACAGGCAGCAGCTGCTTTCCACCACAACCCAACCACAGCTAAGTACCCAGCCCTCCTCTTGCGTTTATTTTCATTCCATTCAGTCCTCACTGCATCTCCTGTCGTTGTGCATTCAAACGCAAGCCGTTGGTTGAGCCAACGCTTCATGCCACAGACCCGCTTTCTTGGGTAAATCCCCCCTGGTATTACAGCGCTCTCAGGTTTGCAGGTAAGCTTCCCCGGTGTGTACCCCCCTTGGGTCTGTGGCTTGTAGCTGAGGCTGCACCAGTGGCCCCCTTCTCTGCTCTCACCTGCCACCCCACCCCACCCATGCACCCCTAGACGCGTTCTCACTTCTCTTCAGTTCTCTCCTTGCTGGTTGTGGGGAGGGGCGTGGGGGTCAACACCACCGCTCCCTCGCGCTCCTCCCCTGTGGCCGTGCAGGTGGCAGTGGTCGGAGGGGAGGGGGGCAGCACTCCACTCGGCTGCGGTGGGAAGGGAGAGTATCGGGCTGGGTCGTCTGAAACAAGGTGAGCCTCTTCTCCCCTCCCTGCCACATATGCTTGAGTGTCTGTTCTTTCATTCTGTCTAGCTGTTGCTAACTCTTCTCCCCACCATGCTCACTGCTGTCCCTTGCTCCCTGCCTCTCTCACCCCCTCCCACAATCTTCCCCTCACTCATACAGAACTGGCAGTGGCGGGGGACATGGAGTGCACAGGCAGCAGCTTCTCTCCACCCAACCCACCCGCGGCTAAGTTCCTGCCCTGCCTCTCTACTCCCGTTCTCTCTTGTTTTCATTGCTGCATCTCCTGTTTCTTCTCGCTTCAAAAGCAAGCCTCTGGTTCAGCCAAAGCTTCAAGCCACAGACCCGTTTTTTCTAAGGTAGATCCCCCCTGGTACAGCAGGTATACTCTCAGGTTAAGCCTTCCTATGTATGTTTCCCCCTTGGGTCTGTGGCTTGTAACTGAGGTTGCACCAGTGGCCCCTTCCCCTCTGCTTCTTCTGATTGTATATTTTTTCACCCCCTCGCCTCTCCTCCAGTCACTCACAATTTCTATGTGGGCCATTGCAGGTGGGTGGGAGGGAGGGGCGTGGGGGTCAACACCGCCACTCCTTCACATCTCTCCCCTGTGGCTGTGCAGGTGGCTGTGGTGGGAGGGTAGAGGGGCAGCACTGCACTCAGCTGGGATTGGAAGGGAGAGTATCGGGCTGGGTTGTCTGATGCAAGGTGAGCCTCTTTTCCCCTCGCTTCAATTCTGCATTCTCGTCTTTGTCCACTCTTGTGTTCTTCGGTTTACTTGAGTGTTTCCTTGATGCCAACTTACTCGCTCCTCCTGCCCCTCCTCTCCTGTCCCTCCCCCTCCCCTCCCTCCCCCCCTCTAACTTTCTGCCCGCTACCAGGTCACTTGGCAACAAGAGACGATTGCAAAAGAGGAGCAGAGTAGCAGACCGGCAGCAGCAGTTGCAGCAGCAGAAGCAGCGGCGGCAGCAGCTGTAGCAGTGGTGGGGTTGAGGGGTTAGGGGGCAGGCTAGGCTAGCTGAAGCTGTGGGGAGGTGTGGTATCAGGTATGGTACGGTAGCAGGTGAGGTAAGGTATCAGGTGAGGTATGGTTGTCTGATTCTCTCCTCTCTCTTCCCCCTCCCCCCCGTGTCTTTTTTGCAGCCTGAGAGTGGGAGCACTGAAGCAAGGACAGGAGAGTGAAGTCCACCCTCTCACTCACCTCCTCCTCTCTCCCTTTTCCCTTCCCTCCCAGCAGCACCCTACCTGGACCACAGTGGAATCCCCTCCTTCCGTTCATCCCCCCCTCCCTTCAATCACCCCCTCCCCAGCAGCCTAAGGCATCATGGCGCTCTGCATGGCTCTGGTAGGTAGAGGTAAGGAGGCATGGGGGTGAAGTGTGAGGTGGGTGGTTGGGTGGGAAGCATGGGAGTGAGTGGGCAGTTCACTGCCTTAGAGGCAGCACCTTCTGGGGTTGTGCGTTGTGGGTCGGGGTGTGGTGGGTGGAATCTGCGCCGCACGTCACTCTGTGCTCAAGTAACCGATCTGGCGTTCAAGTCCTAATGGACACCGTCAGAGCCGACCGGCCGGCGGCTCTGGTTCGCGTCAGCTCTGGCTACGTCAGGGGTGGGATTTGAGTCTTGGGCTGGAAGCAATTTTCCAGTACCACTCCTCACCCTGCAAGGCACAACCCCCTGGGGTTGTTGTTTCCGAAGGGGAGTGGGCTGTCTGCTGCTCCTACTGCTATTAGTTGAGTTTGGGAAAGAGCTGGTTGGGCTGGGTGGTGATGGTGGTGAGAGGCAGTGGGGTTGGCAGTGGCACATGATGAGCCCTATGGCACTGATGCTACCTGTTGCATGAGAGCATGATGCTCATTTGGGTGGCATGGGATGAGCCCTAGGGCACTGATGCCACCTGTTGCATGACATCATGATGCTCATTTGGGTGGCATGGGATGAATCCCCATGGGCAAGGGAGTGCAAGAGAAGAAGGTTGAATCCCCAAGGTTGGGTGAGTGGAAGTGGTTGTGACTGTGAAGTGTGAGTGGTGTTAAGTGTGATTCCACACGATGCCACTGCACCACCATCACTCCCACCATCACCCTCCATCACCATTCCTCACCACCACCACAATGCTGGGAAAGCAGGATGAAACCCAGCCTCAGGATTGTGGGAGGCAAGATAGGGGGTTGAAGTCCCCAGATTTAGTTAAGCCAGTGTGAAACAGAAACATTCCTGTTTAGCCTTGGCATGTCGTCGATGCCTCCTTGAGGCAAGGCAGTGTGACACAGGGACCCGCCTTCCCTCCTTAGCCTGCCTAGGGGCTTCAACTCCGGCTTCTTGCTGCTCTTCTGGCTTAAAGCCAGTGCCTCTTTCTTTCATCTCCAATCTGTAGCTACTCTGCCGCTTTTCCCTCCACTCCTTGATCCATGCGGCGGTACCGGTTGCTGAGAATGGTAGTGGTGGTAGTGGGGAACGGTGGTGGTGGAGTGGGGGGTGGGGGGGGGGTGGGGGTGGGGGGGGGGTGGGGGGTGGGGGGGTGGTAGTCGTGATGGGAGTGGTAACGTGCTGTGTGGCATGCCATGCTGTGGCAACGCATGGTTTCTGGCATTGGAGGCAGGTTTTAGATACGTCTCAAACGTCTGGCAACATGTGGTGGCTGGTAGCCTGGTACTGGAGGTTGGAGGCTTGTATTGGAGCTCAACTATGTGGGCCAAGGCAAGATATGCAATGCGGCCAAGGCAGTGTACGACCAGTACGGCATGTACGGTACTGTCCCCAAATTTGTTTATCATACAATGCTGAATGATAGCAACTGCTTATATTTCAAGTTATGGTGTAAGAAAGTTCCTTATAGCAATGTTTGTGCAACTTTGAAGTGGTGTATAATACTTTTAGGATATTTCTCATTGTTGAACCGTAGCGCAGCAGATCTTGCGACGGATGGATAGCACCGCGTTGCACCTGCGGAAACTGCTTATTTTGTAGCTGATTCCTGCACCATCCGCGCTTCGACTCTTTACCAGCTGACAGGTCCCATCGCTAGCGTAGAATGCGCCTCGCCGCTCAGCACCTCATGCGCCGCATTCTGAGCGTCTCGTCATCGCCGCCAGCCGCTCGAGCAGCGTCAGCAGACGTGTTCGTGGTGAAACCGCTTTTATTAGTCGACTAAGGATTCAACGCCACCGCGGGTCATGCCAGTGGCGAAACTGCTTTAATAAGTCAGACTTTAATGTGAACGCGCCAGCGAGCGCGGCATGTCGGCGGAGCAGCTGCTGTTCTAAGTCAGTCTTAGAAATCAACGCTGCTCCGCGGAAATGTCGGCGGCGGAGCTGCTTCTGCGCGTGCCGGTGCTGCTCTGCGCGGCGTCGCTCGAGCTCCTAGGTTACGCGTCTTCCGCGCTCGTCTTCCTCGCCGGCCTCCTCGCCGGCTTCGCCGCCGCTTACCTCCTCCTCATCTACCCGCTGCCGCTCACCGTCAAGGTAGCCTGCTAGCCGTTAGGTTACCGTTCTGGCCGTTAATGTACCGCCTCGCCGTCGCGGTACTCTTGTCGTCGTGAAGGTGCCTCTTTTGCCGTCAATTCGCGTCCCTCTCCTCCCTCTTCCCCCTCCCTCCCCGCGCCCCCTCCCCCTCTCCCCCGCCCAACCCCCTGCGCGCGCGGGGCAGGAGGTGGAGCAGCGCGTGGCGCCGGCGGAGGGGCTGGACGAGAAGGCGCTGAGAAGGTTCTTCGTGCATCTGCCGCCGTGGGTCAGCAACCCCGACTATGAGCGGGTGAGCGCGCTGGGGGGAGGCAGTCAGTGACGGGTGAGCGCGCTGGGGGGAGGCAGTCAGTAAAGGAAGGTCAATGTGGCTCCATCCATTGTTGTTGCGCCTGGTGATTGTACCGCAGTGTGCCTTCATCTTATCCGTCCTTGTGTCCCCCACACAAGCCTTGGTCCCCTCTCTCTCGCCCCGCCCCATGCATGCGTCCCTGTCGCCCACACGGCAGGTGGATTGGCTCAATCGGATCGTGGCGGAGATGTGGCCATATGTCAACAAGGTGTGCCTTTTGTTCTATGCGCCTCAAGCATAGTTATAGCTGTATGGTGGCAAGGTGCGCTTTGCGCCCCTCAAATCAAACCACTCACCCTCTCACCCACACCCACCCACTTGCTGCATGCTCTTCCTTCACATGGTGTATGGGGCACATGCTGCTGCTTATGATTCTGTTTACAGTCGTTTTCTCTGCTATCTAGCCGGGCACAGAGAGAATGGGGAAGAAAGTGGCTCCTTTGCTTCTCTGCGTCGCTCCTCCCCTCCCCGCCCCTCTCTCTCCCCCACCAGGCGGTGTCAGAGGCTGTTCGGAGGGACGTGACGCCTCTGCTCAGCACGGCACCACACACTCTGTGCTCTCTTTCCCTCCCCCCTTCCCACTCCACTTTCCCTCTTTTCCCTTCTCTCCCCCACCAGGCGGTATCAGAGGCGGTGCAGAGGGATGTGACGCCTCTGCTGCCCTCCACACCGCCTCTTGCCTTACACCACTCCCAGCCTCACCACTTCTCCCCTCTCCCCCATCTCGCCCCCACCAGGCGGTATCAGAGGCAGTGCAGAGGGACGTGACACCTCTGCTTCTTGACAACAAGCCCTCCTTCCTGCACTCCCTCTCCTTCTCCCACTTCTCCCTCGGCCCCCTCCCACCAGCCATCATCGGTGCGTGCCCCTCTCTCACTTCTGGCCTCACCCATCACCATCAGATCAGTGTGTGTGCCATAAAGTCAAACTACATGTTTGTTTAGGGTTTCGGGTTTAAGTCACCACCATCACAACACTTGTCAACTCATCCGATTTCATTTCATCCCATCCCAACCACCATCCGCTCTTGCGTCATCACACATCCGTCTCACCCCACCCACGTCACCAACCCCCCCTCTCATCCCCCCGCACCAGCCATCAAGTCCCCGGAAACCCACGACGACGAGGCGATCACCCAACCTGCTGCCGAGCCCATGCCATGACACCAACTCGCATCAGCTCTCATCAACACTCACACCTCCTCTTCCCCCCCACCCTCCTCCCTCCTACCAACCAACCACCAGCCATCAAGTCCCCGGAAGTACACGACGAGGCAATCATCCAACCCGCTGCCGAGCACATGCCACCAACTCTCACAAACTCTCATCAACTTTCACAACCATCAAGCATCCCCCCTCCCCACACCCTCACCGCCAGCCATCAAGTCCCCGGGGACCCACGACGATGAGGTGCTCATTCAGCCGGTCATGTGCTGCCAACTCCTATCAGCCCGCACAATGCCCCCTTCCCTCCCCCCTCCACTTCCTCCTCCTCCCTCCGCCCACCAGCCATCAAGTCCCTGGAGACGCACGATGACGAGGTGATCATCCAGCCGGTCATGCGGTGGGCGGCCAACAACAACATCGCCGTCACTGCCTCCCTGCATGGCTTTAACCTCTCCGTACAGGTGCACCCTCTCACCTCGCTGCTCCCTCCTGACGCCCCTTCTTGCTCCTCGTTCCTCCCTCCCATGCTCCCTGCTCCTCCCCTCGTATGTCCGCTCACTATACAGTCTACGTACCAGTAAGTCAAAACATGCACTTCACCCTTACCCCGTTCTCCAATTCCCCCATTCCTCATCCGCCACCCTCATTTTCGATTCTCCACATCCCTATCCCCCGTTTCGCATCCATTCCCCATCCCCCATCCGCGATCTTCCCCGTCCCCTTATTGCTCCTCCGCCGCACAGCTGACGGATCTGCATGTGAGGGCAGTGGCGCGCATCACAGTGAAGCCGCTCGTGCCGATCTTCCCCTGCTTCTCGCGCATCACCCTCGCACTCATGGACAAGGTGCGTGCCTAGAGGCCAAACTGGGCAAACGGGGCCCTCTCGTGGGCACACGTGGTGCCCGTATTGGTCAATGCGTTCTTACACTTCTCTGGACACCACGTGTGCCCACGAGAGACCCAGACTTCTCTCAGAAATCGCTCAAAAGGGCCAAACAGGACAAAGGGTGCGTCGTGAGCACACGGTGCTCATATTTGCCGACGCGCTTTGTGGACAGTCCCCGTGTGCGAGTCATTTTTGAGAAATTTAAAAAATGCTCACTGCTGCCACTCGTTGCTCACATTCCGTCCCACCCCAACCAAGCACTCATCTCTCCGCCTCTCCACTGCTGCACCCCTTTTCAGTAAGCCCATGCCACTCTGACCCATGCCACTCTGACCCATGCCACTCTGACCCATGCCACTCTGACCCATGCCACTCTGACCCAGGCCACTCTGACCCAGGCCACTCTGCTGCTGCTCCCCGTATATGAGTTCTGTGACTGGACATCATAGCCACTCTGACCCATGCCAACCTCGCTCTCTCCTTCTATCCACCACGCCCTCCCTCATGCGTCTTACATCCCCCCCACCGCCAGCCCCACAGGGACTTTGCTCTGCGGGTGCTGGGACTGAACATCATGGCCCTTCTGACCCACGCATTCCTCGCTCTCTCCTGCTCTCCCCCCCCCCCCCCCCCCCTCTCCCCACTGCGTCCTGTCACCCCTCCCCTGCCCCCATCACCCCCATCACCCCCATCACCCGCCATCACCCCCATCACCCCCATCACCCCCATCACCGCCATCACCGCCATCACCGCCATCACCCCCATCACCCCCATCACCCCCATCACTCCCATCACCCCCATCACCCCCATCATCCCCATCACCCCCATCACCCCCATCACCCCCATCACTCCCATCACCCCCATCACCCCCATCACCCCCATCACCCCCATCACCCCCATCACCCCCATCACCCCCATCACCCCCATCACTCCCATCACCCCCATCACCGCCATCACCCCCATCACCGCCATCACCCCCATCACCGCCATCACCCCCATCACCGCCATCACCCCCATCACCCCATCACCCCCATCACCCCCATCACCCCCATCACCCCCATCACCCCCATCACCGCCATCACCCCCATCACCGCCATCACCCCCATCACCGCCATCACCCCCATCACCCCCATCACCCCCATCACCCCCATCACCGCCATCACCCCCATCACCCCCATCACCCCCATCACCGCCATCACCGCCATCACCCGCCATCACCCCCATCACCCCCATCACCCCCATCACTCCCATCACCGCCATCACCCCCATCACCCCCATTCACCCCCATCACTCCCATCACCCCCATCACCCTCATCACCCCCATCACCCCCATCACTCCCATCACCCCCATCACCCCCATCACCCCCATCACCCCCATCACCCCCCATCACCCCCATCACCCCCATCACCCCATCACCCCCATCACCGCCATCACCCCCATCACCCCCATCACCCCCATCACCGCCATCACCGCCATCACCGCCATCACCCCCATCACCCCCATCACCATCCCATCACCCCATCAACCCCATCATCCCCATCACCCCCATCACCCCCATCACCCCCATCACTCCCATCACCCCCATCACCCCAATCACCCCCATCACCCCCATCACCCCCATCACCCCCATCACCCCCATCACCCCATCACTCCCATCACCCCCATCACCGCCATCACCCCCATCACCGCCATCACCCCCATCACCGCCATCACCCCCATCACCGCCATCACCCCCATCACCCCCATCACCCCCATCACCCCCATCACCCCCATCACCCCCATCACCCCCATCACCGCCATCACCCCATCACCGCCATCACCCCCATCACCGCCATCACCCCCATCACCCCCATCACCCCCATCACCCCCATCACCGCCATCACCCCCATCACCCCCATCACCCCCATCACCGCCATCACCGCCATCACCGCCATCACCCCCATCACCCCCATCACCCCCATCACTCCCATCACCGCCATCACCCCCATCACCCCCATCACCCCCATCACTCCCCATCACCCCCATCACCCCCATCACCCCCATCACCCCCATCACTCCCATCACCCCCATCACCCCCATCACCCCCATCACCCCCATCACCCCCATCACCCCCATCACCCCCATCACCCCCATCACCCCCATCACTCCCATCACCCCCATCACTGCCATCACCCCCATCACCGCCATCACCCCCATCACCGCCATCACCCCCATCACCGCCATCACCCCCATCACCCCCATCACCCCCATCACCCCCATCACCCCCATCACCCCCATCACCCCCATCACTGCCATCACCCCCATCACCGCCATCACCCACATCACCGCCATCTCCCCCATCACCCCCATCACCCCCATCACCCCCATCACCGCCATCACCGCCATCACCCCCATCACCGCCATCACCCCCATCACCGCCATCACCCCCATCACCCCCATCACCCCCATCACCCCCATCACCCCCATCACCCCCATCACCCCCATCACCCCCATCACCCCCATCACTCCCATCACCCCCCATCACCGCCATCACCCCATCACCGCCATCACCCCCATCACCCCCATCACCCCCATCACCCCCATCACCCCCATCACTCCCATCACCCCCATCACCCCCATCACCCCCATCACCCCCATCACCCCCATCACCGCCATCACCCCCATCACCGCCATCACCCCCATCACCGCCATCACCCCCATCACCCCCATCACCCCCATCACCCCCATCACCGCCATCACCCCCATCACCCCCATCACCCCCATCACCCCCATCACCCCCATCACCCCCATCACCCCCATCACCCCCATCACCCCCATCACTGCCATCACCCCCATCACCGCCATCACCCACATCACCGCCATCACCCCCATCACCCCCATCACCCCCATCACCCTCATCACCGCCATCACCCACATCACCCCCATCACCGCCATCACCCCCATCACCGCCATCACCCCCATCACCGCCATCACCCCCATCACCCCCATCACCCCCATCACCCCCATCACCCCCATCACCCCCATCACCCCCATCACCGCCATCACCCCCATCACCGCCATCACCCCCATCACCCCCATCACCGCCATCACCCCCATCACCCCCATCACCCCCATCACCCCCATCACTCCCATCACCCCCATCACCCCCATCACCCCCATCACCCCCATCACCCCCATCACCCCCATCACCGCCATCACCCCCATCACCGCCATCACCCCCATCACCGCCATCACCCCCATCACCCCCATCACCCCCATCACCCCCATCACCGCCATCACCCCCATCACCCCCATCACCCCCATCACCCCCATCACCCCCATCACCGCCATCACCCCCATCACCGCCATCACCCCCATCACCGCCATCACCCCCATCACCCCCATCACCCCCATCACCCCCATCACCCCCATCACTCCCATCACCCCCATCACCCCCATCACCCCCATCACCCCCATCACCCCCATCACCGCCATCACCCCCATCACCGCCATCACCGCCATCACCCCATCACCCCCATCACCCCCATCACCCCCATCACCCCCATCACCCCCATCACTCCCATCACCCCCATCACTGCCATCACCCCCATCACCGCCATCACCCCCATCACCGCCATCACCCCCATCACCGCCATCACCCCCATCACCCCCATCACCCCCATCACCCCCATCACCCCCATCACCCCCATCACCCCCATCACCCCCATCACCCCCATCACTGCCATCACCCCCATCACCGCCATCACCCACATCACCGCCATCACCCCCATCACCCCCATCACCCCCATCACCCCCATCACCGCCATCACCCCCATCACCCCCATCACCCCCATCACCCCCATCACCCCCATCACCCCCATCACCCCCATCACTCCCATCACCCCCATCACCGCCATCACCCCCATCACCGCCATCACCCCCATCACCGCCATCACCCCCATCACCCCCATCACCCCCATCACCCCCATCACCCCCATCACCCCCATCACCGCCATCACCCCCATCACCGCCATCACCCCATCCCCCATCACCCGCCATCACCCCCATCACCCCATCACCCCCATCACCCCCATCACCGCCATCACCCCCATCACCCCCATCACCCCCATCACCGCCATCACCGCCATCACCGCCATCACCCCCATCACCCCCATCACCCCCATCACCCCCATCACCCCCATCACTCCCATCACCCCCATCACCCCCATCACCCCCATCACCCCCATCACCCCCATCACCCCCATCACCCCCATCACCCCCATCACCCCCATCACTCCCATCACCCCCATCACCGCCATCACCCCCATCACCGCCATCACCCCCATCACCGCCATCACCCCCATCACCGCCATCACCCCCATCACCCCCATCACCCCCATCACCCCCATCACCCCCATCACCCCATCACCCCCATCACCGCCATCACCCCCATCACCGCCATCACCCCCATCACCCCCATCACCGCCATCACCCCCATCACCCCCATCACCCCCATCACCCCCATCACTCCCATCACCCCCATCACCCCCATCACCCCCATCACCCCCATCACCCCCATCACCCCCATCACCGCCATCACCCCCATCACCGCCATCACCCCCATCACCGCCATCACCCCCATCACCCCCATCACCCCCATCACCCCCATCACCGCCATCACCCCCATCACCCCCATCACCCCCATCACCCCCATCACCCCCATCACCGCCATCACCCCCATCACCCCCATCACCCCCATCACCCCCATCACCCCCATCACCCCCATCACCCCCATCACCCCCATCACCCCCATCACCCCCATCACCCCCATCACCCCCATCACCCCCATCACCCCCATCACTCCCATCACCCCCATCACCGCCATCACCCCCATCACCGCCATCACCCCCATCACCCCCATCACCCCCATCACCCCCATCACCCCCATCACTCCCATCACCCCATCACCCCCATCACCCCCATCACCCCCCATCACCCCCCATCACCCCCATCACCGCCATCACCCCCATCACCGCCATCACCCCCATCACCGCCATCACCCCCATCACCCCCATCACCCCCATCACCCCCATCACCGCCATCACCCCCATCACCCCCATCACCCCCATCACCCCCATCACCCCCATCACCGCCATCACCCCCATCACCCCCATCACCCCCATCACCGCCATCACCCCCATCACCCGCCATCACCCCCATCACCGCCATCACCCCCATCACCCCCATCACCCCCATCACCCCCATCACCCCCATCACCCCCATCACCCCCATCACTGCCATCACCCCCATCACCACCATCACCCACATCACCGCCATCACCCCCATCACCCCCATCACCCCCATCACCCCCATCACCGCCATCACCCACATCACCCCCATCACCGCCATCACCCCCATCACCGCCATCACCCCCATCACCGCCATCACCCCCATCACCCCCATCACCCCCATCACCCCCATCACCCCCATCACCCCCATCACCCCCATCACCGCCATCACCCCCATCACCGCCATCACCCCATCACCCCCATCACCGCCATCACCCCCATCACCCCCATCACCCCCATCACCCCCATCACCCCATCACTCCCATCACCCCCATCACCCCCATCACCCCATCACCCCCATCACCCCATCACCCCCATCACCGCCATCACCCCCATCACCGCCATCACCCCCATCACCGCCATCACCCCCATCACCCCCATCACCCCCATCACCCCCATCACCGCCATCACCCCCATCACCCCCATCACCCCCATCACCCCCATCACCCCCATCACCGCCATCACCCCCATCACCGCCATCACCCCCATCACCGCCATCACCCCCATCACCCCCATCACCCCCATCACCCCCATCACCCCCATCACTCCCATCACCCCCATCACCCCCATCACCCCCATCACCCCCATCACCCCCATCACCGCCATCACCCCCATCACCGCCATCACCCCCATCACCGCCATCACCCCCATCACCCCCATCACCCCCATCACCGCCATCACCCCCATCACCCCCATCACCCCCATCACCCCCATCACCCCCATCACCCCCATCACCGCCATCACCCCCATCACCGCCATCACCCCCATCACCGCCATCACCCCCATCACCCCCATCACCCCATCACCCCCATCACCGCCATCACCCCCATCACCCCCATCACCCCATCACCGCCATCACCCCCATCACCGCCATCACCCCCATCACCCCCATCACCCCCATCACCCCCATCACCGCCATCACCCCCATCACCGCCATCACCCCCATCACCGCCATCACCCCCATCACCCCCATCACCCCCATCACCCCCATCACCGCCATCACCCCCATCACCCCCATCACCCCCATCACCCCCATCACCCCCATCACCCCCATCACCCCCATCACTCCCATCACCCCCATCACCGCCATCACCCCCATCACCGCCATCACCCCCATCACCGCCATCACCCCTATCACCCCCATCACCCCCATCACCCCCATCACCCCCATCACCCCCATCACCGCCATCACCCCCATCACCGCCATCACCCCCATCACCGCCATCACCCTCATCACCCCCATCACCCCCATCACCCCCATCACCGCCATCACCCCCATCACCCCCATCACCCCCATCACCGCCATCACCGCCATCACCGCCATCACCCCCATCACCCCCATCACCCCCATCACCCCCATCACCCCCATCACTCCCATCACCCCCATCACCCCCATCACCCCCATCACCCCCATCACCCCCATCACCCCCATCACCCCCATCACCCCCATCACCCCCATCACTCCCATCACCCCCATCACCGCCATCACCCCAATCACCGCCATCACCCCCATCACCGCCATCACCCCCATCACCCCCATCACCCCCATCACCCCCATCACCCCCATCACCCCCATCACCGCCATCACCCCCATCACCGCCATCACCCCCATCACCCCCATCACCGCCATCACCCCCATCACCCCCATCACCCCCATCACCCCCATCACTCCCATCACCCCCATCACCCCCATCACCCCCATCACCCCCATCACCCCCATCACCCCCATCACCGCCATCACCCCCATCACCGCCATCACCCCCATCACCGCCATCACCCCCATCACCCCCATCACCCCCATCACCCCCATCACCGCCATCACCCCCATCACCCCCATCACCCCCATCACCCCCATCACCGCCATCACCCCCATCACCCCCATCACCCCCATCACCCCCATCACCCCCATCACCCCCATCACCCCCATCACCCCCATCACCCCCATCACCCCCATCACCCCCATCACCCCCATCACCCCCATCACTCCCATCACCCCCATCACCGCCATCACCCCCATCACCGCCATCACCCCCATCACCCCCATCACCCCCATCACCCCCATCACCCCCATCACCCCCATCACCCCCATCACCCCCATCACCCCCATCACCCCCATCACCCCCATCACCGCCATCACCCCCATCACCGCCATCACCCCCATCACCGCCATCACCCCCATCACCCCCATCACCCCCATCACCCCCATCACCCCCATCACCGCCATCACCCCCATCACCCCCATCACCCCCATCACCCCCATCACCCCCATCACCGCCATCACCCCCATCACCCCCATCACCCCCATCACCCCCATCACCGCCATCACCCCCATCACCCCCATCACCCCCATCACCCCCATCACCCCCATCACCCCCATCACCCCCATCACCCCCATCACCCCCATCACCCCCATCACCCCCATCACTGCCATCACCCCCATCACCGCCATCACCCACATCACCGCCATCACCCCCATCACCCCCATCACCCCCATCACCCCCATCACCGCCATCACCCACATCACCCCCATCACCGCCATCACCCCCATCACCGCCATCACCCCCATCACCGCCATCACCCCCATCACCCCATCACCCCCATCACCCCCATCACCCCCATCACCCCCATCACCCCCATCACCGCCATCACCCCCATCACCGCCATCACCCCCATCACCCCCATCACCGCCATCACCCCCATCACCCCCATCACCCCCATCACCCCCATCACTCCCATCACCCCCATCACCCCCATCACCCCCATCACCCCATCACCCCCATCACCCCCATCACCGCCATCACCCCCATCACCGCCATCACCCCCATCACCGCCATCACCCCCATCACCGCCATCACCCCCATCACCCCCATCACCGCCATCACCCCCATCACCCCCATCACCCCCATCACCCCCATCACCCCCATCACCGCCATCACCCCCATCACCCCCATCACCCCCATCACCGCCATCACCCCCATCACCCCCATCACCCCCATCACCCCCATCACCCCCATCACCGCCATCACCCCCATCACCCCCATCACCCCCATCACCCCCATCACCCCCATCACCCCCATCACCCCCATCACCCCCATCACCCCCATCACCCCCATCACCCCCATCACCCCCATCACCCCCATCACTCCCATCACCCCCATCAC
Organism: Closterium sp. NIES-65; assembly: GCA_948144175.1. Taxonomy (NCBI): domain Eukaryota; kingdom Viridiplantae; phylum Streptophyta; class Zygnematophyceae; order Desmidiales; family Closteriaceae; genus Closterium; species Closterium sp. NIES-65. The sequence goes on along the minus strand of CANXME010000966.1, from coordinate 882,713 downwards.
CGCCATCACCCCCATCACCGCCATCACCCCCATCACCCCCATCACCCCCATCACCCCCATCACTCCCATCACCCCCATCACCCCCATCACCCCCATCACCCCCATCACCCCCATCACCCCATCACCCCCATCACCGCCATCACCCCCATCACCGCCATCACCCCCATCACCCCCATCACCCCCATCACCCCCATCACCGCCATCACCCCCATCACCCCCATCACCCCCATCACCCCCATCACCCCCATCACCGCCATCACCCCCATCACCCCCATCACCCCCATCACCCCCATCACCCCCATCACCGCCATCACCCCCATCACCGCCATCACCCCCATCACCGCCATCACCCCCATCACCCCCATCACCCCCATCACCCCCATCACCCCCATCACCCCCATCACCCCCATCACTGCCATCACCCCCATCACCGCCATCACCCACATCACCGCCATCACCCCCATCACCCCCATCACCCCCATCACCCCCATCACCGCCATCACCCCCATCACCCCCATCACCCCCATCACCCCCATCACCCCCATCACCCCCATCACCCCCATCACTCCCATCACCCCCCATCACCGCCATCACCCCCATCACCGCCATCACCCCCATCACCGCCATCACCCCCATCACCCCCATCACCCCCATCACCCCCATCACCCCCATCACTCCCATCACCCCCATCACCCCCATCACCCCCATCACCCCCATCACCCCCATCACCGCCATCACCCCCATCACCACCATCACCCCCATCACCGCCATCACCCCCATCACCCCCATCACCCCCATCACCCCCATAACCGCCATCACCCCCATCACCCCCATCACCGCCATCACCCCCATCACCCCCATCACCGCCATCACCCCCATCACCCCCATCACCCCCATCACCCCCATCACCGCCATCACCCCCATCACCGCCATCACCCCCATCACCGCCATCACCCCCATCACCCCCATCACCCCCATCACCCCCATCACCCCCATCACCCCCATCACTGCCATCACCCCCATCACCGCCATCACCCACATCACCGCCATCACCCCCATCACCCCCATCACCCCCATCACCCCCATCACCGCCATCACCCACATCACCCCCATCACCGCCATCACCCCCATCACCGCCATCACCCCCATCACCGCCATCACCCCCATCACCCCCATCACCCCCATCACCCCCATCACCCCCATCACCCCCATCACCCCCATCACCGCCATCACCCCCATCACCGCCATCACCCCCATCACCCCCATCACCGCCATCACCCCCATCACCCCCATCACCCCCATCACCCCCATCACTCCCATCACCCCCATCACCCCCATCACCCCCATCACCCCCATCACCCCCATCACCCCCATCACCGCCATCACCCCCATCACCGCCATCACCCCCATCACCGCCATCACCCCCATCACCCCCATCACCCCCATCACCCCCATCACCGCCATCACCCCCATCACCCCCATCACCCCCATCACCCCCATCACCCCCATCACCGCCATCACCCCCATCACCCCCATCACCCCCATCACCCCCATCACCCCCATCACCCCCATCACCCCCATCACCCCCATCACCCCCATCACCCCCATCACCCCCATCACCCCCATCACTCCCATCACCCCCATCACCGCCATCACCCCCATCACCGCCATCACCCCCATCACCCCCATCACCCCCATCACCCCCATCACTCCCATCACCCCCATCACCCCCATCACCCCCATCACCCCCATCACCCCCATCACCCCCATCACCCCCATCACCGCCATCACCCCCATCACCGCCATCACCCCCATCACCCCCATCACCCCCATCACCCCCATCACCGCCATCACCCCCATCACCCCCATCACCCCCATCACCCCCATCACCCCCATTACCGCCATCACCCCCATCACCCCCATCACCCCCATCACCCCCATCACCCCCATCACCGCCATCACCCCCATCACCGCCATCACCCCCATCACCGCCATCACCCCCATCACCCCCATCACCCCCATCACCCCCATCACCCCCATCACCCCCATCACCCCCATCACTGCCATCACCCCCATCACCGCCATCACCCACATCACCGCCATCACCCCCATCACCCCCATCACCCCCATCACCCCCATCACCGCCATCACCCCCATCACCCCCATCACCCCCATCACCCCCATCACCCCCATCACCCCCATCACCCCCATCACTCCCATCACCCCCATCACCGCCATCACCCCCATCACCGCCATCACCCCCATCACCGCCATCACCCCCATCACCCCCATCACCCCCATCACCCCCATCACCCCCATCACCCCCATCACCGCCATCACCCCCATCACCGCCATCACCCCCATCACCGCCATCACCCCCATCACCCCCATCACCCCCATCACCCCCATCACCGCCATCACCCCCATCACCCCCATCACCCCCATCACCGCCATCACCGCCATCACCCCCATCACCCCCATCACCCCCATCACCCCCATCACCCCCATCACTCCCATCACCCCCATCACCCCCATCACCCCCATCACCCCCATCACCCCCATCACCCCCATCACCCCATCACCCCATCACTCCCATCACCCCCATCACCGCCATCACCCCCATCACCGCCATCACCCCCATCACCGCCATCACCCCCATCACCCCCATCACCCCCATCACCCCCATCACCGCCATCACCCCCATCACCCCCATCACCCCCATCACCGCCATCACCCCCATCACCGCCATCACCCCCATCACCCCCATCACCCCCATCACCCCCATCACTCCCATCACCCCCATCACCCCCATCACCCCCATCACCCCCATCACCCCCATCACCCCCATCACCCCCATCACCGCCATCACCCCCATCACCGCCATCACCCCCATCACCCCCATCACCCCCATCACCCCCATCACCCCATCACCCCATCACCGCCATCACCCCCATCACCCCCATCACCCCCATCACCCCCATCACCCCCATCACCGCCATCACCCCCATCACCCCCATCACCCCCATCACCCCCATCACCCCCATCACCGCCATCACCCCCATCACCGCCATCACCCCCATCACCGCCATCACCCCCATCACCCCCATCACCCCCATCACCCCCATCACCCCCATCACCCCCATCACCCCCATCACTGCCATCACCCCCATCACCGCCATCACCCACATCACCGCCATCACCCCCATCACCCCCATCACCCCCATCACCCCCATCACCGCCATCACCCCCATCACCCCCATCACCCCCATCACCCCCATCACCCCCATCACCGCCATCACCCCCATCACCCCCATCACCCCCATCACCCCCATCACCCCCATCACCCCCATCACCCCCATCACCCCCATCACCCCCATCACCCCCATCACCCCCATCACCCCCATCACCCCCATCACTCCCATCACCCCCATCACCGCCATCACCCCCATCACCGCCATCACCCCCATCACCCCCATCACCCCCATCACCCCCATCACTCCCATCACCCCCATCACCCCCATCACCCCCATCACCCCCATCACCCCCATCACCCCCATCACCCCCATCACCGCCATCACCCCCATCACCGCCATCACCCCCATCACCCCCATCACCCCCATCACCCCCATCACCGCCATCACCCCCATCACCCCCATCACCCCCATCACCCCCATCACCCCCATCACCGCCATCACCCCCATCACCCCCATCACCCCCATCACCCCCATCACCCCCATCACCGCCATCACCCCCATCACCGCCATCACCCCCATCACCGCCATCACCCCCATCACCCCCATCACCCCCATCACCCCCATCACCCCCATCACCCCCATCACCCCCATCACTGCCATCACCCCCATCACCGCCATCACCCACATCACCGCCATCACCCCCATCACCCCCATCACCCCCATCACCCCCATCACCGCCATCACCCCCATCACCCCCATCACCCCCATCACCCCCATCACCCCCATCACCCCCATCACCCCCATCACTCCCATCACCCCCATCACCGCCATCACCCCCATCACCGCCATCACCCCCATCACCGCCATCACCCCCATCACCCCCATCACCCCCATCACCCCCATCACCCCCATCACCCCCATCACCGCCATCACCCCCATCACCGCCATCACCCCCATCACCGCCATCACCCCCATCACCCCCATCACCCCCATCACCCCCATCACCGCCATCACCCCCATCACCCCCATCACCCCCATCACCGCCATCACCGCCATCACCCCCATCACCCCCATCACCCCCATCACCCCCATCACCCCCATCACTCCCATCACCCCCATCACCCCCATCACCCCCATCACCCCCATCACCCCCATCACCCCCATCACCCCCATCACCCCCATCACTCCCATCACCCCCATCACCGCCATCACCCCCATCACCGCCATCACCCCCATCACCGCCATCACCCCCATCACCGCCATCACCCCCATCACCCCCATCACCCCCATCACCCCCATCACCCCCATCACCCCCATCACCCCCATCACCGCCATCACCCCCATCACCGCCATCACCCCCATCACCGCCATCACCCCCATCACCCCCATCACCCCCATCACCCCCATCACCGCCATCACCCCCATCACCCCCATCACCCCCATCACCCCCATCACCCCCATCACCCCCATCACCCCCATCACTCCCATCACCCCCATCACCGCCATCACCCCCATCACCGCCATCACCCCCATCACCGCCATCACCCCCATCACCGCCATCACCCCCATCACCCCCATCACCCCCATCACCCCCATCACCCCCATCACCCCCATCACCCCCATCACCGCCATCACCCCCATCACCGCCATCACCCCCATCACCGCCATCACCCCCATCACCCCCATCACCCCCATCACCCCCATCACCGCCATCACCCCCATCACCCCCATCACCCCCATCACCCCCATCACCCCCATCACCGCCATCACCCCCATCACCCCCATCACCCCCATCACCCCCATCACCCCCATCACCCCCATCACCCCCATCACCCCCATCACCCCCATCACCCCCATCACCCCCATCACCCCCATCACCCCCATCACTCCCATCACCCCCATCACCGCCATCACCCCCATCACCGCCATCACCCCCATCACCGCCATCACCCCCATCACCGCCATCACCCCCATCACCCCCATCACCCCCATCACCCCCATCACCCCCATCACCCCCATCACCCCCATCACCGCCATCACCCCCATCACCCCCATCACCCCCATCACCGCCATCACCCCCATCACCCCCATCACCCCCATCACCCCCATCACCGCCATCACCCCCATCACCCCCATCACCCCCATCACCCCCATCACCCCCATCACCGCCATCACCCCCATCACCCCCATCACCCCCATCACCCCCATCACCCCCATCACTGCCAGCCCCATGTGGACTTCGCTCTCCGAGTGCTGGGCCTCGATGTCATGGCCATTCCTGGCCTCTGCAACCTCGCTCAGGTGCCCCATGCCCCATGCTCCATGCCCCATGCCCCATGCCCCATGCTCCATGCTCCATGCCCCCATGCCCCATGCCCAATGCCCCCATGCCTCATGCCCATTCCCCATACCCCATACCCCATACCCCATGCCCCATGCCCCCATGCCCCATGCCACATGCCCCATGCCCATGCCCCATGCCCATTCCCCATACCCCAAGCCCCATACCCCATGCCCCATGCCCCATGCCCCATGCGCCATGCCCCATGCCCCATGCCCCATGCCCATTCCCCATACCCCAAGCCCCATACCCCATGCCCCATGCCCCATGCCCCATGGTCCATGCCCCATGCCCCATGGGCCATGCCCCATGCCCCATGCCCCATGCCTCGTGATTTCATGCAATGTGATGCCATGCTGTAGGCTTCATGGCCATTCTACGACCTCCACAACTCCCTTTGTTCCGCTGCCCTGCCCTATGCCCAAACCCGTGCTCTTGTCATTGCCCGCGCCCATGCCCTTGCCCACCCCCATGCCATCATAGAATCTGATATCAGACGCCATAGCGGACCTGTACCTGTGGCCCAAGACCATCGAGCTGTACCACGAGGAGCCCAAGTGAGTCTCCCTCTCACCACCGCCGTGCTCGCTCCCTCACCCATTCCTTCACATCACCCTCGTGGTCCAGCCCACACTGACCTCTTGCCTGCCCCTATAGCGGACCTGTACCTGTGGCCCAAGACCATCGAGCTGTACCACGAGGAGCCCAAGTGAGTCTCCCTCTCACCACCGCCGTTCTCGCTCCCTCACCCATTCCTTCACATCACCCTCGTGGTCCAGCCCACACTGACCTCTTGCCTGCCCTTATAGCGGACCTGTACCTGTGGCCCAAGACCATCGAGCTGTACCACAAAGAGCCCAAGTGAGTGCCTTGCTCTTCAACGCCTGCTCACCATCCTTCGTGTGACCTATTTCTGCTCTGCCACCCCATACCACCCAATTCCCATATGTGCTCCCCTTTCCTCCTGCTCCCTGCGCTTTGCACCCTGCTCCCTGCCCCTTTCCATCCTTCGTGCCCCTTGGCCCTGAGCGGCATAGGTTGGCAGTGGGGTTGCTAACAATAAGCGCCATGCAAGCCAGCAATCTGCGAAGCCTGGGGCTGGTGGGCACCAGCGATTCCTACCTGCACTTCTGCCTCTGCACCACCCGTCTGCTTCATGTGCTGTTTCATGCCCCTTCACGCGTGCCCCGTGTGCCCTGCTCCACCCCCTAGGCTGGCAGTGGGATGGCTGACAATAACCGCCATGCGAGCCAGCAATCTCCGCAACCAGGGGCTGGTGGGCACCAGCGACCCCTACCTGCACTTCTACCTGACGAGCAGCCTGGGCAGCCGCGAGTCGAGTGTGCGGGACAACGACCTCAACCCCGACTGGGGGGACGAGGAGTTAAGACTTAAAGTGCTGGATCCCGCCACCCAGAAGCTGCACGTGGAGGTGTTTGACAAGAACACGGTGAGAGGAACGCAGCATGGGCAGCCTGGGAGCGAAGCTGGGTGGGGTATCCCGGTATCCCGGTATCCCGGTTTCCCGGTATCCTGGTATCCCGGTATCCCGGTTTCTTGGTTTCCCGGTTTCCCCCGGTATCCCGGTATCCCGGTTTCCCGGTTTCCCGGTATCCCGGTTTCCCGGTATCCCGGTTTCCCGGTATCCCGGTATCCCGGTATCCCGGTTTCCCGGTTTCACGGTTTCCCGGTATCCCGGTCTCCCGGTCTCCCGGTCTCCCGGTATCCCGGTCTCCCGGTATCCCGGTATCCCGGTTTCCCGGTATCTCGGTCTCCCGGTATCCCGGTATCCCGGTTTCCCGGTCTCCCGGTCTCCCGGTATACCGGTTTCCCAGTATCCCGGTTTCCCGGTATCCCGGTTTCCCGGTATCCCGGTTTCCCAGTATCCCGGTATCCCGGTTTCCCGGTATCCCGGTTTCCCGGTTTCCCGGTATCCCGGTTTCCCGGTATCCCGGTATCCCAGTCTCCCGGTATCCCGGTATCCCGGTATCCCAGTCTCCCGGTACCCCGGAATCCCGATAGCCCGGTCTCCCGGTCTCCTGGTATCCCGGTCTCCTGGTATCCCAGTCTCCCGGTATCCTGGTTTCCCGGTATCCCGATATCCCGGTATCCCGGTATCCCGGTATCCCGGTATCCCGTTATCCCGGTTTGCTGGTATCTCGGTTTCCCGGTATCCCGGTATCCCGGTATCCCGGTTTCCCGGTATCCCGGTATCCTGGTTTCCCGGTTTTCCGGTATCCCGGTATCCCGGTTTCCCGGTTTCCCGGTATTCCGGTATCCCGGTATCCCGGTATCCCGGTATCCCGGTATCCCGGTTTCCTGGTTTCCCGTTATCCGGGTATCCGGGTATCCCGGTATCCCGCTATCCCGGTATCCCGCTATCCCGGTTTCCCGGTATCCCGGTATCCCGGTTATCCCGGTATCCTGGTTTCACGTTATCCCGGTATCCCGGTATCCCGGTGTCCCGGTTTCCAGGTATCCCGGTATCCCGGTATCCCGGTCTCCCAGTCTCCCGGTCTCTCGGTTTCCCGGTATCCCGGTGTCCCGGTTTCCAGGTATCCCGGTAACCGGGTATCCCGGTAACCGGGTATCCCGGTAACCGGGTATCCCGGTATCCCGGTTTCTCGGTTTCCCGGTATCCAGGTATCCCGGTATCCCGGTATCCCGGTATCCCGGTATCCCGGTTTCCCGGTATCTCGGTTTCCCGGTATCCCGGTATCCAGGTATCCAGATATCCCGGTAACCGGGTATCCCGGTATCCCGGTATCCCGGTAACCGGGTATCCCGGTTTCTCGGTATCCCGGTATCCCGGTATCCCGGTTTCCCGGTATCTCGGTTTCCCGGTATCCCGGTATCCAGGTATCCCGGTATCCCGGTAACCGGGTATCCCGGTATCCCGGTATCCCGGTATCCCGGTTTCCCGGTTTCCCGGTATCCCGGTTTCCCAGTATCCTGGTATCCCGGTGTCCCGGTTTCCCGGTTTCCCGGTATCCCGATATCCCGGTAACCGGGTATCCCGGTATCCCGGTATCCCGGTATCCCGGTTTCCCGGTTTCCCGGTTTCCCGGTATCCCGGTTTCCCGTTATCCGGGTATCCCGGTTTCCCGGTATCCCGGTATCCCGGTATCCCGGTTTCCCGGTATCCCGGTTTCCCGGTATCTCGGTTTCCCGGTATCCCGGTATCCAGGTATCCCGGTATCCCGGTATCCCGGTTTCCCGGTTTCCCGGTTTCCCGGTATCCCGGTTTCCCGGTATCTCGGTTTCCCAGTATCCCGGTATCCCGTTATCCCGGTTTGCTGGTATCTCAGTTTCCCGGTATCCCGGTATCCCGGTATCCCGGTTTCCCGGTATCCCGGTATCCGGGTATCCCGGTTTCCCGGTATCCCGGTATCCCGGTATCCCGGTTTCCCGGTTTCCCGGTATCCGGGTATCCGGGTATCCCGGTATCCAGCTATCCCGGTTTCCCGGTATCCCGGTATCCCGGTTATCCCGGTATCCCGGTATCCCGGTATCCCGGTGTCCCGGTTTCCAGGTATCCCGGAATCCCGGTATCCCGGTCTCCCGGTCTCCCGGTCTCTCGGTTTCTTGGTATCCCGGTATCCCGGTATCCCGGTATCCCGGTATCCCGGTATCCAGGTATCCCGGTAACCGGGTATCCCGGTATCCCGGTTTCTCGGTTTCCCGGTATCCAGGTATCCCGGTATCCCGGTAACCCGGTATCCCGGTAACTCGGTATCCCGGTATCCTGGTTTCCCGGTATCTCGGTTTCCCGGTATCCCGGTATCAAGGTATCCCGGTATCCCGGTAACCGGGTATCCCGGTATCCCGGTATCCCGGTATCCCGGTATCCTGGTATCCCGGTTTCCCGGTTTCCCGGTATCCCGGTATCCCGGTATCCCGGTTTCCCGGTTTCCCGGTTTCCCGGTATCCCGGTATCCCGGTATCCCGGTATCCTGGTTTCACGTTATCCTGGTATCCCGGTATCCCGGTGTCCCAATTTCCAGGTATTCCGGTATCCCGGTATCCCGGTCTCCCTGTCTCCCGGTCTCTCGGTTTCCCGGTATCCCGGTGTCCCGGTTTCCAGGTATCCCGGTAACCGAGTATCCCGGTATCCCGGTTTCTCGGTTTCCCGGTATCCAGGTATCCCGGAATCCCGGTATCCTGGTATCCCGGTTTCCCGGTTTCCCGGTTTCCCGTTATCCTGGTTTCCTGGTATCTCGGTTTCCCGGTATCCCGGTATCCCGTTATCCCAGTTTGCTGGTATCTCGGTTTCCCGGTATCCCGGTATCCCGGTATCCCGGTTTCCCGGTATCCCGGTATCCCGGTATCCCGGTTTCCCGGTTTCCCGGTATCCCGGTATCCCGGTTTCCCGGTTTCCCGGTTTCCCAGTATTCCGGTATCCCGGTATCCTGGTATCCCGGTATCCCGGTTTCCCGGTTTCCGGTTATCCGGGTATCCGGGTATCCCGGTATCCCGCTATCCTGGTTTCCCGGTATCCCGGTATCCCGGTTATCCCGGTATCCCGGTATCCCGGTTTCACGGTATCCTGGTATCCCGGTATCCCGGTGTCCCGGTTTCCAGGTATCCCGGTATCCCGGTATCCCGGTCTCCCGGTCTCCCGGTCTCTCGGTTTCCCGGTATCCCGGTGTCCCAGTTTCCAGGTATCCCGGTAACCGGGTATCCCGGTATCCCGGTTTCTCGGTTTCCCGGTATCCAGGTATCCCGGTATCCCGGTATCCCTGTATCCCGGTATCCCGGTATCCCAGTTTCCCGGTATCTCGGTTTCCCGGTATCCCGGTATCCAGGTATCCCGGTATCACGGTAACCGGGTATCCCGGTATCCCGGTAACGGGGTATCCCGGTTTCCCGGTATCCCGGTATCCGGGTTTCCCGGTATCTCGGTTTCCCGGTATCCCGGTATCCAGGTATCCCGGTATCCCGGTAACCGGGTATCCCGGTTTCCCGGTTTCCCAGTTTCCCAGTATCCCGGTTTCCCGTTATCCGGGTATCCCGGTTTCCCGGTATCCCGGTATCCCGGTATCCCGGTTTCCCGGTTTCCCGGTTTCCCGGTATCCCGGTTTCCCGGTTTCCCGGTTTCCCGGTATCCCGGTGTCCCGGTTTCCCGGTATCCCGGTTTCCCGGTATCTCGGTTTCCCGGTATCCCAGTATCCAGGTATCCCGGTATCCCGGTATCCCGGTAACCGGGTATCCCGGTATCCCGGTATCCCGGTTTCCCGGTATCCCGGTTTCCTGTTATCCGGGTATCCCGGTTTCCTGGTACCCCGGTGTCCCGGTTTCCCGGTATCCCGGTTTCCCGGTATCCCGGTATCCAGGTATCCCGATATCCCGGTAACCGGGTATCCCGGTAACCGGGTATCCCGGTATCCCGGTATCCCGGTTTCCCGGTTTCCCGGTTTCCCGGTATCCCGGTATCCCGGTTTCCCGGTATCTCGGTTTCCCGGTATCCAGGTATCCCGGTATCCAGGTATCCCGGTATCCCGGTAACCTGGTATCCCGGTATCTCGGTTTCCCGGTATCCAGGTATCCCGGTATCCGGGTATCTCGGTTTCCCGGTATTCCGGTATCCCGGTATCTCGGTTTCCCGGTATCCCGGTATCCCGATATCCAGGTTTCCCGGTTTCCCGGTATCCCGGTTTCCCGGTATCTCCGTTTCCCAGTATCCCGGTATCCAGGGATCCCGGTATCCCGGTAACCGGGTATCCCGGTATCCCAGTATCCCGGTATCCCGGTATCTCGGTATCTCGGTATCCCGGTATCCTGGTATCCCAGTATCTCGGTATCTCGGTATCTCGGTATCTCGGTATCTCGGTATCCAGGTATCCCAGTATCCCGGTATCCCGGTTTCCCGGTATCTCGGTTTCCCGGTATCCCGGTATCCAGGTATCCCGGTATCCCGGTAACCGGGTATCCCGGTATCCCGGTATCCCGGTAACCGGGTATCCCGGTTTCCCAGTATCCCGGTATCCCGGTTTCCCGGTATCTCGGTTTCCCGGTACCCCGGTATCCAGGTATCCCAGTATCCCGGTAACCGGGTATCCCGGTATCCCGGTATCCCGGTTTCCCGGTTTCCCGTTTTCCTGGTATCCCGGTTTCCCGTTATCCGGGTATCCCGGTTTCCCAGTATCCCGGTATCCCGGTATCCCGGTATCCCGGTCTCCCGGTCTCCCGGTTTCCCGGTATCCCGGTATCCCGGTATCCCGGTTTCCCGGTATCTCGGTTTCCCAGTATCCCGGTATCCAGGGATCCCGGTATCCCGGTAACCGGGTATTTTGGTATCCCGGTATCCCGGTATCCCGGTTTCCCGGTATCCCGGTTTCCCGGTATCTCGGTTTCCCGGTATCCCGTTATCCAGGTATCCCGGTATCCTGGTAACCGGGTATCCCGGTATCCCGGTATCCCGGTATCCCGGTTTCCAGGTTTCCTGGTATCCCGGTTTCCCGTTATCCCGGTATCCCGGTATCCCGGTATCCTGGTTTCCCGGTATCCCGGTTTCCCGGTATCCCGGTATCCAGGTATCCCGGTATCCCGGTAACCGGGTATCCCGGTATCCCGGTATCCCGGTAACCGGGTATCCCGGTTTCCCGGTATCCCGGTATCCCGGTTTCCCGGTACCTCAATTTCCCGGTACCCCGGTATCCAGGTATCCCAGTATCCCGGTAACCGGGTATCCCCGTATCCCGGTATCCAGGTATCCCGGTTTCCCGTTTTTCCGGTATCCCGGTTTCCCGTTATCCGGGTATCCCGGTATCCCGGTATCCCGATCTTCCGGTCTCCCGGTTTCCCGGTATCCCGGTATCCCGGTATCCCGGATTCCCGGTATCTCGGTTTCCCAGTATCCCGGTATCCAGAGATCCTGGTATCCCGGTAACCGGGTATCCCGGTATCCCGGTATCCCGGTTTCCCGGTTTCCCGGTTTCCCGGTATCCCGGTTTCCCCTTATCCGGGTATCCCGGTATCCCGGTATCCCTGTATCTCGGTTTCCCGGTATTCCGGTGTCCCCTTATCCGGGTATCCCGGTATCCCGGTATCCCTGTATCCCGGTTTCCCGGTCTCCCGGTATCCCGGTTTCCCGGTATCCCGGTATCCCGGTATCCCAGTATCCCTGTATCCCGGTATCTTGGTTTCCCGGTATTCCGGTATTCAGGTATCCCAGTATCCCGGTATCCGAGTATCCCGGTATCCCGGTATCCTGGTAACCGGGTATCCCGGTATCCCGGTTTCTCGGTTTCCCGGTATCCCGGTATCCCGGTATCCCGGTATCCCGGTATCCCGGTAACCGGGTATCCCGGTATCCAGGTATCCCGGTATCCCGGTATCCCGGTATCCCGGTTTCTCGGTTTCTCCGTTTCCCGGTATCCCGGTATCCCGGTATCCCACTATCCAGGTATCCAGGTATCCCGGTATCCCGGTAACCGGGTATCCCGGTATCCCGGTATCCCGGTATCCCGGTATCCCGGTATCCCGGTATCCAGGTATCCCGGTATCCCGGTTTCCCGGTATCCCGGTATACCGGTATCCCGGTAACCGGGTATCCCGGTATCCAGGTATCCCGGTATCCCGGTATCCTGGTATCCCGGTATCCCGGTTTCTCGGTTTCTCGGTTTCCCGGTATCCCGGTATCCCGGTATCCCGGTATCCAGGTATCCCGGTATCCCGCTATCCAGTTATCTCGGTTTCCTGGTATCCCGGTATCCCGGTATCCCGGTTTCTCGGTATCCCAGTATCCCGGTTTCCCGGTATCCCGGTATCCCGGTTTCCCGGTATCCCGGTATCCAGGTATCCAGGTATCCCGGTAACCAGGTATCCCGGTATCCCGGTATCCCGGTAACCGGGTATCCCGGTTTCCCGGTATCCCGGTATCTTGGTATCCCGGTTTCCTGGTATCTCGGTTTCCCGGTATCCTGGTATCCAGGTATCCCCGTATCCCGGTAACCGGGTATCCCGGTATCCCGGTATCCCGGTTTCCCGGTCTCCCGGTCTCCTGGTATCCCGGTTTCCCGTTATCCGGGTATCCCGGTATCCCCGTTTCCCGGTTTCCCGGTATCCCGGTTTCCCGGCATCCCGGTATCCCGGTTTCCCGGTTTCCCGGTTTCCCGGTATCCCGGTTTCCCGGTATCCTGTATCCCGGTTTCCTGGTTTCCCGGTATCCCGGTATCCTGGTATCCCGGTTTCTCGGTTTCACGGCATCCCGGAATCCCGGTATCCCGGTATCCCGGTTTCTCGGTTTCCCGGTATCCAGGTATCCCGGTATCCCGGTATCCCGGTTTCCCGGTTTGCTGGTATCCCGGTATCCCGGTATCCTGGTATCCCGGTTTCCAGGTTCCCCGGTTTCCCGGTATCCCGGTATCCCGGTTTCCTGGTATCCCGGTATCCGGGTATCCCGGTATCCCGGTATCCCGGTATCCCGGTTTCCCGGTATCCCAGTATCCCGGTTTCCCGGTATCCCGGTTCCCGGTATCCCGGTATCCCCGTTTCCCGGTTTCCCGGTATCTCGGTTTCCTGGCATCCCGGTATCCCGGTTTCCCGGTTTCCCGGTTTCCTGGTATCCCGGTTTCCTGGTTTCCCGGTTTCCCGGTATCCCGGTTTCCCGGTATCCCGGTATCCCGGTTTCCTGGTTTCACGGCATCCCGGTATCCCGGTATCCTGGTATCCCGGTTTCTCGGTTTCCCGGTATCCAGGTATCCCGGTATCCCGGTATCCCGGTTTCCCGGTTTCCTGGTATCCCGGTATCCCGGTTTCCCGGTATCCCGGTATCCCGGTTTCCTGGTATCCCGGTATCCGGGTATCCCGGTATCCCGGTTTCCCGGTTTCCCGGTATCCCAGTATCCCGGTTTCCCGGTATCCCGGTATCCCGGTATCCCGGTATCCCGGTTTCCCGGTTTCCCGGTATCCCGGTTTCCCGGTATCCCGGTATCTCGGCATTCCGGTTTCCCGGTTTCCCGGTTACCCGGTATCCCGGTATCCCGGTTTCCCGGTTTCCAGGTATCCCGGTTTTCCGGTCTCCCGGTCTCTCCGGTTTCGAGGCGCCTCAAAAGAGGCTGTGGGCTGGGCGCGCATGGCTGTGGTTTAATACACGTTGAGACACATTTCCTTGCCTTTGTTCCTTCCATCCCCGTCTCTCTCCCCCGTCCCTCTCCCTATTTAAAGCCTGCTCCTGCCATTCTGATCCTGCCCCATTTCCCATCCCAAGGGAAGGTGGACAGGATGATGGGGGTGCAGGTGGTGGCAGTGAGTGAGATAGCAGTGGGTGAGGAACAGGGCTTTGAGCTGCCTGAATGAGAGCCAACGCTCACACCCCCCTCGCCCCCTCACCCACCCACTTCTCTCCACCCTCCCATTGAATGCCCCCAGGGGAAGGCGGACAGGCTGATCGGGGTGCAGGAGGTTGCACTGAGCGAGGTGGCAGTGGGGGAGGCAAAGGACTTTGATACTTGAGAGGGAGAGCCATCTCTCACACCCTCTCGTACTTGCTTCTCTCCTCCCTCATATTTTCCCGGTGCCTCTCCAGGGGAAGGCGGACAGGCTGATGGGGGTGCAGCTGGTGGCGCTGAGCAAGCTGGCAGTGGGGGAGGCAAAGGACTTTGAGTTGCGCCTGGCGCCGCGCTTCAGCGACCTGGGGGGCGCACAGTCCGGGGGGAGGAGCCGAAGAGACATCGGGAGTGTGTGCTTCCGCCTGCTGTACAAGTAAGTGCCTGCTCCCTTTTTGTTCCTGTGGAATGCATGTAGCAGGTGCCGCGGAGCGAGCTGCCAGTGGGCGAGCCCAAAAGCTTTGAACTGCGCCTGGCGCCACGTTTCAGCCATCTTGGGGGGGCAAGGGCAGATGGTTTGGAGGAGGAGCTGGCATGATACAGGGAGTGTGTGGTTCCGCCTGCTGTGCACGTGGGTGCTTTTGAGTTGACTCAAATGTGCTTTCGCTGTACACGTGGGTGTATGCTCGCTGCTGCGCTTGTGGCGTGCGTGCATGATGTGGCATTTGATGCGTGAAACAGACACATATCATGCCATGGCACATGGTGGATGGCACATGGTGGATGGCACATGGTGGATGGCACGTGGTGGATGGCACGTTGTGGATGGCACGTGGTGGATGGCACGTGGTGGATGGCACGTGATGGATGGCACGTGGTGGATGGCACGTGGTGGATGGAATGAGTGTGGCAAGAGTACCAGACACCAACAATTCTGCCGGCGTGTCGCCCTCACCCCATTCCTTTCTCTCCCTCGTCGTGCCTTTTTCATCATCCCTCTGGGGGCGCCACCACCAGTGGACGTGGAGGGGATGCAGGAGGAGGAGGCGGAGGCGAAGGCGAGGGGGACGAGGCCGTTCAATCCCCTCTGTTCCCTTGCCTGCCCTCATTCCCACCAGCCCTTTGGGAGAGAACGAGGCGCCCCCGCCAATGGATGTGGAGGAGATGCAGGAGGAGGAGGCGGAGGCGTTCCCTGAGTGGGTGCCGGTGGGGGGCGGGCTGCTGCGCGTGATCCTCAAGCGCGGCGAGGGGCTGGAGGCACGGCACCACGCCAACCCGTTCG
Source organism: Closterium sp. NIES-65 (assembly GCA_948144175.1). NCBI lineage: Eukaryota > Viridiplantae > Streptophyta > Zygnematophyceae > Desmidiales > Closteriaceae > Closterium > Closterium sp. NIES-65. The sequence continues at coordinate 866,627 of CANXME010000966.1, read as the reverse complement.
TTGTTCTGCGGTTTCGCAACCAAGAGTGGCAGAGCCAGGTGGGGGGGAGAACCAGGTGTGAGGCAGGGGAGGGTGGGCAGAACCAGCTGCGTGGGAGAAATGGAGAATGGCAGAGGCAGGTGAGGGGTGAAGCAGGTGAGGGGTGAAGCAGGTGAGGGGTGAAGCAGGTGAGGGGTGAAGCAGGTGAGGGGTGAAGCAGGTGAGGGGTGAAGCAGGTGAGGGGTGAAGCAGGTGAGGGGTGAAGCAGGTGAGGGGTGAAGCAGGTGAGGGGTGAAGCAGGTGAGGGGTGAAGCAGGTGAGAGGTGAAGCAGGGAGGGGTGAAGCAGGGGAGGGGTGAAGCAGGGAGGGGTGAAGCAGGGGAGGGGTGAAGCAGGGAGGGGTGAAGCAGGGAGGGGTGAAGCGCGGCGAGGGGCTGGAGGCACGGCACCACGCCAACCCCTTGTTGTGCTGCACTTCCGCAACCAGGAGTGGCAGCGCCAGGTGGGGGCAGAGGGTCTTGGAGCAGAGGCAGGTGGGAGAGGAGGATTCTTGAGCAACCTTGAAACTATTGCAGCCAGGACTGCCAAGCATCTGCTGCTCCTCCCCGCTCTTGCAACCCCTTCTCCAATGACTCCCCTTCTCACTCCCGTTGAGCACCCTCCTCCCATCCACCTCCCCTTCATTTCCTCCCCCTTCCAACCTTCTTCCTCCTCTTGTGCCAGCACTACAAGAAGCAGGCGGACGTGGTATTTGAGGAGGAGCCGTTCGAGGTGTTCCTGGAAAAGCCACCAGTGAGCGACACGCTGCACATCAAAGTCTTCTCCAAGTCTCTTTCCTCCTTCTCCGTCCTCTCCAAGGTATTGCTTCCCCCACTACCTGCCTGCCTGCCCGCCCGCCTGCCTGTCGGCCTGCCTGGCTGTCTGCTCACTGCCGCATGTTTCTTTTTCCTTCCTTCCCCATTCATGTTCACCCCCATTCAGGTTCACCCCCATTCATGTTCACCCCTATTCATGTTCACCCCTATTCATGTTCACCCCCATTCATGTTCACCCCCATTCATGTTCACCCCCATTCATGTTCACCCCCATTCATGTTCACCCCCATTCATGTTCACCCCCATTCATGTTCACCCCCATTCATGCTCACCCCCATTCATGTTCACCCCCATTCATGTTCACCCCCATTCATGTTCACCGCCATTCATGCTCACCCCCATTCATGCTCACCCCCATTCATGTTCACCCCCATTCATGTTCACCCCCATTCATGTTCACTCTCATTCATGTTCACCCCCATTCATGTTCACCCCCATTCATGTTCACCCCTATTCATGTTCACCCCCATTCATGCTCACCCCCATTCATGTTCACCCCCATTCATTTTCACTGCCATTCATGCTCACCTCATTCATGCTCACCCCCATTCATGTTCACCCCCATTCATGTTCACCCCCATTCATGTTCACCCACATTCATGTTCACCCCCATTCATGTTCACCCCTATTCATGTTCACCCCCATTCATCTTCACCCCCATTCATGTTCACCCCCATTCATGTTCACCCCCATTCATGTTCACCCCCATTCATGTTCACCCCCATTCATGTTCACCCCCATTCATGCTCACCCCCATTCATGTTCACCCCCATTCCTGTTCACCCCCATTCATGTTCACCCCCATTCATGTTCACCCCCATTCATGCTCACCCCCATTCATGCTCACCCCCATTCATGCTCACCCCCATTCATGTCCACCCCCATTCATGTTCACCCCCATTCATGTTCACCCCCATTCATGTTCACCCCCATTCATGTTCACCCCCATTCATGTTCACCGTCATTCATGCTCACCCCCATTCCTGCTCACCCCCATTCGTGTTCACCCCCATTCGTGTTCACCCCCATTCATGTTCACCCCCATTCGTGTTCACCCCCATTCATGTTCACCCCCATTCATGTTCACCCCCATTCATGTTCACCCTCATTCATGTTCACCCCCATTCATGTTCACCCCTATTCATGTTCACCCCCATTGATGTTCACCCCCATTCATGTTCACCCCCATTCATGTTCACCCCCATTCATGTTCACCCCCATTCATGTTCACTCCCATTCGTGTTCACCCCCATTCATGTTCACCCCCATTCATGTTCACCTCCATTCATGTTCACCCCCATTCATGTTCACCCCCATTCATGTTCACCCCCATTCATGTTCACCCCCCCAAGTCCCTCTCCTCCTTCTCCGTCCTCTCCAAGGTCAGGCCCCCACCCACACTCCCGTTCACCTACTTGCCAGCCTCTACACCACCGCATGCTTCTCTTGTCGTCCTTCTCCCTCTTGCCTGTTCAATTCTGGCATTTCTCGTGCCTTCATGCACTTGCCCCGCCCCTCCTTTCCTCCCACTATCCCACAGAAGTCGGTGGGGTACTGTGAGATACATCCACAGGCGAATCAACGACCTCTACCCCCTCATTGACTCCAAGGGCCTCCTGCCTTTCTTGCTGCTGTCGCTTGTTCAGGACCGCCCAACCTCCACTACCCATCCCGCTGAGCTTTTCTGATCATCATCTCCCCATACCATACTCCCCCACTCTCTTCCTCCTCCTCTCCCTTCTCCCTCCTCCCCCGTCCTCTCCCACAGGAGGCGGTGGGGTACTGTGAGATACAGCTGAGCGACGTGGTGATCAACGGGCGCATCAACGACCTCTACCCTCTCATCGACTCCAAGGGCCAGCTGCAGCTCGAGCTACAGTGGCACCGCCGCACCGACGCCTCACAGGTCGCAGAAGAGACGTCGCTCGCCACCCGCGTGGGGCAGATGATCCAGCAGACGGCGGTGGGGAATATAATCACGCAGACAGTTAATCGGATGGAGAACGCGTCAGAGGAGATCAAGGCACGCTGGCAGCAGCCATAGACCGCTTGATGTATTGCACACAATGACGTCATTTATTGGCACTATATGCATCTGGTTTATTGGACGGATAGTAAACAATGGTGTAATATTAATGTTCCGTTTAAACTGCTGTTGGCATCAGCGAATTTTAATATATCACATCAGTGTTGACCCTACCATGCATTCCTATTGTACACGTCCCCTGTGATGTATAACGAGATAGGCCAACACTCGCGCCATTCAAACGAGTACGAAGGGGCGCATCATATCATTATCTTCGTGATCCAAAATGTGGCAGTGCAACACGTATCCTGGCCCCTCGCGCGGATCGAACGACAGCGCCTTGCCCTGCCACGGCGCGAAATCCACAGCCACCGCCGTCACCCACCCGGGCGGAGCCTTGCTCGTGTCCTTCCGCCCGCGCTCCGTCCGGTGCGGCGCGACTGCGCGCCCCACGAAGCAGCTTCCGCCCGCCATGCTGCATTTCTTCTCTTCCACCAGCGTCGTGTTGAGGCGGCGGCGGAAGAGAATGCGATGCGGCGCGAAGTGAATGTGGACGGGATGCGTATCCTCCGACAGATTGACTATGTACCATACCTCCATAGTCCCGAACTTAGGTTTAATCGTCACGGGCGCGCTGAAATGCTTCCCTTCCATCAGCCCCGACTCAGGCGCGCCGGACGCGGGATCTTCCACCTCGGTGAGGCTGATGATCCGCGGCGCCTTGTAATTGACGGCTCTGGTGAGATCGACGGCTGGGATGCTGAGGAGTGTGGCTGGCACGCGCGTCGTGTCGGCGGACGTCGCGGGCACGACGTCGAAGCGCATCACGAAGCGCAGGTCGCCCTGCGGAACAGCACCGCCAGGATAGGGCGCGGGCGCGCGGTTAGTCAGGTATACTGCGGTGCCCGCGGGGAGCTTGGAGAAATCGACGACGATGTCCGCGCGCTCCCCCGGACCCAGCACGGAGCGGCGGAGCGGTACGGGCGCGTTGAGGTACCCGCCGTCCGCGGCGACTTGCACGAAGGGGAGCTGCGGGGTCGCGGAGAGCGCGTTCCGCAGGGTGAGATCGGTGTTTGCGGGGGCCGCGCGGAAGACGAGCTCGAGGAAGCGCGCGGTGCCGCCGTTGACGATGCGGAAGCGGTACTTGCGGCGCTCCACGCGCATGTAGGGGGTCACCTGCGCGCGTGGGGTGAAAATGCGTACCAGAGAGATGGTGAGTGTGGTGCTTGGGCGTTTGCAGCGGAAAAAAATCGGGAGGCAATCTCCAGTGCGAGAACAGGCGAAATGCTTTTGGAGCAGGTAAATCGAGGGTACGGAAAGCGTGACGAGCGACGAACCTTGCCGTTGACGGTCATGAAGTCGCCGAAGTGTTCGGGCATCCAGTGCGGGTGCACCTTGGACACGCCTTGGCTCGGCAGGAACGTCCATCCGTTCTTCACAAACGCGCGGTCCTGAATCACCAACGGCACGTCGTACCTGCCCGCGGGCAGGTTGAACTTTTCCTCCAGCTCGAGGTGGCGGATGATGTACGCGCCGAACATGCCGGCGAGCACGTTGAGGCGCGTCATGCCGCTCGTGTGGTCGTGGTACCAAAGCGTGCTCGCCGCGTGCCCGTTCGGGTACGTGTACGTGTTCGATGCGAATGTGGGGCCGCGCTCTCCCTGGTGCGTCCACCACGCGAACGGATGGCCGTCGGACTTGCTCGACACCTGCGCGCCGTGCACGTGGACGGCTGCGGGGGGGCGGGGATAAGGCGATAAATGGGGAAGAGAGCGCACGTGAGAGAATCAGTACCACCAGCATGTGTTGCTTGTTTGTGTTGTTGTTCGCCCACTCCACGATGGGAAAACCTTACTGGGACGCCACACAGAGAAACTATCCCTTCGGCCCTACGGCACTCACCGATGGGCACACCACCGAGCTTGAGGTTGGGAACCATGAGCGTGCGGTCGAGAGGCAGCATGTGCTGCTTGTCCGTGATGTTGTTCACCCACTCTACGCGCAGCTCCTGCCCATGCTGCGCCACGATCGTCGGTCCCGGCACGCTCGCCGCCTTGCGTGACAGCCCGAACGCGTACACCTTGGTCGCCGGCAGGTCGCGGTGACACTTCTGCTCGAGCGGGGAAGGAGGAAGAGGAGGGGGGGAGGAAAGGGGGCGGAAAAGATTAGACCTGACGCGAAGAGCTGATAATGTAGGCGCGAATGTAGGACCTGGCTGGGGGGGAAGTAAGTGGCAATGCAGAATGCAGTGAATGTAGGAGAAAGGCGGCGGCCTAGGGAGACTGGGGCGGATGACACACGTGTTACATTTTCCGCCGTGCGTGTTGCCAGCAGCGGAGGGCAGGGAGAGTGACTCACCCGCTTCACGTTGTACACGCCGATCGTGACCTTGGGCGACTTTCCGTTGCGACGCGGCAGCTTGGACGTGTCCACGACGGGCGGGATCGGCAGCGGGTCGACGAAGAGCGCCAGGCGGCGAAGGTTGGGCGACGTCGTCCGCTGCTGCCGCTTCGCCACCTGCTCTGCCGCATCCCTCGCCGCGTCCGCCAGGTGGTGTCCTATCGGCCCACTCGCGGTGATACCTCGCGGAGCCTCCGCCTGTTGCGCCGATGCGAGTAAGCTAACGCGCGAAACCACCAGCAGCCCCGCGAGTGCGAGGATGACGCCGGTGCGCATCAGTGCACAGATGGGCGCTCCGCGCGAAGTCATGTTCTAGCCTAACAAGTGACGTATAATTTCTGTAAATTCTGCTAAATTCTCTGCTTTTTATGAAGAAATCCAGGGCGAACAATGACAATTAGTCACAAGAGCAATTTCCAAGTTGCTGAGGTCTTAGGGAAACTATTTTACTTCTCACTTCTCTAAAATGATTTGCTGATCTCAGCTGCAGTGTGCCTCTTGGTAAGTCCAACCCCCCCTTCGGAGCAGCGGGGCTCAAGTGGGAGTGATCGGCACAATAAGCCATTGACATCCGAGTCGCTCACGAACAAGAGACTGCATTTGCGCGCCGCGATAGGCCGAAGAAATATTCCGCCAGCACCGTGGGTTTGGGGACAGAAATCGTCAGCATCGAGGGCTCGAAACGAGAAGTTTTGGATTACCTGGCAAGCTCCAATACGCGGCTTGCCACGAAAGGAGCACAACGCATGTTGTTCATTCCATCAAGTCAACAGTTACACCCCAGAAACACGTGCGGCTGTTGAGTTGTATTTCCCGCCCAGAAACCGACAATCGTGCTGCCTGATGTGACGAACCGTTCCTCGCTAAAACAAGGGTTACTATCATAACAAGCAGCACCATTCCCGGAACAGATAAAACTGCATTAGACAAGCAAATCAATGCTGGATAGGACCAACAAATAAGCCTACTTTTGCAGCCATTACATCAATCATCGGAACTATTACTATATACTATTATTAGAATGCTACCGAATCCTCCTCTTCTTTCACCTGGGGCAAAAACGCAGAAGCTAACCTATCCTCCCCATTGCCCCGGTTCCTCAACCCAGCCAAACCCAGCACTCCAGCCAACACTCCTCTAACCCCACCACCACCCGCACCCCCATCAGAATCTGCACAAAATCCTCTCCCTACCGCCTCATCCCTCCCCCTCGCCCCATCCAAACGCCCTCCAAGCCCACCATGCGCCATCGAATCTGCCCGTAAATCCGCGGCTAGCCTCCTCTTATTATGATGCGGGCGGCTACCATGCGCAAACATGGACTCGGGCAGCACGAGATTCGCGAGAATGAGCCCGATTGTGATGGCGAGGCCGACCGTGAGCATCTCAAAGACAAACCCGATGCCCGACATCACGTCCTGGTTGAGAATGGCTGCCACGCCACGCACACCTATGCCGCCCGGCACGAGCAGCTGGATTCCAGAGATCTTCATCGCTAAAGGGAACTCCTGAGCGAAGTGCGACAAGAGCGTGCCTGGTGGGGGAGGCGGGAGGGGGAGAGAGGAGAGAGCTGAGAGAAGGTGTCAGAGTGGAGTTGGCAAGGTGGGGGATGGGCAGAGAGAGGTAGGTACTAGGCAGGGGGAAGGCAAGGAGTCGCAGACATGTTCTGTTTTCATGTGATGTGGCGCAAGCAAGGGCGCAAAGGAATGATTCCAACCCACCTGATGTGCTGACAGCGAATACCGCAACGACGGAGGCGGTGTCATTGCCAATGGTGCGGTAGGCGAGCTCTGATACCACGTAGCCCACGAGCGAGGTGACTCTTGAGCCGATGTGACATTTGTGCCGACTCAAAACCCACCTGACGTGCTGACGGCAAATGCAGCAACAACGGAAGCGGTGTCGTTGCCGATGTTGCGGTAGGCGAGCTCTGATACCACGTAGCCCACGAGTGCCACCAGCGTCATCCCGTCCCACTGGTCCAATCGGGCGTTGCAGCGAATGTTGCTCGCCACCACGTACATGGCGAACCTGGGGTGGGGACGGGTGGGGGGTTGGGGGGGTGGTGGGGCGTGGGAAAAGCAGCGCGCATGATGCATGGAGCAAAGAGGAAGGGGCTGCATGCATTGCACCTTACGTTGTTCGCCACCACGTACATGGCGAACCTGGGGTGGGAGGAGGGGAGAGGAGATGGTGCGGAAAGGGGCTTGGCTTAGGGGTCACCAGCAACTGCACATACGACATGCAGCAGAGGGAGGGAGGGTTGTGCACTGCCTTGCTTCCCGCCTGTGGCACACCAGAGCCTCGATGAGAGTGCCGAAAGCAAGGGAACAAGGGGCGCAAGCGAATGAAGCACTCGGATTCTCGACATGGCGATAGAGCAGAGCAGAGCAGCAAGGTACACACCAGATGAGGTTGGTCCAGAGGGGCAGGTGCGAGGGCGGGCAGTGAGTGAGAGCAGTGCGGGATGCGGCCCAGAAGCAGAGCCTCACGCCCATGGAGATACATTGAGTTGAACGGACGAGCACGCGGGGAGGGGGACAAGAAACAGGTACATGGAAGAGCGCAGCACAAGCACGCACCAGAAAATGTTGGTCCAGAGGGGCAGGTTGGAGGGCGGGCAGTCGGACAGGGCAGTGGGCGAGGCGGCCCAGAAGCAAAGCCCCATTCCCACGGAGATGCCGAATCCGATCTGCAGCGACGTGAATATGGCCGCTGCCACTCTTGCTGTGCCCGTCACTTGTGTGCGCGCTACCAGCTCGTTCACGCCAAAGGTGAGTGTTACACCTGGGAGAGACAGGGAGGGGACGAGAGAGAAGGTGACACAGGGCAGCAGGAGTAGGAGAAGCAGGAAGGTGGGGGAGACATGGGCATTGGGCACACGGTCAAGAGGGTGGGGCATGGAGCATGGAGCACACGGGGAGAGGTGCAGATGGAATGGAGCATTGTGGTACGAGACAGAGGGGTATCATGAGGAGATTGCAGGCTGGCAGAAGCAGAGCGTCTGACCTGGGAGGAACCACACGAGGGCGCCAAAGAGGGTGGCGAAGATGCAGATGCGGCCGCTGAGCAGTGTGGATGCGAGCAGATTGGCCGTGAAGGCTGCCAGCACTGCCACGAGGAACTCGAGGATGGACGTCACTGCCTGGTGGGGTGGGTAAGGGAGGAGGTGGGGATGGAGGTGACTGGTGACATGATAGAGCAGCGACTTGCGAGTGGACTTAGGGAAAGCAGAGGCGTTGTTGTTGGTGAGGGAGGGCGAGAGGGTGAGCAATGGGCGGATGTGTGAGTGCGAGTGGAATAAGGAGCACCTGTGAGTTGGAGATGGCCCAATACTCCAAGGCGCCTCCCAGGAAGCCCAGAATGGCCGCCACCAGCCCGTCCCACATGTTGCCTGGTGCGAGGAGGGGAGGGGGAGGGGGGGGAGGGGATGATGCGACGTTGAGAGGGAGGGGCGTGCGAGGATACCCTGCGGTGCGGATCGCACGGCCCATGCATGGGAGGAGGTGGACGGGCGCATGGGGAGCAAGGGGTTACACGCACAGCAAGGGGCGCATGGGGAGCAAGGGGTTACACGCACAGCAAGGGGCGCATGGGGAGCAAGGGGTTACACGCACAGCAAGGGGCGCATGGGGAGCAAGGGGTTACACGCACAGCAAGGGGCGCATGGGGAGCAAGGGGTTACACGCACAGCAAGGGGCGCATGGGGAGCAAGGGGTTACACGCACAGCAAGGGGCGCATGGGGAGCAAGGGGTTACACGCACAGCAAGGGGCGCATGGGGAGCAAGGGGTTACACGCACAGCAAGGGGCGCATGGGGAGCAAGGGGTTACACGCACAGCAAGGGGCGCATGGGGAGCAAGGGGTTACACGCACAGCAAGGGGCGCATGGGGAGCAAGGGGTTACACGCACAGCAAGGGGCGCATGGGGAGCAAGGGGTTACACGCACAGCAAGGGGCGCATGGGGAGCAAGGGGTTACACGCACAGCAAGGGGCGCATGGGGAGCAAGGGGTTACACGCACAGCAAGGGGCGCATGGGGAGCAAGGGGTTACACGCACAGCAAGGGGCGCATGGGGAGCAAGGGGTTACACGCACAGCAAGGGGCGCATGGGGAGCAAGGGGTTACACGCACAGCAAGGGGCGCATGGGGAGCAAGGGGTTACACGCACAGCAAGGGGCGCATGGGGAGCAAGGGGTTACACGCACAGCAAGGGGCGCATGGGGAGCAAGGGGTTACACGCACAGCAAGGGGCGCATGGGGAGCAAGGGGTTACACGCACAGCAAGGGGCGCATGGGGAGCAAGGGGTTACACGCACAGCAAGGGGCGCATGGGGAGCAAGGGGTTACACGCACAGCAAGGGGCGCATGGGGAGCAAGGGGTTACACGCACAGCAAGGGGCGCATGGGGAGCAAGGGGTTACACGCACAGCAAGGGGCGCATGGGGAGCAAGGGGTTACACGCACAGCAAGGGGCGCATGGGGAGCAAGGGGTTACACGCACAGCAAGGGGCGCATGGGGAGCAAGGGGTTACACGCACAGCAAGGGGCGCATGGGGAGCAAGGGGTTACACGCACAGCAAGGGGCGCATGGGGAGCAAGGGGTTACACGCACAGCAAGGGGCGCATGGGGAGCAAGGGGTTACACGCACAGCAAGGGGCGCATGGGGAGCAAGGGGTTACACGCACAGCAAGGGGCGCATGGGGAGCAAGGGGTTACACGCACAGCAAGGGGCGCATGGGGAGCAAGGGGTTACACGCACAGCAAGGGGCGCATGGGGAGCAAGGGGTTACACGCACAGCAAGGGGCGCATGGGGAGCAAGGGGTTACACGCACAGCAAGGGGCGCATGGGGAGCAAGGGGTTACACGCACAGCAAGGGGCGCATGGGGAGCAAGGGGTTACACGCACAGCAAGGGGCGCATGGGGAGCAAGGGGTTACACGCACAGCAAGGGGCGCATGGGGAGCAAGGGGTTACACGCACAGCAAGGGGCGCATGGGGAGCAAGGGGTTACACGCACAGCAAGGGGCGCATGGGGAGCAAGGGGTTACACGCACAGCAAGGGGCGCATGGGGAGCAAGGGGTTACACGCACAGCAAGGGGCGCATGGGGAGCAAGGGGTTACACGCACAGCAAGGGGCGCATGGGGAGCAAGGGGTTACACGCACAGCAAGGGGCGCATGGGGAGCAAGGGGTTACACGCACAGCAAGGGGCGCATGGGGAGCAAGGGGTTACACGCACAGCAAGGGGCGCATGGGGAGCAAGGGGTTACACGCACAGCAAGGGGCGCATGGGGAGCAAGGGGTTACACGCACAGCAAGGGGCGCATGGGGAGCAAGGGGTTACACGCACAGCAAGGGGCGCATGGGGAGCAAGGGGTTACACGCACAGCAAGGGGCGCATGGGGAGCAAGGGGTTACACGCACAGCAAGGGGCGCATGGGGAGCAAGGGGTTACACGCACAGCAAGGGGCGCATGGGGAGCAAGGGGTTACACGCACAGCAAGGGGCGCATGGGGAGCAAGGGGTTACACGCACAGCAAGGGGCGCATGGGGAGCAAGGGGTTACACGCACAGCAAGGGGCGCATGGGGAGCAAGGGGTTACACGCACAGCAAGGGGCGCATGGGGAGCAAGGGGTTACACGCACAGCAAGGGGCGCATGGGGAGCAAGGGGTTACACGCACAGCAAGGGGCGCATGGGGAGCAAGGGGTTACACGCACAGCAAGGGGCGCATGGGGAGCAAGGGGTTACACGCACAGCAAGGGGCGCATGGGGAGCAAGGGGTTACACGCACAGCAAGGGGCGCATGGGGAGCAAGGGGTTACACGCACAGCAAGGGGCGCATGGGGAGCAAGGGGTTACACGCACAGCAAGGGGCGCATGGGGAGCAAGGGGTTACACGCACAGCAAGGGGCGCATTCAGGATGCATGGGAGGTGCATGAGAGGAGTATGGGACACGACACGCAGCACCAAAGAAGAGCACAGTGGCACTGGCGGACATGGAAGCCATGGCAAGGAGGTGCATGGGCGCACTGCACCACAAGGGGCGCAGCGTGGTGCAAAGCGGTGCATGGGAGGCCTACCACCGAAGAAGCGCACAGCAGCACTGGCGGACATGACATGAGAGCCATAGCGAGCAGGTGCATGGGCGCATGGGGAGCAAGGGAGCACAGCAGGGAAAGCTTGCCTTGTACATGGGATGGGAGGTGCATGAGAGGTGCAGGGGGAGGAGCACACGAGGAGAATAGAACACGCAGCACCAAAGAAGAACACTGCAGCACTAGAGGACATGAGTGGCATGGCGGGGAGGTGCATGGGCGCGTGGGGAGCAAGGGGTTACATGGCAGAGCAAAGGACGCACGCAGGGTGCATGGAAGGCTCACGAGCGGCGCAGGGACAGGTGCACACGAGGAGTATGGAACCCGCAGCACCGAAGAAGAGCACAGCAGCACTGGCGGACATGAACGCCATGGCGAGGAGGTGCATGGGCGCATGGGGTGCAGAGAGGTGCAGAGGGGTGCATGGGCGTAATACGCGAGGCCTACCGCCAAAGAAGAGCACGGCAGCGCTGGCGGACATGAGCGCCATGGCGAGCAGGTGCATGGGCGGGGAGAAGGTGGGCGGCGCGTTGGCGATGGCCCGCAGCTGCCAGTACGCCGCCATGAGGTTGTGCGCCTCCCTCAGCCCCACACTGCGCGCCAACTCATCCACTCGCCCCAGCTTGTCCAGATCCATATCAGGGGAGACGGAGAGCATGTGCGTGCGCTGCCTGGGGAGGGTTGATAGGGGTGCAGAGGGGTGCAGAGGGGTGCAGAGAGGAGCGTTGGCTATAGCTGGGAGCTGCCAGTACGCGGCCATGAGACTGACAGCATGTGCGTGCACTGCCTGGGGAGGGATGCAAGGGGTGCACTGCCCGCTCATACGCTGCACCGCCCGCTCATACGCTGCACCGCCCACTCATACGCTGCACCGCCTGCTCATACGCTGCACCGCCCGCTCATACGCTGCACCGCCCGCTCATACGCTGCACCGCCCGCTCATACGCTGCACCGCCCGCTCATACGCTGCACCGCCCGCTCATACGCTGCACCGCCCGCTCATACGCTGCACCGCCCGCTCATACGCTGCACCGCCCGCTCATACGCTGCACCGCCTGCTCATACGCTGCACCGCCCGCTCATACGCTACACCGCCCGCTCATACGCTGCACCGCCCGCTCATACGCTGCACCGCCCGCTCATACGCTGCACCGCCCGCTCATACGCTGCACCGCCCGCTCATACGCTGCACCGCCCGCTCATACGCTGCACCGCCCGCTCATACGCTGCACCGCCCGCTCATACTCTGCACCGCCCGCTCATACGCTGCACCGCCCGCTCATACGCTGCACCGCCCGCTCATACGCTGCACCGCCCGCTCATACGCTGCACCGCCCGCTCATACGCTGCACCGCCCGCTCATACGCTGCACCGCCCGCTCATACGCTGCACCGCCCGCTCATACGCTGCACCGCCCGCTCATACGCTGCACCGCCCGCTCATACGCTGCACCGCCCGCTCATACGCTGCACCGCCTGCTCATACGCTGCACTGCCCGCTCATACGCTGCACCGCCCGCTCATACGCTGTACCGCCCGCTCATACGCTGCACCGCCCGGTCATACGCTGCACCCCCCGCTCATACGGTGCCATTAGATACATCATACATGTAACCCCACCCACAGCACCACACATGCACCACACCTTTCACCGCATCTCACCCAGCGGTATCGTCCCCAACCACGCGGTTGAATTGAATGCCAGCAGCATGAGGGCAGGCAGCACCGCCACACTCACGTCCACGCCTAGCATGCACACAGATCCCACCCACCACACGCCCACCACACCCACCACATTGCACCGCATCTCACCCAGCAGTGTCGTCCCCAACCACGCGGTTGAAGGCGAGCAGAATCAAATCTGGCAGCACCGCCACGCTCACGTCCACGCCCAGCCGCCGCCCGGCACGCTCGATCAGGAACTCCGTGCGGGCGGCAGAACTGCCGTACGCGTGTAGCGCCACCGCCAGCCGCATCAGAAACCGCTGCACGCGGGTTGGACCATCATCGCTACCCGCTGCCGCCCCGCCCGGGTTGCCGCTGCCGCCCGCCCCTGCCGCCCCTGCGCCCGCCTCGCGGAAGGCCGCTGCTGCTGCGCCGAAGCTGGCGCTGTGCGGCGCGGCGGCTGGCGCGGACGCGCTGCCCGCGGAGGCCTCGCGGAGCACGCTCACTGGGGAAAGGGGGGGGGGGGGGGGGAGAAAGAATAGAGGCCATGAAGGGAAGCGATAGGATTGGGTGCTGGGGCTGTGACGTAGAGACGGGGGGGGACGAGCGGAGCAAGGGAGGAAGGGGGAAGGGAAACGAGAGGATAAGCGATTGGGAGGTACAAGCTGGGAAATTTCGTTCCTTTGATAAACCGTGAGCGCATATCCAAGAGCGGGGAGGGTGGGGGAAGGAGGCTCACAGACTTCTTGCTCCGTCCATTTGCCCCTCTGACTGCCCTGCTGCACGCCCTGCTGCGCGGTTTGCGGAAGACCGTCGGCCTTCCCCCCATCATTATCAGTGTCTGTCGGCACCGTTGCCGTCACCTGAATGTCTGATGAGCCCCCGATACAAACACACGCACGCGCCACAGGATAACGGCAAAGTGCGCTCTTATTAGGAGGGAAGCGTAACCGCGCGCGCCGCGGTGGGCGTGAATTCACACACGTGTGCTAGACACATACCAGCGGTGACACGAGGCTCGTTCGCATTTCCGCGGTGCGACACTATCCCAACAATGTCTACAACGACCAACAATGGCGCTCACGTGTTGATTTCTGACACTCCCGCGCACCTTCTACTTCTGAAAAACTCGTTCCCGGAGGGTCACCATTGTTGTGGGGGCGATGGCGGTGGTCGTGCACCGTCGATAGGATCTTCTGCCGCAGATCCATCCACGTGGCGGTTATTCAGTCACTAGTAATGAAAGATCTCGCAAAGCAAGATCAGACTAACGACCATCAATGAAGCGCGGAGTGAGGCAGAAAAGTGGGAGAGATGGAGTCACATGGGTGGATTTGGCAGCACGTGGGGAGATTCAGGGGGAGAGAACTGCCCACGTGGGAGGAATGGCTCTGGAAGTGTCTGAATAGAGAGGCACTCGCTGAAACCCAGTCTGGTGGTGTGTGACAGTCAAGATTGAAGGGTGCCGGACAGTCAAGATTGAAGGGGGCTTTCGGTTTCGATCGGCATACCACTTTATCGTTCGGTGTGAAAAGCTTTTCAGCGGTTTCGAGCGAGATTAGCAGATATTGATGTGCTCCCATAAGCAAACAGAAGCAAGGAAACGACTGATGATGGGAGTTGAAAGCCCGACGAAATACTCTGACGAAGTGGGAAATTGCAGTTACCAAAACTGGCCGCAGAACCAAATTCTCGCTGTAAACGTGTAACCAAGGTACGAAAGCTGCACAATACGACAATCCCACAGTCCATATCGGGTCTCGCCAAAAAGGCAACCTCGAGGTTTCACTTCTGACGATTGACCAGCAAACTGCTGCCATTTCATATCCCCATGGTTCATGATGATCCTCCCAAGTCGTTCTCACACACGATCCGCATGATCAGCTGCCTTTCGAATCAGTCAGCTGCACCTTGCGATCGCTAATCACAAGCCATTGCTCCCCTGACGTTATTTAAAGCCTGATCGCGACCGGCTGCGGTCCCATGGCGCTCACGCGGGCAGCGCACGCGTGTCCGACACGCGCCGCTGCTGCGTGCGGACGCACACCGGATCCGCCTTTCCACAGAACTACCGTTTCCTTGGCTCCGTCCCCCGCGGTCCCCTTCCATGGCCCCTGCGCGACAAGCAGCGTCGCGAGAGGCATGGCTGCGTACGGGGGTGATGCGCGTCGGGGTGTCAGGAATTGGGGGGAGATCGTGGATGGACTGCCGTTCGCGACGCATGCGACTAGGCATGCGACGAGGCATGCGACGTGGCATGGCAGGCGACGAGGACGTTTCGCCATTGTAGCCTGGAAGCAACCACCACCCCCTGCCTCCTCCTCCTCCTCCTCCTCCTCCTCCTCCTCCTCCTCCTCCTCCTCCTCCTCCTCCTCCTCCTCCTCCTCCTCCTCCTCCTCCTCCTCCTCCTCCTCCTCCTCCTCCTCCTCCTTCCCCACCACCTCTCCTTCTCCCTCTCCCGCCCCCTCCCCTCCCTCCGCTCCATCCGCCGCCCAAACCGCCCCTCCGCCTCCCCCCACCACAGCGCCGGGTCCCCCTCCGCCCCTGCGCGGGATGTACCCCGCGGGCGCGCACCACGCGGAGGGGCACATCAAGGTCTCCGCCATCCACTCGCTCTACTACCGCGTCTATGGCAACCCAGCCGGCAAACCCGCCCTGTGTCAGTGCCCCCTCGCACCCTCGACTTCTCGGGACTATCCCACGTCTGGACTCTCTTCCCATGTTTCCCCCTTCCCCCCTTATTATTTCTCTCCTCCTCCCTCTCCCATCCTCCCCTCCCTTCTCTCAATCACGCACGCCCCTCCTCCGCTCCCCCCTTCCCGCCTCTCTCCCGCTCCAGTCCTTCCGCACCTACTGTGCACCACACGCAACCCCTCCCTTTCCGCCTCTCCCGGCTTTCCCCCTCCTCCTCTCCACACCAGTCCTGCACGGGGGGCCAGGCGCGGGGTGTTGGCCCAACCACGCGCGCTTCTTGGACCCGGCAGCATACTGCATCGTGCTGTGCGACCAGCGCGGGGCAGGCAGGTCCACCCCTGCAGGGGACCCCAAGTAGCAGGTTCTGTGCACTGCACACAACCCCTTCCTTTGCACCTCTCCCCTCCCCCTTCTCTCCCCACCAGTCCTGCACGGGGGGCCAGGCGCGGGGTGTTGGCCCAACCACGCGCGGTTCTTCGATCCGGCAGCGTACCGCATCGTGCTGTGCGACCAGCGGGGGGCAGGCAAATCCACTCCTGCGGGGTGCGTGGTGGAGAACCGCACGGACCTGCTGGTGGGGGACATAGAGGCGATAAGAGAGCACCTCAAGGTGGACAGGTGAGGGTGGCTGCTCCAGTTGACTCATCAGGTCCACTCCTGCGGGGTGCGTGGTGGACAACCGCACGGACCTGCTCGTGCGTGGGGGACTTGGAGGCGATAAGGTGGACAGGAGAGGCTGGGGTGGCCTTTCACGTGAGTTACAAGGTCCACGCCTGCAGGGTGCGACGTGCGTGCAGGAGCAGTGCGCGGACAGTTGACGGCCTCTTGGTGCTTGCTTGCTGCATTGTGCATTCGGTTGGCAGCTGGGGCTCCGTGCCTCACTCCCTCACCCTCAAATGGTCCGTTGTATTAATTCAGCAGGGGTACAGACATGCGGTTCTATCCATGGTAGCCTCAATCCCATAAGCCCATCAACTCACCCCTCTTCCCCCCCCCCACGAGTGACCCTCTAGCCCTCCAGCGTGTGGAGGATGTCCCCCAGGTGCAGCGGCCAGGGGTCCGCTGCCATCTGGGGGTGTGCTACCTCAATCCCAGCCCTGGCCTTGGTGTGCAGGGCGTTCGCCTGGGAGCGCTGGAGGGCCACTGACCAGCGCTGGCTGAAGTGGCAGGCCATCTTCTTGGCGGATTTCGCCAAGGGGCTGGCCCTGAAGCGGTTCCTAGCTGCTGCTGTGGCCAGCATCTTCAGGAGCCGTCGTGGGGGGCGCGTTTGCCCCATAGGTCTCGACGGCCAGGGTGCAGAACACTACGTGTTCAGTGTATCGGTAGTAGTCCCTCTCCTTCCGCTTCTGTGCCTCCCTTGCAGCCCAACCTGGGGGTTTGCGGGCCGTGGGGTCTCGGTTCTGCAGCACAGGGTCAGTGATAGTGGTGTCTGTGATCCAGGTCTCTCCGCTGTCCGGGTCTTGTACAATCACATCTGCCTTCTTCGGGTCATCCGGTGGTGAGTACATCGCGTTCTCCAGGTATACCACCAGCTACACCTCCCTCGCCATTTTAGCCATGGCGAAGGCCAGCTGGTTGTGTGTGCGCGTCCTGTCGGGGCCTGTGCTGCAGCGGAGTAAGTGGTTGGGTAGGCTGCAGTCGGCTACGAGTTCTCCGCACTCGCACACGGTTGGTACATTCTGTCGGATGCCCATGCGGAAGGCCAGGGCCGCTCGGAACTGACCCGGTGAGAAGCAGAGGTCCGGGGTCAAGGGTAGTGCCTGCAGCCACGCTCCTGCTCCCTCTCCTCTCAGGCTGACTAGGCGGAGTGTGTGGCCCATGTCGGGGGCTGACTGTATTGTGCGTGACTCCTCTCTTAGGGCGTCGGCCTTTGCCGCGTGCACTTCCTGGGAGAGAGCGCGGTGCAGGTGGTCTTGGGACGGGGTTTGCTGCTCCTCCCGTAGGTTTTGTAGCGCCAGCGGTGGCAGTCGCCCCTCCATGTCATGGATGGTCACGGAGTGCGCTGCAGACGGTTGCAGGGCATTGCTGTTGGCCCCTAGCGGCGCGGTTGCCGGTAGGTCCAGGGAGCGGAGCAGGCGTAGCGCCTCTGTTGTAGATGCCAGGTAGGCCGATGCTGCTTCAGTTGTGGGGTCCGTAAGGCCCAGCCCGCCTAGGGCTACTGGGAGAGTTGCTTGTCGGAGAAGGAAGTTGAACTCGGCTTCTCGGCGTGGCGGTTGAATGCTGGCGGCGGTCAAGGCAGTGATTAGTAATTCGGCGCACCATGTGTGCCATTCCGAGAGCGGTAAGACGTCAGCTGGGGTAGTGCGCAGCAGGTAGCTGACTCTGCGGCTGATGCAACGAGACAGTAGCAGGAGGGCGTGTTGTGGGTGGATGGACGCTAGAGAGCCCAAGGGGGCTGCCGCGTCTGTCAGGGTACTGCGGACAAAATCAGAGCAGAAGCTCTGCGACCCCACTAGACTTCCCAACACCTGCACCCCCTCGCGGGTGAGGGGAAGGCCCTCGGGGAGTACGTCACCTCCTAGCGGCACAGTGGACCACGCCGACGACTTCCTAAAGTTGCAGGTGAAACCGTCCCGTGCCAGCAGCGGCATGAGCTCCTTGAGAGCTTCTAGCATCGCCGTCGCGAGTCCAATCATGGTTATGTCGTCCGCGTAAGCGAGGACCGTGACTTCCGGGTGCTCCGTTGCTACATGCCTGAGGTGCTGCTGGATAGACGCTGCGAATAACAGGGGTCCGAGGGGATCCCCTTGTCTGACTCCCCTTTCGCTGGTGAGTGCCATGGAATTGAAGCATGGGTCTAGCAGCAGTGGTGAAGATGCTGCGTAGAAAGAGCGTGTGAAGGGGATTAGGGGAGCTAGTGGGGAGCCGATGAGTGCGTTGAAGAACGCGCTCCTCTCTACTGAGTTGAACGCGTTCTCAATGTCGAGCTGGAGTACTAGGCTGGAGGGCTGCACCGTGGTGAGGTCTCGGACAGCATGGATGACAAATTCTGCGCCTCTAGGGACTGCCACGCCAAATTGTTGAGGTAGGAAAAAATTTCGCGTTTCTCCTTGCAGATCTAAGAGCGCCACCTTCGCCGCTAGCCTAAGCAATGACTCTCCAATCGCAATGGGACGTACCCCCCCCCCCTCTGGTTTGGCGAAGGCTATAAGGCAGGACGGGGCAAGTAGAGCTGCGACTTCAGTGGAAAGATTTGTCGAGAGAAGATGCGTAACGGCGGACTGGAGGTGCCCCAGTACCTCGATGTTACTTAGCGCTGGATCGCGGTAGTGTTCGAAAGTTGACCCCGATGGGCCAGCCCCAATTCCCCTGGGGCATTCTCCAAGGACGTCGGAAAAGCGTTCCAGAGTGGTTGAAAATTGCATGGGTGTGGTGTAGGACTGCACCCACTCGGGCAGGTCATTTTGGGGTTGGGGGTGTTTCGATTCCAGCTGCTGTAGTGTCGGAATTGTCGCAGGTGCTGAAGGCGAGGGTGGTAGGGCTGCTAACGCCTTTCGCAGGTTACCCCGTTTCACCAACCCCTCCGCACGTGAGCAGATTCCCAGTGGGTCACGTTGGTGCTGAGGTGGTTCGGCCAGGTGCATTGACCCCAAATAGTCAGTGTACATGGGTCCAGTGGCCACATCGAAATAGATGCATCTGTTCCCGCAGCAGTTTCCACCTAGAGCTGGATCTCCGGCTAAGTCTTAGCGTGAGACGTGGCAGGAACATGAGGACCCGCCATGCTCCTGCGCAATTAGGCAGCTTGGAGATCCGAAGTAGGGCAGCCAGCATACAGGTGGAGTAGTCGCTGAGGATCTGCGGCGGCAGTCGGCGGACGATTGGTAGGTGGGTGGTGGAGGTTAGGAGTGTAAGGTCCCAAGTCATCGCGATCTGGAAAAGATCCTCCCACGAGGCCAGCTGGGACGCCGATAGTGCCTGGTCCGGGGGAAGCTGAGCTCTGCGATGCTGTCTGCGGCCGGTTCCTCTCTCCTATTGCTGCGCTTGCCCCTCTCCTTGTTCCGCGTGAGGTGAGTCGGGATTGTCTGGTTGCCTCAGATCTGACGGTATATAATCGTCTCCACTCCCCTCTGTGTTGATATCCCTGGTTCTCCCCGCTTGCGCTAGTGTTCCTCCCCTCGCCCCCCGCCTGGCGAATGACTGGCGCGTGACTCGTTCCGCCGGCTCCCCCAACCAGATTGGGCTTGGCAACTGGTTGTGCGGTCCCCTTCCCGCTTGGCCTGCGCTCCTCTGCCCTCCGCGCGCTCCTCGTCGCCCGCCTCTCCCCCGCGTGCTTCCCCGTCCGCTCCGCGGGGTAGCTGCCACAGGTTCCGCATGTTGCGCCTGGGAGAACGGCGTTGTCGGCTCCTCGTGTGCCAGTGGAGCATCATGAGCGTTTGCCAATGGATTTCCGTGGCGCTCTGGGCCGCGACTGCACCGCGGAGAGCGATCCGCTCCCCGTCCGCTTCCTCCTGCACGCCCTGCCGCGAGCATGCCTGTTGCTCCGCCGGCATCCGCTGATCAGATCCGCCGCCGCTTCGAGGACCAGCGGCGCGAGTTGGCTCCGCGCGCGGGCAGGTCCTTGTCACCGCAGAAGCCCCCGCGCGCAGGGTCAGTCGTGCGCTCCGGCGCAGAGGCTGTGGCGCACCGGGAGCGTTCGCCTCGCCGTCGCTCCTCGGCAGCTCGCGACGATAAGCAGGTTAGCCGCCGCGACGATCGTCACGGTGCGGCTCGTTCGCCGCTGTCGCCTCGTTCGCCTCGTCGCGTGGCGTCGCGGAGCCGATCCCGTGACCGCCGCTCGCATCGTCATCGTTCGCCCGCCAGATGTCTGGGCGTCGGCAACCAGCTCCGCGTTCGTCCCCTCCTGCAAAGCGCCAACGGCTCTACTCCCCTCATCACGGGGACCGTTTCCCTGGCCGCCAGCGTCCACAGGGCCCATCTCGCCCGCAGTCGCCTGTGCGCTCGAACGCAAGTGGGCATGCGCGTCGTGGGCGACGGGGAGGTGACAGTCGTGGCGGAAAAGCGCGTCCAGCGCCGTCTGCAATGGAGCGCCGTCTTCTGGATCGGTTTGATGACGTGGAGAAGGAGCTTCATCGCTCGCGTGCGGGGTCGGCGTCACCATCAGCTCCTCGCGCTGCTCCCGCCGTCCCTCTCTCCGCGCTCCTGCCCCACAATCCTTTTGGATCCCCGGCGCGCTCAGCGCGGCTGCTGCCTGCGGGGATGGGCTTCGTTGGCGCTGGTGACGGGCCGCCGTGGGCTCAGTTTGCTCCGCCATGTCCTCTTCCTGCTCCGCGTGATCTCGCCGTGTCGTCTCACCGTGCCCGAGCGTCTGCGTTGCTTCCGCCGATGAAGGAAGTTCCCACGGCGACCCTGGCCCGCCTATGGTCGCTGGCGCCGTCCCTGCAGAGCCTTGAGCAGATTCTTCAGGAGTCATTTGACTCCATGCCGGTGAGCCCTCCGAGCAGGTTCTCTCAGAAGCCGCGAGCTGATTGCCATGCGGCGGCGTCAGCGCTATTCGCGCTCGTAACGCCATTGCAGGTAGGGCCCTCGTCGGGAGCAACCTCGGCCAGCCAGCTGGCTGACTCGGCCCTGGCTCTGAGGACGCTTGTAGCAGGCTCTGTTACTCCTGTTGACGTTGTAGGCGCCACCGTGTTAGTGGTCCGCCAGTTGTGGTTGAACACGAGTGGAATGCTCGCTGCGGTAGAGGCGGACCGCATGTAGGCGCTCCCCCCTTGCGCGTGTAGACCCGTTCCATCGTCGTCTTGCTAGGTGTTCTTGCTTGCCTTGCTTGTATCGGTTGCCTAAGCTACTACTGCTTGTTGTTCCCCCTTGCCATCCCTAACGCGCGGCCGAAGGCCGAAATTTTCAGCACTAACTGAAAGAATGAGGGATGGAGAGGCCGCCATGGCCTTAAGTACTCATGGCAGAGGGCAGAAAGCAGAGGGCAGAGGGTAGAAGGGGAGAGGCTAATCCTCTCTCTCTCTCGCTCTCTCGAACGAGCAAGAACCGAAATTTTCATCACTAACCCTCACCCTCTCTCTCTCCCACCATCATTTCACTCCCTCACTGTCGCTCCCTCGCCCACCCACTTTCTCTCACCCCCTCAATCGTGTCCCCGCCCTGTGCGTCCACACCAGGTGGGCGGTGGTGCTGGGCGGCAGCTGGGGCACAACGTTAGCGCTGGCATACGCGCAGGCGCACCCGGGGAGGGTGGCAGGCATGGTGCTGCGGGGGGTGTGTCTGCTGCGGCGCCGAGAGATTGACTGGTTCTACCGCCCGGTAAGGGCTGCTATCATCGTGTGCCTTACTTGGTTCTCCAATGCATTCGCTCCTTCTAGAAGATCACCGAGATCAGTATTCATTCCAGCAAGGTGACTTTTGAGCCGACTCAAAAGTCACCTCGTTACAATGGCACACGGCTCCTTTAAAAGAGCACCGAGATCAGTATTCATTCCAGCATTCTCTGGTGTTGGGAGGAGATATGTCGATGTTTCCCGCACTGGTCACTTCACTCTTCCCCCACCGCACATGCTTTTCCAACCTTTCGCCCTGGCAGGGCGGGGCAGAGGCAGTCTTCTCATTCGCGTGGCGGGACCTCATGGCCGCTCTACCCTCGCCTGCTCCCACACACGCGCATGTGTGGTTTTGTTCAGCCCCACCACTTCAGCCCTACCCCCTCATCATTCACCCCTCCCCTGGCAGGGCGGGGCAGAGGCACTCTTCCCATTCGCGTGGCGGGACCTCATGGTCGCGCTGCCCGCCCCTGCTTTAACACACACGGAAGGCGACGCGGATGATGGCGGTGGGAGTGGAGATGGGAATGGAACCGGGGATCGGAGTGTGGTGGCTGCGTTCTACGAGAGGCTTATGAGCACCGATGCAGCCGCCAGAGACAGTGCTGTGAGTCATGGCAGTGCTAACACACCTCACATCATGTCGCTTTGTCCATTCCTGGCCTGGCCCTGCTCACCACCTCCTTATGCTGCCTAGTTTTGAGGCGCCTCAAAACTAGACAGTGCTGTGAGTCCACTCACACACCTCACATCATGTCGCATTATCCATACCTGGCCTAGCCCTGCTCACCACCTCCTTATGCTGCCTCCCGCTGTGGGTCGTGGCAGTGCGGGGTGCGGCAAGGAAAGCAGGTGAAGCATGGGCTGTGTGGCCCGTACCGTTGTCCCACCATCTTCACATACATGCCTTCATCATTCTGTGTCCCCGCCTCCCTGCCACCTCACCCACCAGGGGAGGGCATGGATGCGAGGGCATGGGAGATGTCTCTCAGCCACTTCCGCAGTCCCTCCGCCCCTGCTGCGCTTTGAGTCGACTCAGGAGTTTGCTGCCATCACCATCCCACGTCTGCACCTCCCTGCCAACTCCCCACCCCCCCCCTCCACCCCACCAGGCGAGGGCATGGATGCGGTGGGAGATGTCGCTCAGCCACTTCCCCAGCGCCTCCGCCCCCGCTGCCCTGCTCGCCTGGGATGGCTCCGCCTACTCCTTCCCCCCCTCACCCCTCTCCCCTCCCCCTCCGCCCTCCCCTTCATCTCCGCCCTCGTCAGCACCCCCGTCCTCCTCCTCGTCCCCAGCCTCCCCCTCTGGTTCTGATCCTCCTCTGGAAACCACAGCAGCACCATCAGCGGCAGCGGCAGCACCAGCCCCACCAGCATCAGCACCAGAAGCAGCAGGCGCAGAACCAGCACCAGCACCAACAGCACACGCACCTGCACACACAGTAGCAGCAGCAGAGAAGAGAGAGGGGGAGTCAGAGGATGGGAAGGAGAGGAGGGAGGATATGAGCGATGCAGCAGGGAAGGACTTGATGGGAGGGCCGCACATATTGGGATCAGTGGCGCAGGCACGCATTGAGTGCCACTACTTCGTGAGTTGCTGCACCCGGCACGACCCACCCCTCCATTCTCTCCCTGTAACACACTCTCTTCATGGATGCATTCATTCACAACAGCATACTCTGTTCATGGCATTACTGATTGCATATCTGTCCCAGCGTGACCTCGCTAATGAAAAACACCAACCCCGGCTGTGTGTCTATCCCATGTGTTTGCTCTGAGAGCAGCATCATGATGGCTTCCTGACCGAGAACCAGCTGCTATGCAACATCGATGCCATCCGGCACATCCCCACCGTCATTGTGCACGGCCGATATGACTTTGTCTGCCCCCTCGTTGTAAGCCTCCTCGCGGCAACTGTCGCATTTGCTTCGTACTCACTTGAGGATGATCTGTGTCAAGATTTCTTATCTTACTCTCTCCTGGTTTTTGTCGTGTTTTGTGCAGAACGCCATTGACCTTCATCATGCATGGCCAGAAGCCCAACTTCGAGTTGGTACGTGTATTGTTGGATGTTTCCTCGCTTTCATTTTCAGTTCACCTCAACGTTCTGCTGTCATGTTATGTTTTTATTTATTACTTTTAATTTTTATTCCCTTCACTGTTCCCAACATCAGTCCCCAATGCAGGTCATTCCATGTACGAGCCAGGAATCACACATGAGCTTATTGTAGCCTCAGACAACTTGAGGGACGCCTAAATGCTCCAACTTTATTATTCCTTGTAGCGCACCATTTTTTAGCGGTTCCAATTAGTGTCCATGTTGTTCGACGTTTCCGATTGGTTGGAAATCGCGTTTCATGCACGTGCCGACACGCGTGATAACGGAGGTTCAGGGTTTGCAAAACAGCCCCGTGCCTCTCCCCAAATTCTCCCCAAACCTACCACACGAGGTGGGGGCAATTTTTTTGCTGTCTAGTACTGCGTAGTTGCTTCAGTTGCGCCAACCGTTTTGTAAGCCTAGCTGCCTGGAGATTTGTTGGCGCTCTTCTGTGCCGTAAGCGCTGTTACTGCTTCCGTCCTCGTGGTGTCCGTGTGTGCGCCGGTTTTTAACCTCTGGGCCCCGGTGGAGAAAGGCACCATTGGCGCCGCAAGCGACAGTCGCGTCACTGGAAGCTGCGCTTCCATCTCCAATTTCTACCGCTAAGTCGGCGCGTGAGCGCGCATCGCTCCCCATGGGGTCCGATCCAGATTTGGAGGCCGGCAAGGCTGCGACGGCCGTTGCGCCTCGCCGTCCGCTCAAGCTGCGCCTCAAGGTAGGCGGCGTGGTCGTCGACGTCTCGCGCGCCGCTCCAAATGCGCCGCGCGGGGAGAGCGAGGGGTGCGGGGGGAGTAGTGCTGACAGCGGGAGCAGCCGCGAGGAGCGTATCAAATTCGATGAGCACACTGATCGTGATGAGCGTGTGAAATCCGACGACGCGGATGTAACGGATATTCGTCGCAATACGAAGGAGCATAGACGCACTAGAAAGGAAGGTTCGCGGAACGAGGGAAGGAAGGAAGCGGAGGGCGGGTGGGAGATGCATACACCGCCGATAGACGATCGGCGGACGGGCGGGGAAGCGAGTGAGAGATCAGATGAGATTAAGGAGAGGGGGGAGGAGCGGAAGAAGCGGGAGGAGCGGGAGGAAAGGGAAAGGCGGGAGAAGCGAAAGGATGAGGCGGTTGGTTCGGGCGCGGAGAGCGGAAGGCGGTCGAATACGTCTCCCGCGCGCTTGAAGGACGGGGCTGGTGCGGGGAAGCGGGAGTCGAGGGAGGGGAGGGAGGGCGAGCGCGGGCGGGCAGAGGCGAGCAAGCCTAAGGAGGTTGAGATGGAGCGGGTCGACGATGATCGGACGGTGGAGCGCGCGTCGCGGAGGGACGGTTTGGACGAGCGCGGTCGGTTGCAGCAGGCGTTGGAGAAGGCGAGGAGGGTGCTGTCGCAGAGCAAGGTGAGAGATAATGTCGCAGAGCAAGGTAGGCGATAATGCTGCACAGCAAGGTGAGCGAAAACGTCGCAGAGCAAGGTGAGCGATATTGTCGCAGCGAGTGATGCGAGAATGCTGTCGCAGGTGAAGGAAATGGTAATGTTTTTGCAGAGCAAGGTAAGCAAGGGTTCGACAAGCCGCCCGCATTGTTTAACACCTCCCCCAACCCCCACACCCCTTCCCCTTCACCCTCACCCCGCTTCCCTCCCAGCAGGAAGCACGTTCGAGCCCCAAGGAAGCTTCCTCGTCGCCTGCCTCGTCGCCGTCCTCCCCAGCGACACCTGGAGTCGCCGCCACCGAACTCGCATCGCCATCCACACCGTCAACGCCGTCTGCGCCGCAGGTGGGCAGAGCCGCGAGCTTCAAGCGCCCCGCGCCGCTCCGCAGAGCAGCGCCTGTGCACGGGGACTCGCGGGGCGGGGAGAGCGCGGAGAGGGGTCGTGCGGAGGGCGATCGCGAGAACGATGAGGTGCGGGGCAGGGGACGGGCGGGGGACGAGGAGGAGGAAGGGGGGAAGAGGAAGAGGCATGGGAGCGAGGAGAGGGGAGCGAGGGAGGGGTGTGAGTATGAGAGGGGGGACGAGAAGCGGCACAAGGGGAGGGATGGGAGCAGAGGCGAGGGAGTAGAATGTGACAGGGAGAGAGGCAGCGACCATCACCGTGAGTATGATCGCCATAGCCATAGCCACCGCCACCACAGCCGCAGCCACATTTACAGAGACCACCGCAAAGAGCAGGCCGGGCAGCAGAGGCAGGGCAGTCGCAACCGAGGCCGGGGCGCAGGGCAGGAGAGCAGCAGCGCAGCAGGGCAGCAGCACCGTGTGTTCGTGGGCGACCTGGACCCCGCCACCTCCGCCGCCGAGCTCACGGAGGCGTTTTCACGGTTCGGAGCGGTGGTGCACGCGCGCATGGTGGAGCTGCAGAGCTACGGGTTCGTGGGGTTCAAGCAGCGCGCCGAGGCCGAGGCTGCTATTGCTGCAGGGGAGGACGGCCGCTCGACTATCATTGTCCGCGACCAGCGGGTGAGATGAGGCTTTGTTGGGATCTGGACGTGCTTTTGGAATGGATAGGTTAGTTTAGTTGTGAAAGGTTTCTGGCCTCGGTTGCCCTGTTACCGTGTGTAGCATCTGAGGGCTGACTTGAAGTCACTTATGAGAATTCTCGAAATTGATTCCAAAAAATGACTGCCATGTGTGCCGTCTGAGGGTTGCCATTCTATTGCTGCTGCTAGCAGCACTCAGCGGGGCCTCATATACTCCCCCTTCTTTTTCACCAGGTGCGGGTTTCATGGGCACACGGGTCTCTGCCAGAATGGAAGAAGGGTGTGGGGGGATTTTCCTTTGCGGAAGGTTCCTCAAAGCTGCAGAATGGCCGCATGAAGATGCTGGCAGCTACAGCAGCAGCCAGCGCTACAGCCATGGCAGTGCTGTCAGGTGCCGCCCCTGTCCCCATGCTTGCGGGCCCTGCTCCTATGGGTCACATGGGCTTTCACCATCAGGTTGAGCCACATGGCAATCAGCATTTCAGGCAGGAAGCTCATTTGGGGGCAGGAGGAAATGCATGGCGTAATGCTGATGCTGGCGTTGGTGCTGCAGCTGGTGGTAGCTCCAATGGTGCTGGGTGGCGCTCAATGATTGCGTATGATGACTTGTTCTAATATATTCCTTTCGTATGGGCTTCAAAGAATGTTAATAATTGTTTTGGACCGGATGGAGGTTTTAATGAAACCATTTTGTGGTTCCAATTTTTGTAGGAACATAGGCAAATTTGTTCTGAGCGAAGCCAGCGTATAGTGGGGTTGCGCGCCATTCAACGGTGCAGTCTTCGGTTCTGTGGTATCTGTGCCTCCCTTCGGAACACGGTGCGACCTACGCTAGGCGACCCTATGCGCTTCGCCAATCCCGCCTTTTGTCGGGTTCCGCAGGCGGAGAGGCTGCTTCCGTCTCGTTCGTTCGACTGACACGAGGCTCGCACCGAACCTAGGTGCCTGCCGCGTTGCACCACCAAACCCAATCACCTGCGTCCAGACTCCTAACTGTTTCCTTCCTGTGCTTGCGTGGCCCCGCTCAATTCTGGACTGGTATATCTCCCTCAGCCACCATTCAAACTATCTCAAACGCATCTGGATTCTGAATTCTCCGAGTTTTAGTTCCTAGCATCAAGCATTCCTTTCTTCCTCAGTGTAGGAGTGCTCCTATTTTCTTCAACGATATATTCGTCTGGCAAATTTCAGACGCCATGGCTGACGATATCCCCCTGAAAGATCAGCTAGATATTGTCATCCCTACCATTCGCAACCTCGATTTCCTCGAGCAGTGGCGGCCGTTCTTCGAGCCATACCATCTCATCATAGTCCAGGATGGAGATCCAACCAAGGTCATCAAGGTCCCTTCGGGTTTTGACTACGAGCTGTACAACAGAAATGACATCAACCGGATCCTTGGCCCGAGAGCGTCGTGCATCTCGTTCAAGGACAGTGCGTGTAGGTGCTTCGGCTACATGGTGTCGAAGAAGAAGTACATCTACACAATCGACGACGACTGCTTTGTAAGTTCTTTCGTTGCGAGTTACGTTGTCACAGATTTCTTGTCAGTTATTTGTTAGATTCCAATACCTCCTGTTAATAGTCCCCCGTGAATGGTGACGAATTTCAATACACGACATGCGTCTTCCCTTACATGTCCTGTTATCTACAGGTTGCTAAAGATCCGTCAGGAAAGGATATCAACGCGCTTCAACAGCACATTAAGAACCTGCTGAGCCCGTCCACTCCTTACTTCTTCAACACGCTGTACGATCCGTACAGAGAGGGTGCTGACTTCGTCCGAGGCTACCCATTCAGCCTTCGTGAAGGAGTGTCAACCGCCGTGTCACACGGGTTGTGGCTGAACATCCCTGACTACGACGCACCTACGCAGCTCGTCAAGCCAAGCGAGAGAAACTCAAGGTATCCATTGCAGACGTCCCTCGGTTGATAGCATTTAACCCTTTGAAGGATGTAGCTAACTTGTCCTCGCTTCCGTCTTGCAGATACGTCGATGCGGTGATGACTATCCCTAAGGGAACCCTCTTCCCTATGTGCGGGATGAATCTGGCGTTCGACCGGGAGCTCATTGGGCCAGCCATGTACTTCGGGCTTATGGGCGATGGGCAGCCGATTGGGCGTTACGATGACATGTGGGCGGGCTGGTGCATTAAGGTATGTTGCGTGTTTTTCGAGCCCAAGAGGATCATGTTGGAACCTGAAGGGGATGAATTCTGAGCCCGTGTGTCGTTCCAGTCGTTTGAGCGACACACGGATAACACCCGCATTGTCGGTACTTAAAACGAACTGTTTGCAAGGGACTAACCGTAACTGAAAGGACGAAACCACCCTATAATGCAGTGTGCGCCTTTCCGCGAACGAGATTCACTTATGCTTTAGTGAATTTGGATTTTAACGTGGCACGACTTGTGCTTCCACATGTTGCGATGCCCGCAAATCGTTGGCAGGAGCGTCGATTGCGGCATTGCAATGTTCCATTACATTGGGGTGGCTTCCTTCCCCCTTATTGGTCTGGTTAGTCACCACTACTGAATTCTTGCTGTTTTGCGTTTGTCTTTCAGGTGATTTGCGACCATTTGGGTCTTGGAGTGAAGACAGGATTGCCATACATCTGGCACAGCAAAGCTAGCAATCCGTTCGTCAACCTGAAGAAGGAGTACAAGGGTATCTTCTGGCAGGAAGACATCATCCCCTTCTTCCAACAAGTGAAGCTGTCCAAGGAGGCAACAACGGTGGAGCAATGCTATCTGGAACTTGCTAAGCAAGTGAAAGACAAGCTCTCGTCGCTGGACCCGTACTTCTCCAAGCTAGGGGATGCTATGGTTACATGGATTGAGGCCTGGACCGAGTTGAACGCAAAGGCTCCTGCCTCCAGCGTTTCTCCTGCCAAAGCAAAGCAAACTGCCAAGTAGACTAGGTCTTAGGCTCCTCTTGCAGTGAAAACCGCTCCCCTCAACATTTCAGTGTTTCTGATTATATTGTTTTATCCCAGGCGTTCAAACATCCAGTCTGGCTTATTCCAGAATTCCACATACATGCCCCTTAGTGACGTTCAATTTCAGAGGGTGTGTTACTGAGCACAGAACCTACTGCTTTTGCCTTGCCCAAACAGCTGTCAAATGTTGTAGCCTGTAGTGAGGTTTGTCTTAGGGGGTACAGAAGTTAGGGTTTGACATATGTACCCCAACCAACATCAATGCAACATTCATTCCTCATTCTGACATGGTATCAGCTAGGTTAGGATCCTGTGGGATCCCGTTCCTCCGTTCTCCGTTCGTACCTCCCGATCCTGATCCTACCTCTCGTTCGTACCAGTTTCGTAGTTACCGCGCCTAGTACCGAGCCTAGCGCCATCTCCCCCGTCCCGTCGCCCTGTCCCGTCGCGTCGCCCTGTCCCGTCGCCCTGTCCCGTCGCGTCGCCCTGTCCCATCGCGTCGCCCTGCCCTGTCCCGTCGCGTCGCCCTGCCCTGTCCCGTCGCCCTGTCCCGTCGCGTCGCCCTACCCCGTCGCGTCGCCCTGCCCTGTCCCGTCGCCCTGCTCCGTCGCGCCGCCCTGCCCCGTCGCGTCGCCCTGTCCCGTCGCGTCGCCCTGCCCCGTCGCGTCGCTCCCGCCCTTTCCCCCGTTGCGTCGCCCTCCCTAGGCCCTGGCCTGTCGCCCTTCCTAGGCCCTGGCCCGTCGCCCTCCCTATGCCCTGGCCCGTCGCCCTCCCTAGGCTCTGGCCCGTCGCCCTACCCTAGGCCCTGGCCCGTTGCCCTACCCTACGTCTTGGCCCGTCGTCCTAGCCCGCTCTTCCGCTGCGACTGAGTCCTCTTCCCCCCCCGGTTGTTACTCGCCTGTTCGTTCGCGTTCGTTCTCACTATGGCGACTCCGCGAGTTCTTCGTTTCGACGCCGACGGTAGACCCCTTGACTTTTCCGTCTGGCTTCTTCGCGCTCGTCGTCTGTTAGAGAGTCAGGTCCAGGGGGGCGAGACCCTCTGGTCACACGCTACTGGTGACCTCCCCGAGCCCCCCGAGCCTACAGCTTTAGGCCCTGCTCCTGACGACGCTGCTACGGCTCGCTTTGCCCGTCAGCGCGCTGACCGGACGGCTTGGACGTCGCGTGACGCTGCGGCCTGCATCGCACTCAGCAGCCTCCTCCCTGAGTCCGAGGAGGTCCACTTTACTCAGGTTCGCACCGCTGCTGCGTACCTCACTGCGATTAAGGCCCGCTACTCTACTCCCGCTACTGTCTCTCTCGGCCGTCTTTTCCTCCCGTTCCTGTTTCCTGATCTTGCCTCGTTTGAGCGCTCTGCTGACTTGATCGCTCACCTCCGCTCGCTCGACGCTAGTTACCGCGCTGCTTGCACTGAGGCACAGCTTGCACTGCTTCCTCCCCCCACAGCTTGCACTGTGTCGCTCCCTACTCCTGTCACTGACTACTACCGCACGTACCGTCCTG
The DNA here is from genome assembly GCA_948144175.1 of Closterium sp. NIES-65. Taxonomy (NCBI): domain Eukaryota; kingdom Viridiplantae; phylum Streptophyta; class Zygnematophyceae; order Desmidiales; family Closteriaceae; genus Closterium; species Closterium sp. NIES-65. The sequence goes on along the minus strand of CANXME010000966.1, from coordinate 835,607 downwards.
TTCTCTCTCGTGTTCTCGCCTCTCTTGTTACTCACCCTCGTGCCTCTGTGTCCTCTGTGTCCGCTCTTACTGCCGCAGTTACTGACTTTGCCTCTACCCGCCGCCTTGACTACGCCACCACGCTTGTGGCTGCTCCTCCTACCAGTCCTCTGGCCGTCGGGGGTGTGTCTGCCCTTGGCTGTGACGCCCTAGAGGACAGGCAGTTTGAGCTAGAGTTCCTGGCGGCCGCTTCCCCTCATCTCTGTGCCATGCTCCTCGCCCCTGAGGGTGACCCCGACGCCCTTGACATTCCGACTCCTCGCACTTACGCTGAGGCAGTGTCAGGGCCTTGGGCCTCTCAGTGGAGAGCTGCCATGGACGCAGAGATGGCCTCCTACAGATCCACAGGCACCTACGTCGATGAGGTTCCCCCCCCTGGGGCGAACGTAGTCGACGGCATGTGGATCTACAGGGTGAAGCGGCCACCGGGATCTCCCCCGGTCTTCAAGGCGCGCTACGTGGCTAGAGGTTTCAGTTAGCGCGAGGGAGTTGACTTCTTTCAGACCTTCTCACCTACCCCGAAGATGACCACTCTTCGGGTGTTACTACACGTAGCAGCACAGAGAGACTACGAGTTACACTCTCTCGACTTCTCCACTGCTTTCCTTCAGGGCAGCCTACACGAGGAGGTCTGGTTGCGTCGTCCCTCGGCCTTCACTGGCACCTTCCCTCCTGGGACCCAGTGGAGGCTGAGGCGACCTGTTTACGGTCTTCGCCAGGCCCCTCGTGAGTGGCACGACACTCTGCGTTCTACCCTCTCTGACCTTGGGTTCCAGCCGTCTTCTGCCGACCCGTCGCTGTTCGTTCGTCGTGGCTCCACACCGTTCTTTGTTCTGGTTTACGTCGACGACCTCGTTTTCGCCACTCCGGACAGGGTTGCTTTGGCAGACGTGAAGTCCGAACTGCAGAAGAGACATACGTGCACTGATCTTGGTGAGCTGCGCCACTACCTTGGCCTGCAGATCACCAGGGACAGAGCCGCTCGCACCATTACACTCTCACAGTCACACATGGTGCAGCAGGTCCTTCAGCGGTTCGGGCTTCAGCACTCCACCGTACAGCGCACACCTCTAGCTGTTGACCACAGACTCACTGGTCCCTTTCCTGACGAGCCGTTTGAGCCTAGTGGTCCCTACACAGAGCTTGTGGGTTGCCTCATGTACCTGATGACTTGTACTCGCCCGGACCTCGCCTTCCCTCTCAGCATCCTTGCGCGCTTTGTTGCGCCAGGGAGACACCGTCCTGTTCACTGGACGGCAGCTGTGAGGGTGGCGAAGTACCTAGCGACTACATCAGGCGTGGGGCTAGTTCTTGGAGGGCAGCAGTCTGTCGTACTCACTGGTCACTGTGACTCCTCTTACGCTGACGACGCTGAGACTCACAGGTCTACTCAGGGGTACTGTTTCAGTCTGGGTTCTGGAGCTGTTTCCTGGCGTTCCACGCGCTCCTCTTCTGTCTCGACCTCTACAGCTGAGGCTGAGATTTACGCTGGTGCCATGGCGGCACAGGAGTTGCGTTGGTTGACCTTCTTGCTCGCCGACCTTGGTGAGCGGCCGAGCTCTGCACCGACCTTGTTCACTGACAACAAGGCGTCGATCCTCCTCTGTCGTGAGCCGCGACTGGAGAGCAGAGTGAAGCACATTCACGTCAGGTACTTTCTTCTGCGAGAGTTGCAGAGGCGTGGACAGGCTCGCTTCGAGTTTGTAGAGTCCGAGGCCAACACTGCAGACATCTTCACCAAGGCGCTTCCGCCTTGTGACCACCAGAGGTGTTGTGTGCAGTTAGGCCTTGTTGACACAGGTTCTAGTCATGCGTAGACTTGAGTTTATTGCCTGCTTCGTCTGTACATTTACTATATATACTTGTGATCTCTTGGACTGGCCTTGTGGCCACTGTTGCTTGTGCTCAGAGAGTGTGGTGACGTTGTGATCCACCCTGAGCTTTGTTTTCTTTTGGACTGGTCTTGTGACCGTACTCTTTTTTTGTTTTTGCTAGACACCCCTCACTTAGGCTATGGGGGTGTGTCAAATGTTGTAGCCTGTAGTGAGGTTTGTCTTAGGGGTTACAGAAGTTAGGGTTTGACATATGTACCCCAACCAACATCAATGCAACATTCATTCCTCATTCTGACAACAGCTTGTACTGCACCTAGAGAGCAGCTCGTAACTGCATGAGAGCACCACTCACCACCAGCGTTGTTAAGGGGGGATTTACTGTTCCCTTTGAACAGTACTTTCCCAACCCATCCAACTCATCCTTATCCTTATCTTCTTGGATTTCCTAGTGCCACGTGGCACTCTACCTTTCTTGCCTTCAATTCCTAGTCTCATGAAGTAATTTCCGACATTCGAGCTTGCATGCTATATCAACCTTGCTTGTTCTTGCCATTATCAATCAATTCTCATTCAACTCTTCTTCAACTACTCAGTAACTTCTTCGCCTATTTCGCCAATAGTTCTTTCGCCAAAGTCTTCCGTCGCGTTTCATCCTCGACTTAGTCGACCCCGCTAATTCTTTAGCGGATTAGGCCGTCGGGCCTAACACTTGGTATCAGAGCCTTCGTGGGGAGCGACTTCCAACGAGCGACCGTCGACGACGAGACTACGACGTTATCGTCTCGCGGTGCCGACTTGCAGACTTGAAGTCGTCGAGCTAAGATGGACGAGACCATGAACACCCCAACGACATGGGCAACATGCTTGCTCAACTCATGCGCCAACTCGAACAGTTGACGTTGGAAAATCGTCAGGTATGGGCTGAAATGCAACAGCTTCGTGAATTCGCGTCAATTTCTCATGGTCATGCCGCACCATCTCCTGCACCCGACACGTCGACTGGCGCGGAAACGCTGCCGGAACGTCGAAGCGCGCTCAAGCCGCAGAAGCCCGAGCGGTTCGACCCAAGCCAACGCGACGCGAACGTGCGGACGTGGATCTTTGTGCTCAACAACTACTTCGCCGCGAGCGGGGTGCAAGAGGCGGACGCGCAGCAGCAGATCGAGTACTCCGTTACGCTGCTGAGGGGCGCGACCTTGGAGTGGTGGTGCCAACTCACGCAGACTGCTGTAAGAAAAGGCTCACACAGACGGGCATCAACAGGGCGTGGGGCATGCAGCTGCAACTTCGAGCTTAGGGAGTTTCGCTTTAGATGTTACCACGGTTCCGACGACATGGGAAGGATTTGTAGAGGCGCTGAAAAGAAGGTTCAATTTGATGAACGCCTCCGAAGCTGCTAGCAAGCGTCTGCGTCATTTCCGTCAGATAGGAAGCGTCCAGGAGAATACACGACGGTTCTTGAGCGTCTGCAACGAGATAGCCAATATCACGGAAGCAAAGATGCGCGATCGCTAACTCGAGCGGTTGAAGTCGGACATAGCAGAAGTTAAAGCGATTCATGGGTTGTCCACCTTTGAGTCAGTTGTCGCAGCAGCAGAACGCGTCGACGCGGTACGAAGCCGACGGGGTCGTGACGATCGCGATAGGGGATACAACAGACCGATAAACGACGCTCGATCGAGAGATGGACCATCGCCCATGGAGATTGGTGCAGTTAACAGTGACGGCTCACAGAAAACGAGATTTAGGGGGAACTATCACTACTGCAAAAAGCCGGGACACATGAAGTGGGACTGCCCACAGCTTAAGGAGCGACAGCAGGGAAACGGAAACCGTCAGTAGATAGCGCGTCGCTAGCTGGTGTGGAGGTTCCCGTACCCGCCACGTCTATTAATGTAGAGGAGACGGCTTTGCAGCAGTCATCTACGGTGAACAAGGTAGACACAGTTGACCGACCAGTCGTGCTTCTAGGGAAGCTTCGCAGAGTTCCTGTTAAGATTCTCGTAGACAGTGGAGCTAGCCACTCGTTCGTCTCTTCTTCATTAGTTAGTCGTCTCCATCTTGAAGCATATTCAATAGTCAACTTAAAGGATGGTCGCATGGTAGATGGGACGCCGCTTCACATAGGACCGATCATCCGCAAGTTGCGCGTAGTGTTATGACCGATCACAGTTAAGCGTGATTTCGACTCTGCGACACTGGACGGATACAGTTTTATCTTCGGGAGAGATTGGCTACGCACAGTTAGTACTCCGTTCGATTGGGCTCAAGGAAGTTGTAGCGTCAAGGTAGATGGCGAGTCCCGGGAGCTGCCACAGTGGAGCGATGCAGCCACATCCTCCACAGCTATCATTAATGCTGTTCGTGTGCGACAGTTAGTGAAGCGTGAAGCGCGGATCTTTGCGGTTTTCCTCGAGGAGGTGGAAGCTGAGGAGGGGAAAGGAGGGAGTGCAGCAGCTGGTAAGAAGGCGACTCTTCCTGCTGAGGTGACTGCACCATTAGCAGAGTTCGTAGACGTCTTCCTTGACGAGTTGCCCCATGGGTTACCTCCCAGCCCAGCAGTAGACCATCGAATAGAGTTGGAGCCGGGAAGCAGGCCCGTAGCGAAGTCGCAGTGGAGGTTGAGTCCAGCAGAGACAGAGGAGATGACGCAGCAGGTTATGCATTTCCTAGCGCAGGGGTTCATGCAGGCCATCTAGATCGCCTTGGGGAGCACCGATTCTTTTCGCGCCTAAGAAAGACGGAGGGTTACGGATGTGCATAGATTACCGCGCACTGAACGCCGCCACCGTCAAGATTAGGTTTCCGGTGCCGAGAGTAGAGGATCCCCTAGATGCAGTGCAGGGCGCTAGAGTTTTCTCCAAGATCGACCTTCGTTTGGGTTATCATCAGATTCGCGTAGTTTCGAGAGGACAAGCACAAGACGGCGTTTCGTACGAAGCAGGGGTTGTACGAATTTAGGGTTCTACCGTTCGGATTGACCAACGCCCTAGCGACGTTTCAAACACTCATGAACACCGTCCTCTCCGAGTTCCTAGGTTCATTCGTTGTAGTTTACCTAGACGACATTCTCATATTCTCCAAGACACAAAAGGAGCACGTGCAACACTTGCAGAAGGTCTTCGAGGTTTTACATAGGGAGCAGCTGTACGCTAAGCAGTCGAAGTGCGAGTTCTTACTTCCTGATGTCGAGTTCCTAGGACACGTCGTATCTGCTAGTGGCATTAGGACCGACCCGAAGAAGATCGCAGCAGTACAGGATTGGGTAGCTCCAACCTCAGTCAAGGAGTTACAGAGCTTCCTCGGTTTCGCGAACTACTACCGTCGTTTCGTTCAGGGTTACGTATCGATCGCTAGTGCACTCACCGACCTACTTCGGAAGGGCGTAGAGTACGTTTGAGGTCCAGCGCAGCAGCAGGCGTTCGTACCCTGATTCCACTCGCCCATACGTTGTAGTGACCGACGCTTCAGATCAGGCCATAGGAGCAGTGCTTCTTCAGGACCAGGGACGCGGTCAGCCGATCGCGTACAAGTCGCGTAAGCTTAGGGGAGCAGAGTTGAACTATCCCATACACGAAAAGAAGGCGCTTGCGATCATCCATGCGTATAAGCTGTCAAAGTAATTTTATGTAACTGCTTGTGGTTTAGGTGTAGTGTATTTATCTTGTCTTCTGTTTGGTGGTGCACCTCTAGTTTCTTGACTATATGTTGTATCTCTTTGCTATTATTGCACATTCTCTCCTTTCAACTTTCTCGACACACCCCTTCAACTCGAACTCGATCACTAAACCTTCTCCTAAGCTACTATGGCTCCTAAGCCCAATTCGACTTAGTACTTTGATATAAGGTGTGGAGGTGCTACCTAGAGGGGGCAGATAGTGTGATACGCACGGACCATTGCTCGCTTCGCTTTCTTAAGTCACAGCTGCAGCTGAGTCGTCGCCAGGCTAGATGGGTGGAGTTCATGGAGGGGAGTTTCCACTACAGGATCGAGTATAAGTCAGATGTGCGCAACCCGGCAGATCCGCTCACTCGCCCTAGTTGCCAGCTCGCTAGCCTCACAGTCACTGCCGGCCATCCACTTCTCACAGCACTCTTCGAGCATGGTTATACAGTAGATCCCGACTTCACCTTGCAGCCGCCCGCAGGAGCAGAGGTGCAGGGTAATGTATACATACGGAAGGGTATCACACGGATTTGGGTTCCTGCATACCGCCCACTTCGACAGCTCCTTTCCGAGGCACACGATGTCGTTAGTGCAGGTCACTTCGGAGCAGATAAGACAGCTAGGACTCTTAGTCGCACGTACTTCTGGCCAGGGCTTGCAGCAGACGTAGAGGATTACATTCGCTCGTGCGACACGTGTCAGCATACCAAGTCATCTCGCCAGCGCAAGGCAGGACTTTTGCAGCCGATTCCACCACTCGACCGCCCTTGGCAGATAGTTACGATGGACTTCATCATGGCTTTACCGCGCACAGTTAGGGGTCACAACGCCATCTTCGTGGTAGTGGATAAGTTTTCTCGAGCAGCGCACTTCATCCCCACGTATGGCAAGGTCCCAACAGAGGAAGCCGCGACGCTGTTCGTAGATAACAGGAAGCCGCGACGCTGTTCGTAGATAACGTAGTCCGACTGCACGGGGTTCCAGATTCCATCATCTCAGACCGCGACCCTCGTTTCACTTCGAAGTTTTGGAAGCAGCTTTTCGCACTTTTTGGGACTCGCTTAGCCATGTCGTCTGCGTACCATCTAGAGACAGACGGACAAACCGAGCGTGTAAACCAGACCTTGGAGCAGATTCTTTGCAGCATCACGATGCACGACGCAGCCGCATGGGACAAGAAGCTGAGCATGGCCGAGTTTGCCTACAACAAAACGCACCACTCGTCCACAGTTATATCACCGTTTTTCGCACTGTACGGTCAGCACCCCAACGTCCCCACTCGTATCAATCTCACACCCACAGTCCCTCGTGCGGACAACTTCCACCACCATCTCACATTCATCCATGATCACGTGAGGAAGCACCTTGAGCTCGCAAATGCACGCATGGCACGCACCACCAACCGCAGTCGTCGTGAGGTGTCGTTCGCAGTCGGCGACCGTGCTTTTCTTGATAGCCGCAACCTCCGACTGCCACAGGTCAGCAAGCTTCGCCCTCGCTTCATTGGTCCATTCGTCATTGAGCGTGCACTAGGACCAGTCGCACATCGCCTCCGCCTTCCCGCTCATTTCCGCATGCACCAGTCATTCCACGTGTCGCTTCTTCGTCCTTACACTGATCCTAACGCCACCTTCTCGGGCCGTGATCGCACTTCACTGCCGGTAGCTGTTGACACCGACGAGCCCGACTACCAGATCCAGTGCATCCTCAGGCACCGTCACCGTCTCCAGGAGGGTGTCCCTTTCATCGATTTCTTGGTTCGTTGGCGTGGTTACGACACACAGACGACAGCTGGGTTCCTTCGTCCTCGCTGTCTCCCGACAACGTTTGCCTCAAAGCGTACCTTCAGTCTGCAGGCGCCGCGGACGTCGCCTCCTTGGGAGGTGGGTAGTGTTAAGGGGGAATTTACTGTTCCCTTTGAACAGTACTTCCCCAACCCATCCAACTCATCCTTATCCTTATCTTCTTGGATTTCCTAGTGCCACGTGGCACTCTACCTTTCTTGCCTTCAATTCCTAGTCCCACGAAGTACTTTCTGACATTCGATCTTGCATGCTATATCAACCTTGCTTGTTCTTGCCATTATCAATCAATTCTCATTCAACTCTTTTTCAATTACTCAGTAACCTCGCCTATTTCGCCAATAGTTCTTTCGCCAAAGTCTTCCGCCGCGTTTCATCCTCGACTTAGTCGACCCCGCTAATTCTTTAGCGGACTTAGGCCGTCGGGCCTAACAAGCGTAGTAATTTTTTTACTGCAGCTAGTGATTACGATGCTGGCAAATACAGGTAGTTCTTTTCTATAAATCTCAGCTACGGCTTGTCTGTACACTCTATTCCAACCTCGATAGTGTACTCACCTCCGTTAGACGTATCAAGTGAGGCAAGGTGTTGGCGGGAAAGAACCAACGAGCCGCGAAGTGTGCGCGACAAGCGCGGGAGGTCCCGGTGTGTGCAGCATCTTTCGTGTCAACGAGACTCAGGTTACTGCGTTGTTTTCGCCACCACCTTTGATTCTCAGCCAATCCCACGTTGTCTTCGGCACATCTCGCTCAACTCGATTGTGTCTTCGCCAAGCAACCGTCCCAGCCACTCGCAAGGAGTTCATTCGGAAACTGTTTGTGCCCTACATATAAAAACCTAGCACAGGTATGATACCTTTTTGGTGTGATCGTCACTTATTCGAGCCTGAGGTCTCGAGAACCTGAAGTAACTGAAGCCGCTGTTCGGTGGTCGAAAGGGCGCGAGTTCGTTTGAAACAGACGTTGTCGACGATGCAGCTTTACCTGTATATCCCGTCAACAATCACAGCATAGTAACTGTAGAACCTCAGTGTCTTCTTCGCGACGAGTGTGATGGCGTCAGCGGCACGAGCCGCGTTAGATTGCGTGCACTCACCCGTTGAGCAGCTACAGACTAAACATCCCGCAGCCACTCCAAAAAGGCCCCATGTCCGGACGTCGCGTCGATCAGTTGCTAGCATTACGAGAGCACCAGATGCTGTCCTCAGCCGTTTTCCGACTGACTCCTGGCGAAGGTGGGACCCTGGCAGCGCTGAGTTGTGCCATAACCTTCGCGTCGCCTCGCTTTCGTCTATCTGGTTGCGCTGCGCTACTCTACTGCTCTGCCTCTCTGCCCCCCGAGCGCGAAACATTTGGCTCGATTGGGTTTTCTGGTCGTTCTCCTGTTTTGAAACGACAGGGTCTCAAATGCGAAAGGGCTGGCTGTTCCTTTTTGCAGCCAATAATCGTGTTTCCGCTACTCCTCTTTCCGCCACAAAACGTATATTCGTCTTTCTTCTCCCTTCCCCAGACCTGACGTTTCGCGGCTCTCTTCGCTATGCACACCCTCCACCGTCCATCGCCAAATGCCAGTCCGCCGATCCTTAGCTCGCAGCGCCCTCGCCACGTCACCAGGCACGTCAGGTTCGCCAATAACTGCGGTGCCGGACCTGCCGACCGTGTCGGTGGTGATTCCTCTCTTCAACGAGGCTCGGAGCATCCCGATTCTGGTGGAAAGGGTCGGCGACGTGCTGAGCCGCGCGGGGTGGCCACACGAAGTGATTTGCGTGGATGACGGGTCGTCAGATGGTGAGTGAGTGGCAGCTGGGCAGCATGGCAGCAAGGCAAGGTACCTTCAGGCTTTCAGCTGATGCTGACTGTCTTGCTCTTGCTTTAATTGTTGCATACTCCCGCACCTCCTCCACAACTCCATCCCCCCGTCCCCACCCCCTTATTCCCCGTTTATCATTACCCTCCCCTCCCCCCGTCCCTTCTTCCCACCACTCCCTTTTCCAACAGGCACGTCGCTGCTGCTGAAGGCGATGGCAGCGGAGAGGCCGGAGCTGAGGGTGGTGCTGCTGCGATGAACAACCCCCCCTTACCCGCCTCCCTTCCTTGTTCCCACTCTCCTCTCCCCTTCTCAAAAGGCACGTCGCTGCTGCTGAAGGCGATGGCAGCAGAGAGGCCGGAGCTGCGGGTGGTGGTGCTGCGCCGTAACTTTGGCCAGACGGCCGCCATGGCTGCCGGCTTTGACTACGCTGCAGGTCAGCGCTGCGCCCCTGAAAGCCCTGCTGCCCCCTGCAAGCAGTGTGTGGTTGCATTGCATGCAGTCTGACAGTAAAAGCGCCTCTCATGTGCTCGCATTTCCACTGAATCGGATATTCAGCCTCTACCCTCTCATGCGTACGCTCTGTCTCTCAACGCGCCTTCTCTTCGTGCTTCCCCCGTCCCCCCTCCCCCTCTTCTCGCCCTCCTCCGCTCACATCCCCCAGGTGACTTCGTAGTGACGCTGGACGGCGACTTGCAGAACGACCCGTCAGACATTCCGCGGCTGCTGCGCCTGCTGCTGCTGGGCCGCAAGGGCGCCGTGGGGCAGGAGGCGGGGGCGCGGTGGGTGGCGGGCAGGGAGCGTGACGGCGGCGGGTATGACATGGTGTGCGGGTGGCGGCGCGCGCGGAGAGACGACTTCCTCTCGCGCAACCTGCCCTCTGCTGTGGCGAATCTGCTCATTGGGGCCGTCACCGGGGTATGCTCCCTCACAAGAACTCATCCCTCTGCTTTTGGAGGGTTTATTTATTCATCTCAAGGGGTGTTTCTGCCACACGGACATGCTTCCACTCCTTTCCACTTGCACCATTCTGTTTCCGGTTTGATCCCTTCCCTGCTCCGCCCGCTTGTTCCCCCCCTGTGCGTACTCCCTCGGGCAGGTGCGGCTGCACGACTACGGGTGCAGTCTGAAGGCGTATCGCGGGTCGCTGGTGCGCTCCATGCGCCTCTACGGCGAGCTGCACCGCTTCCTGCCCGCCCTCGCCGCCATGGAAGGCGCCTCCATCTCCGAGCTCGAGGTACTGGGGTGTGGGAGGGGGGGGTGGGGGGGGGAGAGGGAGTAGTAGGAGGAGGAGGGGAAGGAAAGTGTTTGAAATGAGTGCCTGCAAGGCCTGCCGTCCGGTTCACACGTGTCTTTGTAGATGATTCTGGTTGAAAGCAAGACTTTCGACTTGTGTCTATACAGTAACTTACTCCCTGTGCATGTGCCCATGTACCTTTATCTCTTGTATGCTGCCTCTTCCCAACCCGCCCACAACCCTTGCAGGTGTAGCACCATCCACGGCAAGTGGGGGTATCAAAGTACAACCTCTCACGCACACCGCGTGTGCTCGTGTCCCCTGTTTCCCATATGCTTGTCCCCCCCTCTCCTATCCACACCCATCGCAGGTGCAGCACCATCCACGGCAAGTGGGAGTGTCAAAGTACAATCTCTCTCGCACGCCCCGTGTGCTCGTGGATCTGCTCACTGTCGCCTTCCTTACGCGCTTCCGAGACCGCCCCATGCACTTCTTCGGTCCCCTCGCCGCCCTCACGCTCCTCGCTGCCGCCGTCTTTTTTGTCCTCTTCTGCGCGGCGGCGCTCAAGGCGGCTGCAGCCTACGGGGTGGGCATGGCTATGGTGGTGGGAGCAGCACACCTGGTGGCGTCTCTTGAGTTTGTTGTTGCTGGATTCGTTGTAAGTGCCAGGCTCATCCCGCAGCGTCTCACTCCTCACTGCTGCCCCTCCTTCCGTTCACTGACTTGCCTTCCCAGCTCTTCCCCTCTCTTGCCTTCGCTTTCCGTGGCTTGCCATGTTTGCGTGTGTGATGCTGTGCCTTCTCTAGCCGTTGCTCCCGATATATCCTGTACTGTTGTCTCCCCACATCATTCCCGTCTCTTCTGTATACCCATCAATGCTCCCAGCTGTTTGGGCTAGGCCTGGTGGCGGAGCTGTGCATGAGGACGTACTACGAGGCTCAAGGAAGATCTGTGTACCGAGTGAGAGAGGTTGCCAACTGATAAGGCCTACGAATGAGGGGAGGACGACAGACTTGTGAAAAAGTCGCACAGGGGTGTGGTGTGGAGGCTGGCATCTGTGTTGCTGACATTGGTTTGCTTCAGTGTAGAAAATACTTCAGGCTGTGCTTTTTACATGGTAAATATCAAGACCTAGTGCTAGCTTCAATCTGACATCACATGACATGCAATGCCATGTAGAAGCCTCAGTAATGGTGGTGATAGCTAACTGCAATTATGTATCATCCTGCAAAAAGGAGTTTGTTACTGGCATTAGCTCCACTTAACCAATTGCATACCGTAGTACCGGTATGTTCGTATAGAACCTTACAGGCAAATGATTTACACTTATGTACAGAGGAAAATCCTCCGTCCCAACTACAGCTTGAGCCAATTTTCGAGGAATCAGAGCCTCCTTGTAGTGAAGCTAGACGAATGCGGAGCTCCCCTTGTCATGTTGGAAAACCCTAGAGAAAGGGATCTCAATAATCCTGTCAAAGAGAATGGAGTCTCCTGAGGTGGCGAAGAGCTGAAGAGTGGAGGGGCCACATTGCGAACTGTCAGTATTGTGGGGCCAATTTCCTGACGAATGGCCTCAATGATGCTGAAATCAACAGGGCGATTGGCGGAGTCAGTGACGTAAAACTCGTTCACTGCTTTTCCCCAGCGTGTACATATATTAGCAGCAGTGATGGAGAGGTTGTGAGTTTGGAATACTCGTGTGACGTCGCACAGCAAGCCAATGCGATCTCCAGTGCAGAGGTCAAGGCACAAACCCTGCCACAGAAGGAATCCCACAACACGTTGTATCCATGCCACATGCAGACAGTAGAGAAAATCATTAGCCTCGCCTCGGTTTCAATATAAGAGCATCAATAGAGCGCCAGAAATGTAGCTCACCCTTGGGCTGCGCCGCAGAATAGCTGCTTCAAGACATTTGCCAACTCGCTCCCTCTCAGCCTCAGTGTCCAGCATGGACCCATCCATGGTTCTGACGTAGTACTCCTGAGAACAGGCATAGAAGCAATATCATAAGGAACATAACAGAATGCAGAGAAGTAGCGAGGCATGGTGACGTAAGGAGTGCTAACCTGATGTGCGATGTCATTCTCAGACTCGATCGTAGCATGGTGAATAATGTACTGCATGTCTGTCAGTGTGCAGACCGTGTCAAACAGAAGCTTCCGTCGATCCACACAGGTCAATTTGATGATTGTGTACTGAGACTCTGGAGAGTTCGCCACAGAAACGCTGGGCCGCACTTTTTCCTCAACCACACCTGCAGGGAAAGCATTGAGGCCCATCGTTTCATAGTCTCTATCCGCGAATAGTAGCTGATGGAGCCTCCGATCAGTTTGAGCCTCCCCAACAAAAAAGCTGCTCCGAGATTCAATCCTGATGCTATTTGACTCCATCACAGAGCAGAGTCTCTCACGCATTTCAGCCAAGACAGCAGCGTCACTAACAGGTCCTCCGTTACTAGCCTCAGTGACGTGTAGGATAAAAGCTACGCGGTTATTGTGTGTCCAAACTTCTGCTCCCACCACGTTGCATCCCAGCTTCGTCAACACCTCCGACACCTCGTAGAGAATCCCTGGGCGGTCATATCCCGTGAGCTCTATGACGGAATGCTCGAAGTCTATTGCATCAGCGACAGGCTTTCCTAGGCAGGTTTTTGCATCGGGAACAGGATGTTCTTTCGAAGCACCCAGTGCCTGCAAACGCGATCGGAGAGCATTTCAGCATGTGAGTAGAGGTCCGTCCGCGAGAACGCTAACCACAGAATGAAGCTTACCTTTTCAATAAAGCGAATGAGGCTTTTGTCAGTTACTTTTTGACCCAATTGATCCACAACGTGAAACACTGAAAGAGACAAAACGGAAAGGGTGTCAAAGCTCCTATGATGAAGAAACGACGCGAATTACGTGGATCTAAAGGTACGTACCATCCACAAACCAGCCGCCATCTGAGGAAATGTAAGCTTTGGAGATCACGAGATCAAGGTCAGTTAGAAGCTGCACGACTTGAAGAAGGCAGCCTTGCTTATTTGCGCTATCCACTTTGACAAGAGTCGAGACTGGATCAGAATGGTTGTCAAAAACAACCCTGGATGTGACAGCACAACCATCAGTCAACGCCGAAAAGGGAAAAGCCTTTGTGTTTGTGTAAATATAAGCGGGTAAGCTTCACCTGGGTGGATTGACACGTAATGCAGCCTCTTCAAAGCCTGCAAAAAGGAAACACTCTCACTAAGCCACGGATGGAAACAATACTCTTGACAACAGTGGAAAGACTAGTCACCTGAGGATCTTGCCATTGAAATCTTCGGCTCGAATGAAATTGGCGATGGAGACAACGCCATGTGATAGCCTGTATGTTTCGAAAGTATTCCTCTAGCGTGTTTAAGGAACACACACAAGGTTACCCTTATCTCACGCGACCAACTTTGTCAAAACCACATCTGACGCCCGCAAGTGTGCCCAAGTCTTCAATGAGCACTTCGTAAGACATTAACTACGGGATAGTGGTGCCAAAAACGCTAACCTGCAAATCGATCGCCGGCACTGTACTCTAGACGAGCGGCTAACAGTGATTGGAAATGATGGAACACGTAACGTCGGCGAACTATGCAGCTAGCAGTCTACAGTAGCTGTTGGAGCTAACTTGATCAGGCCTCCTAGGTTGCAGCAGTCAGAGGATGGGACAGGGAGGGATCCCCTTCGAAACTCCAAAGCACAATCCTGCTTTCACGTCGGTCTACGGGCTGGATCCAGCACAGCCACCAAAAACTGACGAAGCAACGAGTTCGCAAAAGCGACCCCAAACCAAACCCTCAGATACCACCACCTTTCACTGTCCCCCCTTCGGTGAAGAATGTGCATCGTAGGTGCTTTCGGCACAGGAGTGCAGTGAGGTTTATAAGGCTTTTAGTTGAAAACGCTGCATCTACGGTAAGCTTACATGCACATTCCTACCCTAAGTAAGGTTCTGAATGAAGTGCTCATTCGAAGTAGTCTCTTTGCTTCCATGCACATTCTCTACCATTAATTGCACCGATTCCCTTCTTCCTGATCATCTAGGAATGTGCAAACCACATAAATGTAAGTCACAATCTTAGCTGAGACAAGCACATTGCCAAACCGAAGGGCTATATGTGTACACACTGCAATTCATGCTCTCTCAGTCAGGGCACTCCAGCCAGACATTGGCTAGTCTGGTCTGAGAAGCTAGACTTCAGACATTTCTCTTACCGTACATGACTGCCTCTCATATTTGCTTGGGGCTTACCAAGCGAAATCGGGCATAGGGGGGAGGTAAATTGAACGAGATGTGCTTCAAGAGGGGAGGAACTCTTGTTGTGAGAAGTGCAAGGAACGTGGATAGGGGGAGAGGGGATGGTGGGAGAGGAGTGTATATTGTAGGTTTATTTATAATGGTGATGGCGAAAGGGCTGAGGAATACGTAGCTGAGAAAAGTTAGAAGTGGGTGGAAAAAATAGGATCCACGAGTAGATAAAAGAGTGATTGGGTGAGTTGGGCTGTGAGGGTGAGAGATGAAGAAGGGGGTCGGGATGTGTGCGAGATGCTTGAGGAAAGGTCTGGGGGTGGTTGGTTGGGCTGCAAGAGAGGAGAGAGAAGTGTCAAATGTTGTAGCCTGTAGTGAGGTTTGTCTTAGGGGGTACAGAAGTTAGGGTTTGTTATATGTACCCCAACCAACATCAATGGCATCATCATTCCTCATTTTGACATGGTATCAGCTAGGTTAGGATCCTGTGGGATCCCGTTCCTCCGTTCTCCGTTCGTCCCTCCCGAGCCTGATCCTACCTCTCGTTCGTACCGGTTCCGTTGTTACCGCGCCTAGTACCGAGCCTAGCGCCCTCTCCCCCGTCGCTTAGCGCCCTTTCTCCCCGTCGCCTAGCGCCCTTCCCCCCCCCCCCCCCCCCCCGTCGCGTCGCGCCCTTTCCCCCCGTCGCCTAGCGCTCTTTCCCCCCGTCGCGTCGCGCCCGTTCCCCCCGTCACGTCGTGCCCGCCCTTTCCCCCCCGTCCCGTCGCCCTGTCCCGTCGCGTCGCCCTGCCCCGTCCCGTCGCCCTGCCCCGTCGCGTCGCCCTGCCCCGTCCCGTCACCCTGCCCCGTCGCGTCGCCCTGCCCCGTCGCGTCGCCCTGCTCCGTCCCGTCACCCTGCCCCATCGCGCCGCCCTGCCCCGTCGCGTCGCCCTGTCCCGTCCCTACGCCCTGGCCCGTCGCCCTACCCTACGCCCTGGCCCGTCGCCCTACCCTACGCCCTGGCCCGTCGCCCTACCCTACGCCCTGGCCCGTCGCCCTACCCTACGCCCTGGCCTGTCGCCCTACCCTACGCCCTGGCCCGTCACCCTACCCTACGCCCTGGCCCGTCGCCCTACCCTACGCCCTGGCCCGTCGCCCTACCCTACGCCCTGGCCCGTCGCCCTACCCTACGCCCTAGCCCGTCGCCCTACCCTACGCCCTGGCCAGTCGCCCTAGCCCGCTCTTCCGCTGCGACTGAGTCCCCTTCCCACCTGAACCCTAGTTTGCCTCTTCTCCCCGGTTGTTACTCGCCTGTTCGTTCGCGTTAGTTCTCACAATGGCGACTCCGCGAGTTCTTCGTTTCGACGCTCACGGTAGACCACTTGACTTTTCCGTCTGGCTTCTTCGCGCTCGCCGTCTGTTAGAGAGTCAGGTCCAGGGGGGCGAGACCCTCTGGTCGTACGCTACTGGTGACCTCCCCGAGCCCCCCGAGCCTACAGCTTTAGGCTCTGCCCCTGACGACGCTGCTACGGCTCGCTTTGCCCGTCAGCGCGCTGACCGGACGGCTTGGACGTCGCGTGACGCTGCGGCCTGCATCGCACTCAGCAGCCTCCTCCCTTAGTCAGAGGAGGTCCACTTTACTCAGGTTCGCACAGCTGCTGCGTACCTCACTGCGATTAAGGCCCGCTACTCTACTCCCGCTACTGTCTCTCTTGGCCGTCTTTTCCTCCCGTTCCTGTTTCCTGATCTCGCCTCGTTTGAGCGCTCTGCTGACTTGATCGCTCACCTCCGCTCGCTCGACGCTAGTTACCGCGCAGCTTGTGAAAGTAGGAAAACAGGAATGAGTGAACTATGAATGAAAGCAGTACAAATATGAAACCCTAACTGGGTTGTACCCCCTATGGGATACCCCACTACAGCCTACACAGCAGTATAAGCTATAGATATGTTCTGACACACCCCCATAGGCAAAGTGGGGGAGAACAAGGGGTCACAAGACCAGTCAAGCAAGACAAAGCAAAGCTCAGGGTGGATCACAAAGTCACCACACAGTCCGAGCACAAGAGTGAGGCCAAAGGCCAGTTCACAAGCAAGAGTACAGACATATATATAAAGCTAGACAAGCAAGAGCAGGTATATATATATATGTCACAGTACAAGTGAAGTCAAGAGGAGAGCAAGTGAGGCAAGACAGGCACAAGACCCAGCTGGGTGCAGAAGCGCTGATGGTCACAAGGCGCAAGTGCCTTGGTGAACACATCAGCAGTGTTGGCCTCAGAGGCCACGTACGCAAGTCGCAACTGACCACGCTGCTGCAGCTCACGAGCAAGGAAGTAGCGGAGAGCAATGTGCTTCGTTCTGTGCTCCAAGCGCTGCTCTCGACACAAGGCCAGCATAGCCTTGTTGTCTACGTACAGCACTGGAGGAGAACGAGGCGGCTCTCCAAGGTCAGTCAGCAGGTAGGTGAGCCAGCGAAGCTCCTGTGCAGCCATGGCCCCGGCGTAGATCTCAGCCTCACAACTGGAGCCGAGAACCGAAGACGAGCGAGTAGACCGCCACGAGACAGAGCCGGAACCAAGGCTGAAGGTGTAACCCTGTGACGACCGCTGCGTAGCCTGGTCGTCAGCCCAAGACGCGTCCGCGTGGCCGGTAAGGACCACTGGACTCCGCCCTCCAAGCACTAGCCCCATGCCTGACGTACTGCACAGGTAGCGCAATACCCTCTTCGCTGCAGCCATGTGCTCCGGTCTGTGTCTCCCAGGAGCAACATAGCGTGCAAGAATGCTCAGAGGGTATGCAAGGTCAGGTCGTGTGCAGGTCATCAGGTACATGAGGCAGCCAACAAGCTCCGCATACGGACCACTCGACTCTACGGACTCATCCGAAGGCAGAGCTGAGAGTGAGTGGCGAGTAGGCAGAGGAGTGGCCTGAGGCGAGGAGTACGTGAAGCCGAAGCGCTGAAGGACCTGCTGCACCATGTGTGACTGAGTCAAGGTAATGGTGCGGCGTGCTCTGTCCCGAGTGATCTGCAAGCCAAGGTAGCTGCGCAGTTCACCCAGGTCTGTGCACGTGTGTCTCTTCAACAGCTCGGACTTCACGTAGGCGAGTCCAGCAGTGTCCGCTGTGGCAAAGACCAGGTCGTCGACGTACACGAGGATGTAGAACGGCGGCAGGGAAGTGTCGGTGCGAAGAAACAGCGACGGGTCAGCAGTAGAAGGAGCAAACCCAAGAGCCGCAAGTGTAGTCCTCAGTGTGTCGTGCCACTCACGCGGTGCCTGGCGGAGACCGTAGACTGGCCGTCGGAGGCTCCACTGGGTGCCAGGAGGGAAAGTCCCAGTGAAGCCAGGTGGACGGCGAAGCCAGATCTCCTCGTGCAGGCTACCCTGCAAGAACGCAGTGCTGAAGTCGAGAGAGTGAAGCTCGTAGTCGCGCTGAGCGGCTATGTGCAGCAGCACCCGAAGAGTAGTCATCTTCGGGGTGGGAGAGAAGGTCTGAAAGTAGTCAACTCCCTGCCGCTGACTGAAGCCACGAGCAACGTACCGTGCCTTGAAGACAGGTGGAGAGCCCGGCGGCCGCTTCACCCTGAAGATCCACATGCCACTGACGATGTTCGCCCCAGGAGGGGGAACTGCGTCAACGTAGGTGCCTGTGGACTTCCAGGAAGCCATCTCTGCATCCATAGCTGCCTGCCACTGAGAGGAGTAGGGACCCTCTACGGCCTCCGCGTAAGAACGCGGAGTCGGGATGTCTAGTGCATCCGGGTCTCCCTCAGGGGCAAGCAGTACAGACGCGAGATGAGGTGAAGCAGCCGCTAGACACTGTAACTCCTCCTGCCTGTCCTCTAGGACGTCCGTGCCAAGAGCACACTCACCCCCGACGGACGGAGGACAGACAGACGCAGACTCAGCAACAAGACTAGCAGCGTAGTCGAGACGACAGCGAGCAGCAAAGTCGACGAGCTCAGCGACTAGAGCAGACGCAGCAGTGGACTCAAAAGAGGGGTCAGTGACGACAGTAGCAAGCAGACGCGTGACAGTGGGACTGGCAGCACGAAGAGAGTCCGACTCAGGGTCCGCAAGCGCAGGAAGAGAGGACTCAGGAGGAGAAGGCAAAGGGGCACGCAGAGGAGCAGTGGACGGACGTAAAGACATCCGGTGCGTGCCAGGGACAGGAGGAGGACGCTGACGCGAACTGCGACCACTAGCGCGAGCAGCACGAACAGGCGACGCGGGACGAGACGCAGGCTCACGACGCTCAGCAAGACCTCCAGTAGGACCAGTGTAAGGAGAGGGAGCAGGCAGCGGAGAGGAAGGCTCCAGTAGGGGCTGCGACTGGACAGGCGGTGGACCCTCTACTGGAGGAGAAAGACCAAGAACCTGCTGAAGGAGCGGAACGAAGTACGGCCGAGGCCGCGCGGCAGCTCCAGACTCAGCAGGGACAGCACCAGCACCCTCAGCGACAGCACCAGCGCCACCCACACCTCCAGCGGCAGGACCAACAGCAGCAGGCTCAGCACGAACGCCCTCAGCAGCTCCAGCTCCAGGAGGACCCGCAGGGCCAGCAGCTCCGGGAACGGCTGCACCCGCACCCTCGACGGTCGAAGAAGCTCCAGCTCCAGCTCCAGCAGCACCTCCAGACTCAGCAGCACGCCTCCAGCGGCGAGCGAACCACTCGCGCAGCTCCTGTGGAGAGAGGGGCTCCCGGCGAGACGCAGCAGCAGGAGAAACCCCAGGCTCAGCAGCTCCAGACGCAGCACCCCCAGGCTCAGCAGCTCCCGACCCAGCACCCCCAGACCCAGCACCTCCAGGCACAGCACCCCCCGGCTCAGCACCCCCAGGCTCCGCACCCTCCGCAGTAGCACCCTCAGGCCCAGCACCCCCAGCAGTAGCACCCCCAGGCTCAGCACCCCCGCGCACAGCACCCCCAGAGTCAGCACCCCCAGGCTCAGCACCCGCAGCAGCACCAGAGTCACCAGTAACCTCGACCGGGTCAACGGCGTCTACCTGGGACACACCTGAGGGGGCAGGAACCTGAGGGGGGAGGGGGTCTACCGGGGGGGGAACCGGCACAAGGAAGTCCGGGGGAGGGGGGAGGGAAGGAGTGCGGTAGGGGAAGAGACGGTAGAAGGGGACTGACTCGTCGAACGTGACGTCCTGGGAGGACAGAACACGACGAGAGGAGGGGTGGTAAAACTGCCACCCTGGGGCGTCAGTGGGGAAGCCAAGGAAGACACAGGGAGCAGCACGAGGGGACAGCTTGTCCGCAGACAAGTCGCGGACAAACGCCCGAGATCCCCAGACACGGAACACAGACGCATCGCCAACCTTCCCCGTCCACAGCAAGGCTGGGGACATCGCTGGCCGAGAGACCCGGGGGTGAAGGTTGAGCTGATGCGCCGCGTACCTCACCGCAAACGGCCACAGAAAATGGGGGGCAGCCGCATGCATCATGGACGTACGAGCGACATCCATGACCATGCCAATGCGGCGCTCAGCAATCCCATTTTGCTGTGGTGAGTCCGGAAGCGTGAAGGTCTGGCGGATCCCCCGTGCACGACAGTAGTCTCGCAGAAGGCGAGAAGAGAACTCTCCGCCTCTGTCAGAGTGCAGACGCAGAACAGGAAAGTCCGAGCCGAAGCTCTTCCTGAGCTGGAGACGAGCCTCGCGGATCCAGTCGATCAGCACCTCAGTGACTGCACCCTTGCTGCGCAAGGGGAGGACTGTGGTGTAACGCGAGTAGTCGTCAACCACCAACAGGAAGTAGCGCTCGTACCCCTGCCCACGGACGGGGGCTGGGCCCCACACATCCATGTGAAGCGTCTGCAGGGGAGACTCTGTCGGGGGGAAGTGGGAGGAGTGAGGAGTAGCCCGGAGGCGACCCTCGACACAGGGGACACAGGAAGGTCCTGGCCCGGAGGGGAGAGGAGGGAGAGACTGGGGAAGACCAGAGACAAGGACACGGGAAGCCATGCTCCGAAGACGGGGCAAGGAGGGGTGGCCAAGACGGTGGTGCCACAGGAGAGTCTCGTGAGACAGGAGGCGACAAGAACAGGGGGCAGACTCAGGACCTGACCGGGACGCAGCAGCAAGTACCTGACTCGACGCAGCCACCTGACCAGACGCAGGGACAGGAGGAGACTCAACGGTCAGGGTGTAGAGACTCGACCCCGGCCGACGTGAGAACGTGGCCAGGTGTCGGCCTGTGCGAGCCTCCGTGCAGTGGGTCACCCTCTGACGCGCAGGAGTGAACTGGTGAACACCCCCATCCTGCAGGTCCGCTCCACTCACCAAGTTCGTAGAGAACGAGGGAAGGTACAGACCCGACAGGGTGCCCGAAGGGGCAGCCGGACACGGGAGGACAGTGGAGAAGTGAGACAGGACAGGACCCCCAGAGGGGTCAGCAAGGGAGACCGCAACCGGCCTGGCGAGCGGCGAAAGGGTAGTGCGGTCTCGAAAGAAGGAGCGCGAAGCTCCGGAGTCAAGTGTGAAAGTGAGGGAGGACGAGGACGACTCAGTACCTGAGAGCGCAGTCTCACCAGTACCTGAGAGCGCAGACGCACTGGCACCTAGAGCAGCAGCCTCACAAGCACCTAGTGCAGCAGTACCAATGCCCGGGTCGGGCTGAAAACACCGGTAACCCTCATTCTCCTCACTATAATCCACAACATACATAGCAGTAAGGATAGCATCAAAATCAAGATCAAAGATCGCTACACCAGCCCTGAGAAGCTCATCCCAGCGAGGGATCTCACTAGCCCCAGGGAACTGCTGACGCCAAGCGTCCGTCAGGCGGCCAAAGCAGCGCTGGGTGGCGTGGGCACCCCCACACTGCTCACCCGCGCGGTCGCCGGAACGAAGAACGTAGGTGCAGGGACCAGTACCCCCACCCCTCTGACGCCCAGCGTACCACTCACGAAGCTGCTGAGGCGAAGGGATGTCCCGCGAGCGCTGCTGCTGCTGCTGCCGGTGCGAGCGCTGGCCACCACCACCGCCGCTACGCTGCTGGGTACCACCCCGACCAGCTCCACCTCCTCCACCACTACTGCCTCCTCCGCTGCCGCCTCCACTGCCTCCACCTCCGCCGCCTCCACCTCCGCCGCTGCCTCCACCACCACCGCTGGCACCACCACCACCGTCTCCGCCGCCGCTGCCGCCACCACCACCACCACCCCCGCCACTAGCCCCGCCGCCACCCCCACTCCCTCCGCCGCCACCGCCGCCACCGCCACCGCCCCCTCCAGCTCCACCCGCGCCCTTGCCCCCCTTGCCCTTGCTGGAGCGACGTCTCCCACTAGGGGCAGACGCCGCGCCGACCGACTCAAGACCAAGCAGGTCGGCAGCAGCAGCAGAGGCAACAGAGGGCAGCAAGGGGGAAGGAGAGCACCCCTCAAAGATGGGGGTGCGAGGGTCACCACGAGAAGCACCTACAGCGACTATGCTCTTCTCCGCTGCAAGGAGGGCCTTCTCGAGGAGGTCGACGGTGAGAGTGGTGGGACAGACTGCGAGAAAGTGGTCCCTGACGACGCGAAGGGAGTCAGGGAGGCGTGCGACTACGTAGTAGAGAGCGATGTACATGGGGGGGGGGTTCTTAGCGCAGAACTCAGCAGGAAGGGCGGCGCGGTAGCGAGTGTCACTAGTGCGGAGGTGCGTAATGAGGTCAGCGACAGTGGGAAAGGCAGAGAGGTCAGGAAAGAGGTAGGGAAGCATGAGACGGCTCAGTGCAGCAGTGGCAGGGGAGGAGTAGCGCGCAACTACAGCGTCGTACAAGGTCTGAGCACTCTTGTACTGACTAAAGTGCGCACGCTCAGGGGTAGGGAGGTGGCGACGCACAGCAAGACGTGCAGCAGCATCGCGGGTGGCCCACTTAGAGCGGACAGCGGGATCAGCATCAGCAGCAGGGGCAGGAGAGGCGCCAGAGGTGAGGTCAAAGAGAGAAAGGTCGTCAGCCCTGTCGCACTGTAAGAACAGCTGCAGGTCGTCTAACCAGACCTCAAAATCAATGGCGCGACCCTCAGCGTCAAAAGCTAGGACACTAGGGGTAGCCATGGTGACGACAGCGACGCAGTGCAAGCAGTAGGGAAAGAGCTCGCAGTGTCAGTGGGACAGTGCTCACCAGGCAGGGCAGGTCGTGCAGTCAGCAGAAAGGCGGCTCAGCGACCGGGCGGCTCGGGTGCACAGCTGCTCGGCTCCCGGGCGGCTCGGCGGCTGGGCGGCTCGGGCGCAGGGCGGCTCGGCTCCCGGGCGGCTCGGCGGCTGGGCAGCTAGGGTGCAGGGCGGCTCGGCTCCCGGGCGGCTCGGCGGCTGGGCGGCTCGGGTGCAGGGCGGCTCGGCTCCCGGGCGGCTCGGCGGCAGGGCGGCTCGGGTCCCTGGCGGCTCGGCTGTTGGGGCGGCTCGGCCGGGAGATGCAGCGTCGGGCCGGCAGGTGCAGCGTCGGGCCGGCAGGTGCAGCGGCGGGCCGGCAGGTGCAAGTGGCGGGCCGTAAGAGGCGGCGGGCCGATGGGTGCAGCGGCGGGCCGGTAGGTGCAGCGGCGAGCCGGCAGGAGCAGCGGCGGGCCGGCAGGGTGCAGCGGCGGGCCGGCAGGAGCAGCGACGGGCCGGCAGGGTGCAGCGGCGGGCCGTAGAGTGCAGCGGCGGGGCCGTCGGCAGTAGAGGCGGAGCCGCGTCAGAGGAGGCGGCTTGGCCGCGTCAGGGGAGGCGGCGGGGCCGCGTCAATGGAGGCGGCGGGGCCGCGTCAGGGGAGGCGGCGGAGTCGCGTCAGGGGAGGCGGCGGGGCCTCGGCAGGGGAGGCGGCGGGGCCGCGTCAGGGGAGGCGGCGGGGCCGCGTCAAGGGAGGCGGCGGGGCCGCGTCAAGGGAGGCGGCAGGGCCGCGTCAGGGGAGGCGGCGGGGCCGCGTCAGGGGAAGCGGCGAGGCCGCGTCAAGGGAGGCGGCGGGGCCGCGTCAAGGGAGGCGGCGGGGCCGCGTTAAAGGAGGCGGCGGGGCCACGTCAGGGGAGGCGGCAAAGCCGCGTCAGAGGAGGCGGCGGGGCCGCGAGTGAAAAGGCGACCCGAGGGGTCGCTAAAAAAAAGGGCGCGCCTCGGGGCGCGCGTCGGTGGGCCCAGACAACGGTCCTAAGGTAGGACCCGCTCTATACCATGTGAAAGTAGGAAAACAGGAATGAGTGAACTATGAATGAAAGCAGTACAAATATGAAACCCTAACTGGGTTGTACCCCCTATGGGATACCCCACTACAGCCTACACAGCAGTATAAGCTATAGATATGTTCTGACACAGCTTGCACTGAGGCACAGCTTGCACTGCTTCCTCCCCCCATGGCGATTACTGTCTATTTCATCGCCACTAGCCTCCCTGACCGCCTAGCCTCCGTTCGTGACGCGCTTCTGCTGAAGCACCCTAGTGAGCTGACTATCGAGGTCCTTGAGTCTGCACTCAAGGACGTCGAGAGCAACCTTCGCTCGGTAGCTGCCGCCTCTGGTACTGTGTCCCCCCCACTCTTCCACGGGTGCACAGTCCCGCAGTTACCCACCTTCACTGCCTCTCTCGCCACTGCCGCTACTGACGCGACTGCGGCTGCTGTTACGACTGCGTCGCGGTCCCGCGGCAAGGGGGGCAAGAAAGGTAGTTCTGGTGGAGGTGGAGGTGGAGGTGGAGGTAGCGGAGGTAGTGGGGGTGCTGTTGCGACTGGCGGTGGTGGGAGTGCAGCGTCTGGAGAGACCCCTCGTGCAGCGGCTGGTGACTCCACTGCGCCTGCTGGTGGCGGCGACCCCCGAGCTCGTCAGTCGCCTCCTGTACTGCCGACCCCGCTAGGTGGAGCAGCGGCGTGGTACCAGGCTCAGCGTCAGCAGCACCTTCAGCAGCAGCAGCAGCCCCTTTCCTCCCGCCAGCCTCAGCAGCAGCAGCGTCAGCAGCTGGCTCCGGGGTCGGGGCTGCGTCAGCCCCAGCGCGGTGCTTCTTACCCTCCCTGCACCTATCAGGTTCTGACAGGTCCTCGTCGGGGCCACCCTTGTGGCCGCTTTCACCCCCCTGGTCAGTGCTTTGCTCAGCTCACTGACACGGTCCGGTTGGCCTACGGGGTTGGCGGTCCTGCTCTTGACTGGCTTCCTCTGGTTCAGCGCTACGGCTCCGCTCTGTGGGGCATGTCTGCTGAGCAGCTAGTTGATCTGATTGGTGCTCCTCATGCTATGTATGCTGTTGTTGACTCTAGTGTTTCTGACTCTGTTTACTCTGGTGTTGTTAGCTTAGGTGCTAGTCTTGCTCAGTTGCCTGTTGCTAGTGTAGGTTCTTGTGTAGACTCTAGACCAGCGACTACCTCAGAGGACGCTTCGCTGTCGTTCACGCTGGACTCTGGAGCCTCACACTGCTTCTTTCGGGACAGCACAACACTTACACCACTTCCTGCGCCTGTTTCTGTGGCTTTGGCTGATCCCACTACGGGACCAGTCACTGCACGTCACACTACCACTTTACCGTGTCCTGCTGCTCCCTCCGGGTCTCTCACTGGGTTTCACGTCCCCTCGTTCTCCCGGAACTTGGTGGGCGTGCGACCCCTCGTGAGTCAGCACGTGGGTGTGTGGTTTGAGCCTTCTGGAGAGACTGCGGTGTGTGTTGACGGAGACTCTTACCAGCCTCTTGCTACCTTTACTGCTGAGCCGGGCTCAGGTCTCTACACTCTTCACACTGGCCCGCGTGCGCCGCAGCAGCAGCCGCAGCAGCAGCAGCAGCCGCAGCCGCAGCAGCAGCAGCAGCAGCAGCTGCACCAGCGGTCGCACCAGCAGCCGCCCCTACTGCCACTGCCCCCGGTTCCCCCCCCCGTTCGGGTCCCCGCGTCTCACCAGGTTGCTTCGTCCCCCCAGGTGTCTGTGTCGTGTCAGGTTCCTACCTCTGCTCCAGTCGCTGCGTCGTGCTCCTGCCGGTCGCTTGCCCACCCCACCGTTCTGTGGCACCACCGGATGGGGCACCCGTCCCGTCCTCGTCTGCGCGCTATGTCTAGTCAGCGTCTTGTCCTAGGCCTCCCACGTGTCTTGCCGTCGCTGCCGCCTTCGCTTGCGCCGCCGTGTGGTCCCTGCGTCGAGGGTCGGCTGCGCGCCGCCCCTCACTCCTCCTCCCTTCGTCCGGCCACCGAGCCTTTTGAGACGCTTCACTTGGACGTCTGGGGCCCCGCCCCTCGTCTAGGCCCTGAGCGTGAGCGCTACTTTCTGGTGGTCGTTGACGACTTCTCCCGCTACACCACAGTGTACCCTCTGGCGAAGAAGTCTGAGGTGACTTCTACGCTGATCAGGTGGTTGCTCACCACCGAGGACACTCGTGGTCGTCGTGTCAGCTGCCTCCACTCCGACCGTGGGGGTGAGTTTCGCTCCGGCATTCTCGGTGGATTCTGTCGCGAGCAGGGCATTCGTCAGTCCTGGACGCTTCCAGAGTCCCCACAGCAGAATGGGGTTGCTGAGCGCCGCATAGGCCTGGTCATGGAGATCGCCCGCACCTCCCTGACTCACGCCTGTGCCCCCCATTTTCTGTGGCCCTACGCGGTCAGGTACGCCGCGCACCAGCTGAACCTCTGGCCACGTGTCTCTCGACCAGAGGTTTCACCGACCAGTCTTTGGACAGGGTCCCCTGGTGTTGCGTCGCGGTTTCGTGTCTGGGGGTGCTTGGCTCTTGTCCGCGACACCTCCGCGGACAAGCTCTTGCCTCGTGCCGTCCCCTGTGTCTTCCTTGGTTTCCCTGAGGACTCCTCTGACTTCACCTTTTACCACCCTCCCTCTCACCGGTTCTTTGACTCCCGTGACGTCCGTTTCGAGGAGTCCACTCCGTACTACGTCAGGTACCCCAGTCGAGGTCTCCAGGTTCCTCCTCCCCCCCTCTTCCTAACTGCCGCTCCCCCTCCTGTTCCCCCGGTACAGCCTCCCCCCCCTGGTCCAGCCCCGTCGGGTGTGTCCCAGGCTACCCCTCCTCCTTCGGTAGCCTCTCCGGTACAGCCTCCCTCCCCACAGTCCTCCTCGCAGCGTGCCGCAGGTGCTAGCTCTCGAGAGGTTGGTGCTGCGCCTGTTCCTGTACCGGTTTCTGGTTCTGGGGGTGGTGGAGTTGGAGCTGGAGTTGGAGCTGGAGTTGGAGCTGGAGTTGGAGCTGGAGTTGGCACTGGAGTTTCTGGTTCTGGGGGTGCTGGGGTTGGAGCTGGAGTTGGAGCTGGAGTTTCTGGTTCTGGAGTTGGAGCTGACCCGGTGGGTGCAGAGGACTCTTGTCGTCCGGGAGCTGGTGCTGGTCGCGCGGACACTGGGGGTGAGAGTGCGCCTCCTTCGGGTTCTGGTGAGCCTGGGTCTGGAGCTGGTGTTAGTGCTGCCTCTGGGGGTGGTGCGCCTGGTTCTTCGGGGGTGGACTCTGGAGCTACCGCTGCTTCGGACACTACTCCGCCCCCCCACCCCTACCCGACTAGGCACCAGGCTCGTGTTCGCCGTGCCCGTGACGAGCAGCTGGCGTTGGAGAGAGAGGAGAGGGAGTTACAGCGGCTGGAGGAGCAGCAGCAGCAGTTGGAGCCGCAGGAGCAGCAGCAGCAGCTGGACCCGCAGGAGCAGCAGTCCCAGAAGCAGCCGCTTCCGCAGCAGCAGCAGTCACAGCAGCAGCAGCAGCAGCCACTTCCTCCTACTGTCTCGGGTCTTCGGACCCTTGGTCTCCCCTCCCCTTCTCCTCCCTCCTCCGCCTCTCCTCCTGTCTACGGTCCCACGTTTCCTCCTCCTGACTCCTCCCCCGCTGTTTTCCCCAGTTCTCCGCCTTTGTCCTCTCCTCCTCCGTCTCGTTCTTGTACTACTCGTCGCTCCCCTCGTGCTCGTCCCTCGTCTCCTGTTCCCTTCACTGACCTTCGTACTGCCTTCCTTCTTTCTAGTCCACCTCGTCCGTCTCAGTCTGTGCTTCCGTCTCCTCCTGAGTCGGCCCTCACTGTGTCGCTCCCTACTCCTGTCACTGACTACTACCGCACGTACCGTCCTGTTCTCTCTCGTGTTCTCGCCTCTCTTGTTACTCACCCTCGTGCCTCTGTGTCCTCTGTGTCCGCTCTTACTGCCGCAGTTACTGACTTTGCCTCTACCCGCCGCCTTGACTACGCCACCACGCTTGTGGCTGCTCCTCCTACCAGTCCTCTGGCCGTCGGGGGTGTGTCTGCCCTTGGCTGTGACGCCCTAGAGGACAGGCAGTTTGAGCTAGAGTTCCTGGCGGCCGCTTCCCCTCATCTCTGTGCCATGCTCCTCGCCCCTGAGGGTGACCCCGACGCCCTTGACATTCCGACTCCTCGCACTTACGCTGAGGCAGTGTCAGGGCCTTGGGCCTCTCAGTGGAGAGCTGCCATGGACGCAGAGATGGCCTCCTACAGATCCACAGGCACCTACGTCGATGAGGTTCCCCCCCCTGGGGCGAACGTAGTCGACGGCATGTGGATCTACAGGGTGAAGCGGCCACCGGGATCTCCCCCGGTCTTCAAGGCGCGCTACGTGGCTAGAGGTTTCAGTTAGCGCGAGGGAGTTGACTTCTTTCAGACCTTCTCACCTACCCCGAAGATGACCACTCTTCGGGTGTTACTACACGTAGCAGCACAGAGAGACTACGAGTTACACTCTCTCGACTTCTCCACTGCTTTCCTTCAGGGCAGCCTACACGAGGAGGTCTGGTTGCGTCGTCCCTCGGCCTTCACTGGCACCTTCCCTCCTGGGACCCAGTGGAGGCTGAGGCGACCTGTTTACGGTCTTCGCCAGGCCCCTCGTGAGTGGCACGACACTCTGCGTTCTACCCTCTCTGACCTTGGGTTCCAGCCGTCTTCTGCCGACCCGTCGCTGTTCGTTCGTCGTGGCTCCACACCGTTCTTTGTTCTGGTTTACGTCGACGACCTCGTTTTCGCCACTCCGGACAGGGTTGCTTTGGCAGACGTGAAGTCCGAACTGCAGAAGAGACATACGTGCACTGATCTTGGTGAGCTGCGCCACTACCTTGGCCTGCAGATCACCAGGGACAGAGCCGCTCGCACCATTACACTCTCACAGTCACACATGGTGCAGCAGGTCCTTCAGCGGTTCGGGCTTCAGCACTCCACCGTACAGCGCACACCTCTCGCTGTTGACCACAGACTCACTGGTCCCTTTCCTGACGAGCCGTTTGAGCCTAGTGGTCCCTACGCAGAGCTTGTGGGTTGCCTCATGTACCTGATGACTTGTACTCGCCCGGACCTCGCCTTCCCTCTCAGCATCCTTGCGCGCTTTGTTGCGCCAGGGAGACACCGTCCTGTTCACTGGACGGCAGCTGTGAGGGTGGCGAAGTACCTAGCGACTACATCAGGCGTGGGGCTAGTTCTTGGAGGGCAGCAGTCTGTCGTACTCACTGGTCACTGTGACTCCTCTTACGCTGACGACGCTGAGACTCACAGGTCTACTCAGGGGTACTGTTTCAGTCTGGGTTCTGGAGCTGTTTCCTGGCGTTCCACGCGCTCCTCTTCTGTCTCGACCTCTACAGCTGAGGCTGAGATTTACGCTGGTGCCATGGCGGCACAGGAGTTGCGTTGGTTGACCTTCTTGCTCGCCGACCTTGGTGAGCGGCCGAGCTCTGCACCGACCTTGTTCACTGACAACAAGGCGTCGATCCTCCTCTGTCGTGAGCCGCGACTGGAGAGCAGAGTGAAGCACATTCACGTCAGGTACTTTCTTCTGCGAGAGTTGCAGAGGCGTGGACAGGCTCGCTTCGAGTTTGTAGAGTCCGAGGCCAACACTGCAGACATCTTCACCAAGGCGCTTCCGCCTTGTGACCACCAGAGGTGTTGTGTGCAGTTAGGCCTTGTTGACACAGGTTCTAGTCATGCGTAGACTTGAGTTTATTGCCTGCTTCGTCTGTACATTTACTATATATACTTGTGATCTCTTGGACTGGCCTTGTGGCCACTGTTGCTTGTGCTCAGAGAGTGTGGTGACGTTGTGATCCACCCTGAGCTTTGTTTTCTTTTGGACTGGTCTTGTGACCGTACTTTTTTTTTTATTTTGCTAGACACCCCTCACTTAGGCTATGGGGGTGTGTCAAATGTTGTAGCCTGTAGTGAGGTTTGTCTTAGGGGGTACAGAAGTTAGGGTTTGTTATATGTACCCCAACCAACATCAATGGGATCATCATTCCTCATTTTGACAAGAAGTGAGGGTGGGTGAGAGGTGAGGTGAGAGGGACCTGGGAGAGTTGGGTTGGGCAGCAAGAGGTGGGCGTGCTTGGGAGTAGAGGGGTGGGCTGCGAGAGGCGAGATGAAGGGTAGGGAGGAAGAGCTACTGCAGCTGGATAAAGCAGCCCTGATGCCAATAACTTATTAGAGGAATATATACACAAGCCCTAGGAGGCCAACAAGTGTTGGCCACTTCTACACAACCATATGTACTAAGGCCCATTCAAGTGAGGCTGGTTGAAAGTGGAGCTCCTTTCATGGGGGATTCCCTGGACAGGCTCAAAGAAAGTGAGCGAAGCATTCCAGTGAAAGAAAAGAAAGGCGCCTGAGGTGGAGGCGAGCAGCTGATAATGGGAGGCGCCACATTACGGACAGTCAGCATCTCAGGGCCGATTTCCTGGCGAATAGCCTCAATGGTACTGAAATCGACAGGGCGATTGGACGAATCAGTGACGTAGAACTCGTTCACAGCTTTCCCCCAACGCGTGCATATATTTGCAGCAGTGATGGAGAGGTTGTGCGAGTGGAAAACCCGCGTGACATCGCACAACAAACCAACCCTGTCCCCAGCGCAGAGATCCAGACACATCCCCTGCCACAACAGGAAGTCATGCGACGTGACCAAACAGCCAGTGAAAGCAGTACAGCTTGTTGCAAGTCTCAAATGCAGCAGCAAGATTAATGAAGAAGTTGACTTACCTTGGGGGTGCGACGCAAAATAGCTGCTTCAAGACACTTAACCACGCGCTCCCTCTCAGCTTCGGTGTCCAGCATCGAACCGTCCATGGTTCTGATGTAAAGTTCCTGCAGTTGAAGAATGCAACCAAATGAGAATGCCATACGGACAGTGACATGCGCTTAACGCTACAGTCTCAAAGTGCATGGAGATCAAACTGTTTACTCACCTGAAAGGCCACATCATCTTCTGACTCTATCGTAGCATGGTGAATGATGTACTGCATGTCCGTAAGTGTGCAGACCGTGTCAAACAAAAGTTTCGGCCGGTCCAGGCAGCTCAGCTTGATTATTGTATATTGAGACCCAGGGAGATTTCCTACAGAAACACTGGGACGAAGTTTCTCGTCAGCTGCACCAGCAGGAGAGACATGAATCCCAGCGGCTTCGTAATCCCTGTCAGCAAACATTAGCTGATGCAGCCTCTGGTCGGTCTGGGCCTCCCCAACAAAGAAGCTGTGCCGAGCCTCAATTCTAATACTGTCTGACTCCATCACCGAGCATAAGCTGTCGTGCATTTCGGCCAGCGCAGCAGGGTGGGTGACAGGTCCGCCGTTGACTGCTTGAGTAATGTGAACGACGATAGCCACGCGGTTATTGTGCGTCCAGACCTCTGCTCCCACCACATTGCATCCCAGCTTCGTCAACACCTCTGACACCTCGTAGAGAAGCCCAGGGCGGTCATATCCTGTGAGTTCTATGACGGAGTGTTCAAAATCTATTGCGTCCGCGACAGGCTTTCCTAGGCAAGTCCTTGCATCAGGAGCGAAATCCTCTTTGGTAGCACCCAGGGCCTGCCCAGGAAGAGAATAACATTCAGCAAGTGCGCAAACGCTCAATACCAAGCATTTGGTTGTCGCCTCACTCACCTTCTTGATAAACTGAATAAGGCTCTCGTCTGTCACCTTTTGCCCCAGTTGGTCCACGACATGGAAGACTGCTAAGGGAGAACCGAAGGACAATCAAGCTGATGTGATGTGAAGATGCATCTACACTATAAGTGTGGCCTGCAAGATACTCACCATCAACGAACCATCCGCCATCAGAAGAGATGTAAGCTTTGGAGATCACAAGATCAAGGTCAGTCAAAAGCCGTACGACCTGAAGAAGGCAGCCTTGCTTGTTTGCGCTGTCCACTTTAACAAGGGTTGAGACTGGGTCAGATTCGTTGTCGAATACAACGCTGCAAACAAAAGGAAGCTGTCAGCATTCTTCTCCGCAAAAGAGCTATATCTTCAGCATGTTCTGAATGCAAGCGGAGACGGCTGACCTGGGAGGGTTGACCCGCAACGTAGCTTCCTCGAAGCCTGCAAGCAGGAAGTAGCTCGAACTTAGCCCAAAATTGCGGCATCAAATTAAACACGCACTATATAACAGCTGGAAAATTTTATACCTCGAAAGGAGGTAAGAGAAAGCCTCGGCTGAAATGAGAGAATTGGTCTTGACAGTGACGCCATTAGATTAGAGGTAAGCGATTATGGCCCTGCGTATATTAGCCTAACGATTATGGCCCTGCGTACATTAGCCTAACGTCGTCACGGGAATACAACGCTCCAATTATCATCGCTTTTCAAGGTCACAAAAACAAGTCTTAGAAAAGCGTCCTGCCATGCGTAATGGCGCTGGGGTGAAAGCAAGTGGTCTGGGTTGCAGCATTACTTCTGGCAATGCGAGCACTCCATGAATGGCGGAGCAGTGGCAGGAGCCAAACCTTTTCTTCGCTGGAGCAGAACAACAGAAACAGCTGACAGCACAGCAACAGGTCACCAAGCACAGCAACGTTTCGGCGACGCTTTGCCCAACCGCAGCCTCCACTCGCACGGCGACTGGGACTTGGATCTGGGGCGGACAAGCCTCCATTGGCCAGTCACTCCTTGTGGCCCCGATTGCCAATATCAGGGGTCAATTCCACGCCACGAAAAGGCGATCAGGCTCTCTGATTGGAGGAAAGACATCCCATAAAGTCCAAAACGGCTCCGAAAGGCCAGGCGAGCCACAAACCTTTTTCGGCCATTATCTCCGATACTCAGATTTTGCCTGAGCGCGCTGTCAGGTGTAATCAACCTGGACTTTCTCAGCGTTGATTTGTTGTCGCTTTATAGTCACATCTTTCACACTGGTCAAACTCATTAGGAAATAACAAAAATAGAACCATCTCGTTTACCCTTCCGACTTGGATTTAAGTACGGAAATTTAGGTAGTAAGAGAATGAAGCCCATATAATTCACTTGGTAGTGCTCGGTACCGCAACCGACCGCTAAACAATTCTACCGAAAGCACTAGACGACGCTACCGAGAACTATTCGGGCATGGCACAAAAAAAACCCTTAGGGAAACTGGATACATTTTCGAGAGGAGTCAACCATAAACACTGGAATGGGCATTTATTTTAGGGTTGATGCCTCCCGAGTCGCATCCCTTTCCGAGTGGGTTTTATTTTTTTTGTCAAGTGGGTTGCAGTATGTTTTCCAAAATATTTGGCGGCTTTCGGTATTTAGGGTTGATCCTTCCCGGAAATCATCTAGGCTCACTACAGGTTTTATATTTATTTTTTTGCAAGCGCTGCAATATTTTTTTTAGTGACTATATACAAACAAGGGCCAGGAAAGCTTCCCACTATATCGCGGAGCCGTGTTTCTGTTGGCGGTTACACCTTAGAATGCGCTCAGGCAAAATTTGAGTATCGGAGATAATGGCTGAACCTCGTTCGATCCGACTGTGTAGGGAAAGGGGAAAGTGAGCGCAGGGTGTCAGCACAGTACTCGACACTACTTTACCTTGTAATATTATGTGCTCGTTGCGTTTTTTCCAAAAGAAATGCGCCTATCACCGTGAAAGTGATAGAAGTGAGACCCACCAACATGTGAATTACATGCAGAAACAGAGGCTTGAAAGTGGAGTTTGGTATATGTTTTAGCTTACGACTATCTCCTTTTCAAGAGATGCATATCAGCTATCTGGTGAACCTTGCGAAGTTAATTGAGTTTTAACCTCTGCCATCTGAGTCACTTGAGTGAGTGAAAAAATTCCTTCAGGTCTTTACTCCCCTGCAACTCTTTATACACAGCATCCACATTGAAAAAAGACGCAAACTATGTACAGTCGATATCATACGTGCTATGCACTGCACAGTATGCAGGAAAGGGATATACAGCATCGTAAATCAATAAATGCGAATGATGTCCTCCAGCATGAACTTCCCAGGTCCAAATGATCCTTTCGATTAACTCCTCACTTCCCATAAGATAGTAAGAAGTAGCAACGATAATATTATGAAGGGTATCGTTGTGCAGACTATACAGCGCATTGCACATACCGTACCGATCCAGTACCTCTACTATGGATCGAAGTGAACACCCTCAAAACGTGGGTTTGAAAAGGTATGTGAAAGCTTGCCACATGCCATCCACCTTTCTCCCAGCCCTCTTATCCTCGTTTTCCCTCCCCGTGCAGTCTTCCTTGCATTCCACCAGCTACACTTGCCTCCTGCGGCTGCCAGCGTGCAGATGCCACCATGCCATGCCAAGCAACACCAGGCCATGCCACACAATGCCATGCCATGCCAAGCCACACAATGCCTTGCCAAACCATGCCCCACCGTGCCATTCCAAACCATGGCACACCTCAAACAAATGCATGCCATCCCATACGATGGCATCCCCAACATGCTATGCCACCACACAATCACATCCTACACCATGGCATGGCATGGCATGGCATGCCAACAGTCTGGAATGCCACAACGTGAGATGCCACAGTAAGCAATCCCGACATATGCACCATACAATAAAGGAAAGTGCACCATGGCATGCCATACCATGCCGGATGACACACATGCATACACAGGATGGCATGCCATGCCATGCTCCACACCATGCCATACACAAACACTGAAACATGCACACTGTAACATCCATGTAACATGCAGACTGTACCATACACACAGTACCATGCACACTGTAACATGCACACAATACTATGAACACTGAAACATGCACACAATACCATGCACATTGTACCATGCACACTGTAACACACACACAGTACCGTGCACACTGTGCCATGCCACCGCACCAACAGGTGGCATCAGTGCCCTAGGGTTCATCCCATGCCACCCAAATGAGCATCATGCTCTCATGCCACAGGTGGCATCAGTGCCCTAGGGCTCATCCCCATGCCACCCAAATGAGCATCATGCTCTCATGCAACAGGTGGCATCAGTGCCCTAGGGCTCATCCCATGCCACCCAAATGAGCATCATGCTCTCATGCAACAGGTGGCATTAGTGCCCTAGGGCTCATCCCATGCCACCCAAATGAGCATCATGCTCTCATGCAACAGGTGGCATCAGTGCCCTAGGGCTCATCATGTGCCACTGCCAACCCCACTGCCTCTCACCACCATCACCACCCAGCCCACCCAGCTCTTTCCCAAACTCAGCTAATAGCAGTAGGAGCAGCAGACAGCCCACTCCCCTTCGGAAACAACAACCCCAGGGGGTTGTGCCTTGCAGGGTGAGGAGTGGTACTGGAAAATTGCTTCCAGCCCAAGACTCAAATCCCACCCCTGACGTAGCCAGAGCTGACGCGAACCAGAGCCGCCGGCCGGTCGGCTCTGACGGTGTCCATTAGGCCTTGAACGCCAGATCGGTTACTTGAGCACAGAGTGCCGTGCCGCGCAGATTCCACCCACCACACCCCGACCCACAACGCACAACCCCAGAAGGTGCTGCCCCTAAGGCAGTGAACTGCCCACTCACTCCCATGCTTCCCACCCAACCACCCACCTCACACTTCACCCCCATGCCTCCTTACCTCTACCTACCTCTACCTACCAGAGCCATGCAGAGCGCCATGATGCCTTAGGCTGCTGGGGAAGGGGTGGTTGAAGGGAGGGGGGGATGAACGGAAGGAGGGGATTCCACTGTGGTCCAGGTAGGGTGCTGCTGGGAGGGAAGGGAAAAGGGAGAGAGGAGGAGGTGAGTGAGAGGGTGGACTTCACTCTCCTGTCCTTGCTTCAGTGCTCCCACTCTCAGGCTGCAAAAAAGACACGGGGGGGAGGGGGAAGAGAGAGAGGAGATTCAGACAACCATACCTCACCTGATACCTTACCTCACCTGCTACCGTACCATACCTGATACCACACCTCCCCAGAGCTTCAGCTAGCCTAGCCTGCCCCCTAACCCCTCAACCCCACCGCTGCTACAGCATGCATGGAAAGATGATGTGCAGATGGATGTGAGCGAGCATGTGAGGGAACATGTGAGAGAGAGCGAAAGCAATGAACAAGCGAGATGGAATAGAGGGAGTGTACTCATCTGGTGCGGCTGTGAGTGGCGGTGGCGCCTTGAGCCTTGAGGCTGCTGTGCTGCCGCCATTGAAGCGCCTCACACCACCCAAAGGCGCTGCTGGGAGTGATGGGAACTCGCCACCAGAGGGGCTGCTGGGGGATGGGCGGAGGGGAGAAGTGGGGAGGAGGGAAAGGGGTGGAGATGGAGAGGAGGGGAGAGGAGAGTTGGAAAGGAAGTTAAGTGGAGGAGAGAGAGGTATGCAGATGGAAAGGGAGATGTGCAGGCAAGGCATACAGGCGTGGAAGAGAGGAGGGGAAAAGAGGCTCACCTTGTTTCATATGACCCAATCCCGATACTCTCCCTTCCTGCCCCAGCCGAGTGGAGTACTGCCCCCCTCCCCTCCCACCGTTGCACCTGCACAGCCACAGGGGAGGAGCGTGAGGGAATGGCGGTGTTGACCCCCACGCCCCTCCCCTAAACCAGCAAGGAGAGAACTGAAGGGAAGTAAGTATGCGGCTAGGGGTAGAAATGTGAGAGGAGTGCATGAGATGGCATGTGTGAGCAGAGAAGGGGGCCACTGGTGCAGCCTCAGCTACAAGCCACAGACCCAAGAGAGGTACACACCTAGGGAGGCTTACCTGCAGACCTGAGAGTATACCTGCAGTACCTGGGGGAATTTACCCAAGAAAAGGGGTCTGTGGCATGAAGCATTGGCTCAACCAGCGGTTTGCGTTTGAATTCACAAGAGGCAGGAGATGCAGCAAAACCTGAAATGGAATGAAAGTAAACGCAAGAGGAAGGCTGGGTACTTAGCTGTGGTTGGGTTCGGGTGGAGAGCAGCTGCTGCCTGTGCACTCCATTCCATGTCCCCCGCCACTGCCTCTCCCATGTGAGCGACCCGCTGGGACGAGAGAGGACAGAGAGAGGAAGGGAGGAGGAGGGGGAAAGGACGGAGGTCTGATAAGGAAGAAAGGTAGGGTGATGAGTAAAGAGGCGAAGGCAAGTGAGAGAAGTGAGAGCGAACGAGGGCAAGAGTGAAGTGTGGATGGATGGGCTGCTGCAGTGGCACACCCAAGAGACCTCGTACCAGCTGAACCATAAACAATCAGCTACCTGAGGCTGTACCAAGCTTTGAACCTGCTACCTTGGGGGAGGGAGGTCTCTTGAGTGTGACAGAGAGCAGCAAGGAAGGGAGTTGGATGCATGGTGCAAGCTAGACATGAGAAGCAAGACAATGTGAGGGTTGGGAGGAGAAATGAGCACTTAGCTGATGGCGTGAGAGCAGGAGGCAGTTGAAGGAGCATGGGCAGCAGGCATGGCATGGCGTGTCACTCGCGCTGCAGCACTGAGGGGGAGGGAGGCAGCAGCTCGTTGCACGCACTTCAGCACGGCTCGTGCGCTGTTGGGAGGGAGGGGGAAGGGGAGGGGGAGGGGAGAGGAGGGGAAGGCGGAGGGGCGGGGGGGAGCGGGAGGGGAAGGTGAGGAAGAGGCGAGGGGATGTGCATGGAAGGGTAGTGAGGGGAAGAGGATGCATGAGGGGTGAGGGAGGAAGAGCTGAAGGGGGGCCACTGGTGGAGGCAAGAGTAACAAGCCACAGACCCAAGGACTGGTCAATACCTGCAGTGAGGGAAGGCTTTACCTGACAGGTTCACATGAGGAGACTCACCTGGGGGAGGCTTTACCTGCAGTAAGGAGGGTCTGTGGGCTGTACCCTGTGCTGCCACCAGTGGCCGCGTTTTGATGGACGAATGGAATGAAAAACGTGCAGAGGGGCAGTGACGTGGGATGGATGCGTGGTGCGTGGAGGAGAAAGCACTTAGCTGACGATGTGGCTGCTTTCTGCTGCCGCCAGGTGGTTGAGGCACGGGGCCATGCTAATGCTGCCTCAGGTGCTTGCTCGCTGCCCCACGTCCGCCTGCCGTTGCTCCTTGGGCTCCACTCGCCTGCCCTTGCTCGCCACCACCGCGTGTGCCAGCGACACAGCTCTAGAAATCAATCTGTAAAGGGAAGATCACAAGATTGATGGGCCACGATGAGTCGCGAGATTGAACGCGAGATGGATTCGAGAAGATAAGTCGCAAGAAATGAGACGCGATACGCGACGTGTATCCAAGCAACTGCTTCAGACAAGTAGCTCGCGAGACGCGACGTGCCATATAATTGATCCCCAGAATTGATGAGCCAGTGACAAGCAGCGGGGTGATGAAAGCCATGGTGGGTGGGAGCAAAGATGGATTCGTGCGGGAAAGTAACTGAAATGGAAAGATCAACGAGAGCTTGAAGTGAGAGAAGAGAGCTTACCTTTTCCATTGAGATGGCGTCGCCATGCTTGGTGGCGAGCGGATGGCGACTCGCCATATTTGATGGCGAAACGAATGGCAAATCGCCGTGCTTGATGGCGAACGAATGGCGAAACCAACTGTTGATGGCGAAATGTCATGGTTGTGCGCAGACCACAGTATCACGGTAAGATAGTGCTTCCTGCACGGAAAGAATGAAATGCGAGTAAGCTCAGAGAGAGCCGTGACGGCAGTTCAACGAGCAAACCCATCATGGGGGAAACAGACGGATAACGGAACTTGAACGCGAATGTCGAAACGTACCGAAGAGGTTGACACGGCGAAATCGTCTTTTCTGACGACGAATGTCTTCTTGGTGAAGGCGAAATCGTTGGGTTCTGACGACGGCTGACGGCTGACAGCTAAAGGTTGCTGACGGATAGAACCGCTGCTAATGGTCGAAATCGTTCCTTACGGAAAAAATTGCTCAGCTTCCGGACGAAATTTAGAAGATTGAGGAATTCGCAAACCAAGATTGAAATAGCTGCTGGCCACCGAAGTTGCTGCTACGCCAAAATTCCGGAAGAAACCGTGCTGCATGCTAAAGGAGATATCGCTGTTGGTGGAAATCGACGCTAACTGTCAGCTTGCCGTTGTTTGACAGTCATTAAACTCAGCTAACTGGCGATGTCTAAACATTCATGTGGAAAACAAACATCGGAGCCCAATCATGAGCTGGCGAACGACTGGAAATGACGCGTCGATCTGCTTATCCTGAACGCAAACTGCTAGGGAAAACTAGGAATGACTCGGAGCTTGTGAGACGGATTACGGGAAAGATGTCGTGGTTTTGGAAATGGCTCCTAGGCATTCGTGGGCTGCGATAACTCGTGTTTTTGGTTGGATTGACAGAAGTCAGAGTGATTAAGCCTGGTTGGCAAGGGCGATTCAAGGTTCAATTGTGTGATGGTTCATGTTCTGTTGGTCTGCAGGTTTCTTTCTCAAGCAGACGATGGTTCAGCCCAGCCCAGAGCCATGCCAGCCAATCCCGAAGTTGGTTCAGCGGCGGCAGCGGGAATGGTGGTTTTCTGCTTGCGGCCCAAACCAAGCGCAGCGCTTGTTTGGGCGCAAGCGCGTGTTGGGTTCGCTGAGTGGCGGAGCGACTCCGCTGCTCACGAAAGCCTAGGCGATATCACAAGTTGTTTCGTTGTAGACAGAACACCCCCACTCTGCTAGGGCAACGATCTTTGGCGAAAGCTTATCGTCGCCACACCCGTCGAGAATGACCGTTGGCTGAAAGAGCCGCGGGCTTGCGGAAACCTTCCCCTAAAATTCACTGACACATAGCAGAGATTCCGCGGTTTTCGTTCGGTTTGCGCAATGCCTCCCTGGAGGTTCGGGATTTTAAACCAACGGCTAGGCTGCGGGAAGCGGAATATGGGGAGTTTTATGGAAGCCATCGTGAGAAAGGAGAGATCCAAGGCTGGGCAATTGAACGGATGATGTAGCTTAGTGCCGACATTAGCAAATTCTTGGTGCTCACTCCCTGTGTAGAGAATACACCAACATTTATCCACATCATTATTCCTTAAAACATTCAGTAATCAACTAAACCGTGAATTATAGAAAAGGTGGAAAGCACAGTATCAAAATTGGTCTGATTGCAGATAGTTTATCTATATGCACGCCCACATAAAAGACAAAGCATCAGAAAATCGGTGCATTATTCTCTCCTCTAAATTTCATGGAAGATCAACTGCATATTGACAGCGTGAAGACTGAATATTCTCCCCCAGACATGCCTGCCTGTAACCCTTCTCTAAAATCAATTGAAGACCCACAGTGCAGGACTTCTGAAAATTGACCAAATACAGCCAAGTCTCCCCGGAGTGTCTAATGCAGGCAAAACAGCAACCCGAACCCCCTCCAGAAACAAATCCATCATAGCCTATTGAAGTCCAACACTAACGAATATAATCTGAACCCGACAACAAGGCCTGATGTGGAGCGAGTGGGTGCTCCCAAGGCCTTGGCGTTCCCAAGGCTGCCATTGGTGTGGAGCGAGCGAGCGCTCTGGAGAATTCTCACGCTCTTCTCTCAAGCTTGCAACTATCTCATTGGTGACCCTGACTACTCACCCTTACCACTGCCTCTCACCCCACACTCTCCCTATGCTCCCCACACTCACTGCTCACTCACCCAGTCACTGTCAAATCAAAACACACTCTCATCACTCAGACTGACTTGT
Source organism: Closterium sp. NIES-65 (assembly GCA_948144175.1). NCBI lineage: Eukaryota > Viridiplantae > Streptophyta > Zygnematophyceae > Desmidiales > Closteriaceae > Closterium > Closterium sp. NIES-65. The sequence goes on along the minus strand of CANXME010000966.1, from coordinate 795,253 downwards.
CACTCTCACCACTCACCCTCCCCAATCTCTTTAACCACTGACAATCATCATTCACTCTCACAACTCACTTCTCATACCTCATACTCACCACTCACTCACTCTCCCAAAACACTCTTGCCATGCACGACTCACTAACTCTTTCCACCCACTGTCACCTCTCATTCTCACCTCATCACTCACTCTCTACTCGCCTCCGTGGAGGCGGAGGTATCTGCCTTCCGCCTAAGCCTAACTCGCAACAGCTAGAGAGAAAAAGCTACCAAAATGGGGCCAGTAGTGGGTTCGGACGGGCAGCAAGAAGCACCAGAGGCGGTCTGCAGCGGGCAGCAGAGCGGGTCAGCAGCAAGGAGCAGGGGCAGCAGCCCCGGTGTGCAGAGAGCGGTGAGCAAAGGCGGTGAGCAGAGGCGGTGAGCAGAGGCGGTGAGCAGAGGTGGTGAGCAGGGGTGGTCAGTAGGGGCGGTAGCGCAGGTCACCCCTGGAGGCACCTCTGTCAGCGGGCATGGTTCCTGGTGGGCCTGCCAGGTCGCCATATGCTGCACTGCTGTACTGCTGCAGGGGGAAGCACGTGCAGCCATGCAATCATGCCGCCATGCCATCATGCCATGATGCCGCCATGCCGTCATGTCATCATGCCATGCAGGGAAGGGCGCAGTCGGAGAAGAACAGGCACACAGCAGCACCACACATGCCATGCAGGGAAGGACACACAGCAGCGCCACACATACACAAAATAAGTACCTTGCTTGGAACCACAAACAAAGCCTCACCATCAAGTCACCCAGACACACACACACACAAGACGACAACCAGCACGGCAACAGCAAAGCAAGCACTCACCGCAGCTTGCCCGTACTCAGCCCCAGGAGCAGGCGCCTGCCCATACGCCTGCTGCGCTGCCGCCATGTAATAGCCCTGCGCTGCTGCCGCCGCCGCTGCTGCCCCCGGGCTCCTGGGCCCTGAGGAGGGACCCAGGGAGGGGTCGGAGGGGGCAGGGGCATATGCGGAGGGCAGGTACGCGGCGGAGGAGGGGGCTGGGGGGGGAGCGCCTTCCTGTGGCGTTGCCCTCTCCACCGCCACCTGCCGTTGCACAGAAGGGCAGTGGGGGGGCGAGATGGGGGGCGGGGTGGGAGGGAGAGGTTGGAGAGATGAGACAGAGGCAGGGAGGGAGACAGTGGGAGGAACATACAGGAATGGGCGTGACAACAGACAAGCGAACGAGGATGTTTGGTGAATGAACAGACGGCACTAGTGAAAGCCAGAAACCAGGAACGGCGACGGAGGAAGAGAAATGCGAGGGGATGGGCGGGGGAGAGGGGAAGGGGAGGGACGAAGGGGGGAGGGAGGGGAGAGAGGAGAGGGGAGAGAAGGGAGAGGGGAAGAGGAGGCACTGACGGTGCGGCCACAGATCTCATGCTGCCTCTTGGCAACGAAGGCTGCCACCTCCTCCTCCAGGAACGTCACGAAGCAGAACCCCCTGTGCCCTCCCTTGGCCGAGTCCTGCACCATGCACCACACAGCACACAGCATGCCACGCACCACAGTGGCACGAAATTTAGCTCAGTGCCTCACAGCCATGGCGTGCACGATATGAACAACATTTACACAGCAATTACACATTCCACAAAAGAAAGTCCCGCAGGCAGGCAGTACCTTGGGAAGGTAGACGTCCTCCACTGGTCCAAACCGCCCGAAGTACTCGCGAATGTCCCCCACAGTGGCGTCATGCGGCAGCTTCCCCACAAATATCTTGGTCGGGTGCACCGCCCTGCCCCCGCCTCCCCCCCCATACCCCTGCCCGCCCGCCCCCCCATGCCCCTGCGGAGGAGGAGGCGCAGCAGTATAGGCGGGCTCCCTGGGCGCGCCATAGAGCATGGCGGGGGGGTAGGCGGGGTAGGCGGAGGCGAAGGCGGCCATGGGGGGCATGAAGTCGAAGGGCGACATGGGCAGCGCCATGGCCCCCGGGGGGTACGCGCGGAACGGGCGCGCTGGGGACCCCCGGTAGCCCCCTCCACCTCCGCCCCTTGGCCCCTCGTCCTGAGAGGCGCGCAGGGGAGGGGAGGAGACGGCAGGACAGGGGAGACCAGACAACGTTATCAGATGGCCGCTCAGCGCACGCAGCCCAGAAAAGAACTGCTGGATAATCAAGCTGCCCTAGTTAGTTTTCCGAGAATGCTCCAGGCCGCTGGGCCAACAAAGAAGCTTGTGCAAGCAAGGGGTTAGTAAGGTGAATGACAGGGAAAGTGTCAAACAAAGGAAGGTACCTTGGGCGTGGCTCTGTCGATGGCGAGCGTGGCTCCATCCAACTCCCGCGGCTCTTCCAACACCTTGTCCACCGATGCTGCACACATGGCAACCAGACGGGGTGTGAGTGAGAAAGAACCCAGAATAGCACTGCGAAACAGCAACGCAGAATGACGGAGCGAAACGCATTCAGCTGCCGCATTCGTGAGCATTCGTGTTATGCAGAGCAATGGTACCTGCGTCATCAAAGGTCACAAAGCCGATGTTACGATGCGGGTTGGACCCGTGGCCCTGAGGAGGAGAGGGGATGAACACCGAGCACAGAGCATCGAGAATGGAGCATGGAGCACAGACAGAGCATGGGGCACGGAGCACCGATGTGGATCAGTCCAATGCAGGCCTGCATTGACAGGGTAAGAATGGGGCTACAGCGAGACAGCAAAAAGCTAGAAGGGGCCGTACCTTGGGCATGTAGCAGTCAGTCACATTGCCAAACGCTCCGAAGTACCTGCAGCAGCGGAGCAGAGAAGCAGGGCATGGCAGCAGGTGGTTGCGGGGGCACGTGTTGAAGAACCAACAATAGATTCCGCGCTGCAGAAGTAGGAGAAAGGTAACCACTGGCTCAATGGCACGCAGCAGCATAGCACGTTACCTCTTAAATCTGTCCTCTGTGACGGTGGTGGGCACGCGCGCGACGAATATGCGTGTGGACGACACCTTGGGGCCCTTGGACATCTCCTCCTGCTCGCACACACCACACACGCGCATCAGTGCCCTTTTCTTTAAAAACGAAGCGGAAGGGTGTGGCGATGGCGACGGTAGGTGAGATGATGGGTTGGTAGCTTGGCTGGGTTGGTTGGATGGTTGCGGACGGACCTTGGGCGTGGCCGTCTTGACTTCCAGCTGCCGGCCTCCCAGGGTGTGCTTCATCTGCGCCACGCTCTGATGCACATACATGCCACGAATTTCGGATGATTCGGATGATATAATTACGACAGAAAGGAATGTAATGTTCGGATGAATATCGACCAGCGAAAAGTGATCTAGTCCATCCGATCGTGCTCCACGGAAGCAGACAACCGCCGGGCATCCTGGAGTGAAATGCTGCTCACCTGCGCGTCTGCGAGGAGGCTGAACGTGACGTAGCCAAACCCTCGAGACCGCCCGGTGCTCCGATCCTGCACCAACGCACAGATGAATATCATAACACCAGACGAACATTTCACAAAACTAGAACAGAAAAAAAAAAAAAAAAAAAAAAAAAAAAAAACTGAATGCTGAAGTGGTGGCGAAAAGCTACCTTGAGTACGATGACGTCATCGAGCGCGCCGAACTTCTCCATGTATTCGCGGAGGCCCTCCGTGTCCATGCTGTACGGTATGCCCAGCACCTGCACGCACGCACCCGCCACGCGTCAGCCGAACTCTAACGAGATCCGCCAAGGATCAGGAACGCAGGGCGAGAGAAATGCAGGGAGATAAGGAACGCAGAACGATCGGAAACAAAGACACATTTCCTCTGAGACTCACAACGAGCTTTCTTGACACGGTGTCCTGCGAGGCCATCTTCGATGTCCGCTTGCTTAACGAACCACGATATGTAACCTCTTTAACGAGGATAGGCGCTCGCGGCGAAGCTCAGCTGAGACCTCGCGATGCGATCTGGCGACTCCCTGAACTCAGCTACGCTCGACTCGCCTCGTCTCGCCTCGTCTCACTCCGCTTCCTCTTCTCAGCTCAGCTCAGCTTAGCTAAGCTTCGCTCAACTCCGCTTATCTCGCCTCCGCGGTCTCTGTCGCGACTCCTCTCCGCACACCTCTCCGCTCGCCTCACGCGACGTCTCAACACTCTCGCCTTGCCTGCAAGAAAGGAATCCCATGGCGGCAATCAAGTTACCTGACAACAGAACAGCTCAACTGCGATAAAATGCTCACAAGCGACGAGTCATCATACTTTGCAACGAAGAACGGAAAACGCGGAAGCCTCACAACTCAAGAAGATCGGCTCAGCCTCGCGGGATCCCTTCGCTCAGTAACGCTCTGATCTCAGTGGTATCAGTCGCAATCACGCGCTAACGGATCGAATCGACGTCCCCTCGTCCAGCTTAAAGTCGGCGTGAAAGGCGGAGATGAGGGAAGATCAGAACCAGGTAGCGAGAGCAGCTAGTCCCAAGAAAAGGGTCTCTGAACAGATGATATCGAGATTGCCAAGGATGTCTGGGGAGTGATGGCGTAGGGGTGGAAAGCTTATTGTTGGAATATCCGCGAGAGCGAGAAGAGGTGTATCACTGTACTGAACCACGTAATCTGGAAAACCTCACTTCCATGTTATATTCACAATTTGAGTTCTCGATAATCCCCATTTTTTGTGCAATGCATCCGACTTTTACAATGTAATTCTTTTACATTCATCAGTCTGTCACCTTACTCAATATCATTCATTTCCTTGTCAAGCCACACTTTCTTGAAACTGGTCTTTACCATTAAATACAATTCTAGGGGAAACAAAACACATTATAACGCCTTTCAACAAATCAAGTACCTAGAAACCTACATATCCTATAACGAATAAATGGTTACACCAAAGCCCATCCAAAGCCTTGGGAACTCAACATGTTCGCCGCTCCAACTCATTGAGGCATCTGGTCATTCCCATCACATGAAGAAACAGTGCTTCCATTATTGATACGGAAACTGAACCGTCTCCAGGTCCACTCAGTGGGAGAATCCGCACTCCTGGACTTCTCTGTGAACTCGACCAGCCCAGAGCGGTGCACCGCCACCACTATGCAGCTGCGCGTTCCATACGCCCCCTGGTGTGGGTGAGAGGGGTCAGTGAGACGAAGAGTGAAATTGGAGGGCAGAGGAGAACGCATATGAGACAGAATAAAGCACAGACTGGATTGTTAATTTGGTGAAAGACAATATGGCACCACCGGACCCACGAGCTGGGTCGGACAGCAGAGAAACAGATTGCACAAAAGGGCACGACAGGATAGAAAACAAATGGCCAGCAGTGCACCTTGGGAGTGTCACAGTTGACAAAGACAGGTGTCAGCCTCTGATCATACTCCGGCCCCATAGGGCAGTGCTCTGCCTCAGCCACGTCAGCACTGGTGTGAGGGTGCACAGGCTGCCACGCGTCCATGAGCACTCTCTCTATAATCACCTCTGCTGGCACCTCGCCCCCCTTACTCTCCGCCAGCAGCTCAGCTAGGTGCTCCTTGGCTCGCTCCACCTGCCAGACAGGAGTGTTACGAGCCGAAGAGGAGAGGCCAGGCGGTTGGATTTGGAAACGGGGGTGTGGAAAGAAAGGAGGGGAAGGTGCTTCAGGGCACGAGAACACATGTGATTCGTTCACACTTATTCATTGCTCTCGGCTGTGACTCCATCGCTCTGCTCTCTCCCGTCCCCAAGACCCCCTTTCTGGTCCGACCTTGCTCCAGGGAGTGTCGAGAGCCGCATTGCTGAGTCCATGCAGCCCTCTCTCCACGCGCATCACACCACATGCTGCCGCCCCATCCCGCTCCTTCCCGCCACCATCTGCGCCCCTACTTGCGCTCCCCCCCTCATGAGGCGGGGCGTTGGTCAGGTAGTACATGCGCACATGCGCGGAGGGGCTACTGCTGGCTTCCTCCCCACATGCGCCCTCTGCGCCTCCCCCCTCTGTGCTTGCTCGCCCCTGTTTCCGCTCCTGGTCCTGCTCCTCCACTGCTGCCGCATCCGCGCTGTGCCTGCTCTCGTCAAATGCCACGTCAGCAGCAACGAGGTTGAACCCGTTGAAGAGGTGCGCACGCCGCGCCACGGACTCCAGGTACTCGCGCGGACCCCCTGCGCCCTCCGCGCCCTCCTCGCCTTCCGCGCCCCCTGCGCCTTCGGTGCCGTCCGCGCGCCACGCGCCCTGGAGGAAGTCGGAGATGAGGGCGCCGCGGCTGACAGCGTCGGCGCGATTGCGGACGGCCCAGCAGTTGGAGAGGAACGCGACGCGCCCGCCCGTGCTCGCGCCCAGCCACGTGCCCCCGCACTGCAGGTCGCGCCCCGCCAGCACGCGCGGGTCGTCACGCCAATAGTGCGCGGGGTCCGTGGGCCTGGCGGAGGATGGGGAGGGGGGAGGCGGCGAGGGGTGGGGGGGAATAGGAAGAAGGTGGGGGGGGGGGGGGGGGGGGGGGGGGGGGGGGAAGAGGAGAGCGGGAGCGGGATTGAGAAACAAGAAAGGTGTTCGCGAGGGGAGCCTGCGTGAGGCCGGAGGCCGGGCGACGCCGGAGGGGAGTGAGCCATTAGGCGACGGTGGGCGACGGTGGGCGACGGTGAACGACGGTGGGGACGGTGGCGAGAGGGAACGCGACGGACCTAGCGAGGAGCTCGTCGCGGTTGGAAGCGAGGAGCAGCGCGTAGAGCGGATGGCCGTCCAGCACCCACACGGACAGACACATGCTGCCGCGGGGCTTCGCGTGGCGAGTGGCTCGGTGTGGCGCGTGTTCGGATACGACCCGTGGCTCGATAAGGAATGCACGTTGGTCGTACGGGAGTGACTCAAGTGCGCGGCGATGGGTTGCTCGTCCGTGTGTGACGCAACGGGTGCGAATTTCAAGTATAGGAACAAATAGAGTTGCACAGTTGTGAAACAAGAAAACTAAACAAGAAGAAATATGGTCGGTCTTTTGAATGGCGCCTGCTCTGGGCTTCTGAGCTGCTTGGGGAATGACGGGCTGCGGGATAGAATTGAGAGGCACACCGAAGGTTTCAGTTGTGCGACGGCAAGCGACGGTGCGACGTAACTCTCGCGCCGCAATACGATGCTGTTGGTTGACACGTCATGTTGAGTCAGCACGGACTTCTGTTCCTCCCAAGTGCAAGGTGCGTTTCAGTGATTGTGGCAGCAACATAACGCTCCAATTATGGAACTTTCTGAATCCACATAGCAAAAGAAAATAAAACATACACAGGTAAAGGATTTACCAATGTCTCAAACAAATCTGATGGCGTGATGCACTTTTCCCATTTAATGCGTTATCTACACACCATAAAAAAATGCATCCATACTATACAACACTACATAAAGTATGTCCCAAACTTGGCTCTCACGTATACCTATCAAATAATATCTATAAGGGTATATTACTGGAGCGCGTCACAAAAGCCTCGCGTCTCAAACGACGAGATTCAGTGCGGTAGAAACACTCGATACTTTTGTGTAATGCGGTGCAGAGCTGTACATTGCTTTTGTGACGCCTAAAATGAAGACGTGTCAGCGCAGGAATATACCCAACTCTGTTATACATACAAGGCTGTAGTGAGATGCATAGTATAGGGTACAATGTCAGAACATTATAGCTTATGCTTTTGTGTAGGCTATAGTGGGGTATCCCATAGGGGGTACAACCCAATTAGGGTTAGTACTTGTACTCATTTCATTTCATAGTTCAGTAATTCTCGTTTCTTCTCATCGTATCGAGCAGGTTCCCTCGTGGGAACTGTTCCTAGGGCCCACCAAAATCGAACTTTTTTTTCCTGCCCGGAGCGCGCCTCGCTTAGGCCTCCTTCAGCCCCGTCGCGTCGCCCCTAGCGACCTTCCTCGCCGCCCTTAGCGGCCCGTCGCCACCCCACGCGGCCCGGCGCTGCCCTTTAGCCGCCCGTCCCGGCCCGTCGACGCCCGTGCGCCGCCCGTCCCGGCCCCACGCCGCTGTCCAGGCCCGTCGCCGCCCGGCCCGTGCGCCGCCTATCCAGGCCCGTCGCCGCTCGGCCCGTCGCCGTCCTTTGCGGCGTCACGTGCCGCCCCTACCCGCGGCTCTGCCGCTTTACCTGCGGCCCTGCCACCCTACCCGTGGCTCCGCCGCCCTACCCTACCTGCGGTCCCACCGCCCTACCAGCGGCCCCGCCACTCTACTTGCGGCCCCGCCGCCTCACTCAGCGGCCCCGCCACCCTACCTGCGGCCCCGCCGCCCCGCTCTCGGCCCCGTCACCTGCTGCATCGCCGCGCCGCCCTACAGCAGCGCAGCCGAGCCGCCCTGCAACCGAGCCGCCCAGCCGCCGAGCCACCCAGCAGCCGAGCCGCCCAGCAGCCGAGCCGCCCTGCAGCCGGGCGCCCACCAGCCGAGCCGCCCAGCCGCCGAGCAGCCGAGCCGCCGAGCCGCCCAGCAGCCGAGCCGCCGAGCAGCCGAGCCGCCCTACTTCCGGGCCGCCCGACCTGCCCAGTCTGGTGAGCACAGCCCCTTTGTCACTGCACTGCCCTCACCCTACTGTTTGCACTACTTGTCGTCTAGGGTCATGGCTACCCCCAGTGTCCTCGCCTTTGACGCTGAGGGTAGGGCCATTGACTTTGAGGTCTGGGTAGATGACATGCAGGTGTTCTTACAGTGCGATAGGGCAGACGGCCTCTCTCTATTTGACCTCACCTCCGGCGCTTCCCCTGCCCCTGCTGCTGATGCTGACGCCACTGTTCGCTCCCAGTGGGCCACGCGCGACGCTGCTGCACGTCTTGCTGTGCGTCGCCACCTCCCTACCTCCGAGCGTGCGCACTTTAGTCAGTACAAGAGTGCTCAGACCTTGTATGACGCTGTAGTTGCGCGCTACTCCTCCCCTGCCACTGTTGCATTGAGCCGTCTCATGCTACCGTACCTCTTCCCTGAACTTGCTGCCTTTCCCACAGTCGCTGACCTCATTACGCTCCTCCGCACTAGTGACACTCGCTACCGCGTTGCGCTTCTTGCTGACTTCTGCGCCAAGAACCCCCCCCCCCATGTACATCACCCTCTACTACATAGTCACTCGTCTCCCTGACTCCCTTCGCGTAGTCAGGGACCACTACCTCTCAGTCTGTCCCACCACTCTCACTGTCGACCTCCTTGAGAAGTCCTTCCTCGCGCCCGAGAAGAGCATAGTCGCTGTAGGGGCCTCTCGTGGTGACCCGCGCACCCCCATCTTTGAGGGGTGTTCCCCCTCCCCCCTTCTGCCCTCTGTTGCCTCTGCTGCTGCGGCCGACCTCCTTGGTCTTGAGTCGGTCGGTGCGGCGTCTGCCCCTAGCGGGAGACGCCGCTCTGGCAGGGGCAAGGGGGGCAGGGGCGCTGGAGGAGCGAGCGGGGGCGGTGGAGGTGGAGGTGGAGGCGGCGGGGGGAGTGGGGGTGGCGGTGGGAGTGGAGGTGGGGGTGGAGGTGTTGGTGGCGGCAGTGGAGGCGGAGGCGGCAGCGGCAGTGGCGGTGGGAGCGGAGGTGGCGGAGGTGGTGGCGGTGGAGGCGGCGGAGGAGGCGGCGGTAATAGCGGAGGCGGCGGAGGCGGCGGAAGTGGCGGGGGTGGCGGTGGAGCTGGTCGCGGGTCTACGCAGAGGAGTGGCTCCGGTGGTGGTCCGCGTTAGCAGCAGCAGCGCGGTCGTGAGACCATGTCCCCTCAGCACCTCCGTGAGTGGTACTCTGGACGCCAGCGGGGTGGGGGTTTTGGTCCGTGCACCTACGTCCTGCGCACCGGCGACCGTGCGGGTGAGCAGTGTGGGGGTGCGCACCCCACCCAGCGCTGCTTTGGCCGCCTGACGGACGCGTGGCGTCACCAGTTTCCGGAGGCGACAGAGATCCCTCGCTGGGGCGATCTGTCTAGGGCGGGTGTTGCCATCTATGATCTTGATTTTGATGCTATCCTTTCTGCCATGTATGCTGTGTCTATTAGTGATGAGGGTGACTGTTACCGGTGTTTCCCGTCCGATCCGGGCATTGAGACTGCTGCTCTAGGTACTGGTGAGGCTACTGCCCTAGGTGCCTGCGACGCTGCTGCTCTAGGTGCCAGTACGCCTGTGTCCGCGGGTACTGGTGAGTCTGCGCTCTCAGGTACTGCGTCGGCTTCGGCCTCCCTCACCTTCACCCTTGACTCTGGGGCTTCTCGCTCCTTCTTTCGGGACCGCACCACGCTCACGCCCCTCAGTCGGCCGGTTGCGGTGTCTCTGGCTGACCCATCTGGGGGTCCTGTCCTGTCTCACTTCTCCACAGTCCTCCCGTGTCCAGCGGCTCCCTCTGGCACCCTGTCTGGTCTCTACCTCTCCTCGTTCTCTACGAACCTGGTGAGTGGTGCTGACCTACAGGATGGGGAGTACACCAGTTCACTCCTGCGCGTCAGCGGGTGACGCACTGCACAGAGGCTAGCACAGGCCGACACCTGGCTACGTTTACCCTTCAGCCGGGGTCGAGCCTATACACACTGACCACTGAGTCTCCTCCAGTTGCTGAGTCTGGTAGGGTAGCTGCATCAGGTCAGGTGTTTGCTGCAGCGTCCAGGTCTGGTCCTGAGTCTGCCCCCTGTTCGTGTCGTCTCCTCTCTCACGAGACTCTCCTCTGGCACCACCGTCTTGGTCACCCCTCTCTGCTTCGGCTGAGAGGCATGGCCTCCCGTCCTCTTGTGTCTGGTCTCCCCCGGTCCCTCCCTCCCCTTCCTCAGGGCCCTGGCCCTACCTGTGTCCCCTGTGTCGAGGGGCGCCAGCGGGCTGCCCCTCACTCCTCCCAGTTTCCTCCGACAGAGGCCCCGCTGCAGACGCTTCACATGGACGTGTGGGGCCCAGCCCGCGTCCGTGGACAGGGTCACGAGCGCTACTTCCTGCTCGTTGTTGACGACTACTCGCGTTACACCGCGGTCTTCCCCTTGCGTCACTGAGGTGCTGATCGACTGGATCCGCGCAGCTCGTCTCCAGCTCAGGCAAAGCTTTGGCTTGGACTTTCCTGTTCTGCGTCTGCACTCGGACAGAGGCAAAGAGCTTTCTTCTGGCCTTCTGAGAGCCTACTGTCGCGCACGAGGCATCCGTCAGACCTTCACGCTTCGGAGTCTCCGCAGCAAAATGGGATTGCTGAGCGCCGCATTGGCATGGTCATGGAAGTCGCTCGTACGTCCATGATGCATGCGGCTGCCCCCCATTTTCTGTGGCTGTTTGCAGTGAGGTACGCGGCGCATCAGATCAACCTCCACCCCAGGGTCTCCAGGCCGGAGACCTCCCGAGCCTTGCTGTGGACGGGGAAGGTTGGCGATGCGTCGGCGTTCCGGGTCTGGGGATCTCGGGCGTTTGTCCGCGACATGTCTACGGACAAGCTGTCCCCTCGTGCTGCTCCTTGCGTCTTCCTGGGGTTCCCCCCTGACGCGTTTGGGTGGCAATTCTACCACCCCACCTCTCGCCGTGTTCTGTCCTCCCAGGACGTCACGTTTGACGAGTCGGTCCCCTACTACCGCCTCTTCCCCTACCGCACTCCGTCCCTCCCCCCGCCGCCGGTTTTCCTTGTACCAGGTCCCCCTCCGGTAGACCCCCTCCCCCCTCAGGGTCTGTCCCCTTCAGGTGTGTCCCAGGTAGACGCAGTCGAGCCTGTTGAGGTCACTGGTGACTCTAGTGCTGCTGAGGGTGCTGAGCCTGGGGGTGCTGATACTGGGGGTGCTGAGCCTGGGGGTGCTGAGCCTGAGGGTGCTGAGACTGGGGGTGCTGAGCCTGGGGGTGCTGCGACTTGGGGTGCTGAGCCTGGGGGTGCTGAGCCTGGGGGCGCTGCAACTGGGGGTACTGACCCTCGGGGTGCTGAGCCTCGGGATGCTGTGAATGAGGGTGCTGAGCCTAGAGGTGCTACGCCTAGAGGTCCTCCGGGGGCTTCGTCTTGCCGGGAGCCACTCTCTCCCCCGGAGCTGCGTGAGTGGTTTGCACGGCGCTGGAGGCGTGCTGCTGGAGCTGGAGGTTCTTTGACTGCTGAGGGTGCTGGTGCCGCGGGTTCCGGAGGTACTCGTACTGGGAGTACTGGAGCTGCTGGGCCAGCGGGTTCGCCTGGAGCTGGTGCTGCTGCGGGCGTTGGTGCTGAGCCTACTGCCCGCGGTCCTGCTGGGGGTACTACTGGTGCTGCTGGAGGTTCTGGAGCTGCTGGAGGTGCTGCTAGAGCGGGTGCTCCTGCTGGGGGTACTGGTGCTATCCCTACTGTGTGTGGCGTCGCTGCGCGGCCTCGACCGTACTTCGTTCCACTCCTGCAGCAGGTTCTTAGTCTTCCAACTTCTACAGGTCCTCCTCCTTCTTTAGAGTGTCCACAGCCTGTCCCGTCACAGCTACAGTTACAGCCTGCCTCCCCAGTACCTGCTCCCTCTCCCTACACTGGTCCTACTGGAGGTCTTACTGAGCGTCGTGAGCCTGCGTCTCGTCCTGCGTCGCCTGTTTGTGCTGCTCGCACTAGTGGTCGCGGTTCGCGTCAGCGTCCTCCTCCTGTCCCTGGCATGCACCAGATGTCTCTGCGTCCGTCCACTGCTCCTCTGCGTGCCTCTTTGCCTTCTCCTCCTGCGTCCTCTCTTCCTACTCTTGCCGACCCGGAGTCGGACTCTCTTCGTGCTGCCAGTCCTACTGTCACGCGTCTCCTTGCTACTGTCGTCACTGACCCTTTCTTTGAGTCCACTGCTGCGTCTGCCCTAGTTGCTGAGCTCGTCGACTTTGCTGCTCGCTGCCGCCTAGACTACGCTGCTAGTCTTGTCGCTGGGTCTGAGTCTGTCTGTCCTCCGTCCGTCGGGGGTGAGTGTGCCCTTGGCATGGACGTCCTTGAGGACAGGCAGGAGGAGTTCCAGTGCTTGGCCGCTGCTTCACCTCATCTCGTGTCCGTACTGCTTACCCCTGAGGGAGACCCGGATGCACCAGACATCCCGACTCCGCGCTCTTACACGGAGGCGATAGAGGGTCCCTACTCTTCTCAGTGGCAGGCAGCTATGGATGCAGAGATGGCGTCCTGGAAGTCCACAGGCACCTACGTTGATGCTGTCCCCCCTCCTGGGGCGAACATCGTCAGTGGCATGTGGATTTTCAGGGTGAAGCGGCCGCCGGGTTCTCCACCTGTCTTCAAGGCACGGTACGTGGCTCGTGGCTTCAGTCAGCGGCAGGGAGTTGACTACTTTCAGACCTTCTCTTCCACCCCGAAGATGACCACTCTTCGGGTGCTACTGCACGTTGCTGCTCACCGTGACTACGAGCTGCACTCCCTCGACTTCAGCACAGCTTTCTTGCAGGGCAGCCTGCACGAGGAGATCTGGCTGCGCTGCCCACCTGGCTTCACTGGGTCTTTCCCTCCTAGTACCCAGTGGAGCCTCCGGCGTCCAGTTTACGGTCTCCGCCAGGCGCCCCGTGAGTGGCACGACACACTGAGGACTACTCTTGCGGCTCTTGGGTTTGCTCCTTCTACGGCCGGGCTGTCGCTGTTTCTGCGCACCGACACCTGTCTGCCGCCTTTCTACATCCTCGTGTACGTCGACGACTTGGTCTTTGCCACTGCTGACACTGCTGGACTCGCCTACGTGAAGTCCGAGCTGCAGAAGAGACACACGTGCACAGACCTGGGTGAACTGCGCAGCTACCTTGGCTTGCAGATCACCCGGGACAGAGCACGCCGCACCATTACCCTGACTCAGTCACACATGGTGCAGCAGGTCCTTCAGCGCTTCGGCTTCACGTACTCCTCGCCTCAGGCCACTCCTCTGCCTACTCGCCACTCACTCTCAGCTCTGCCTTCGGATGAGTCCGTAGAGTCGAGTGGCCCGTATCCAGAGCTTGTTGGCTGCCTCATGTACCTGATGACCTGCACACGACCTGACCTTGCATACCCTCTTAGCATTCTCGCACGCTATGTTGCTCCTGGGAGACACCGACCAGAGCACATGGCTGCAGCGAAGAGGGTGTTGCGCTACTTGTGCAGCACGTCGGGCATGGGGCTAGTGCTTGGAGGGCGCAGTCCAGTGGTCCTCACTGGGCACGCAGACGCTTCCTGGGCTGACGAGCAGGCTACACAGCGTTCGTCAGAGGGTTACACCTTCAGCCTTGGTTCCGGTTCTGTTTCGTGGCGGGCTACTCGCCCGTCTTCTGTTCTCGGCTTTAGTTGTGAGGCTGAGATCTACGCTGGGGCCATGGCTGCACAGGAGCTTCGCTGGCTCACCTACCTGCTGACCGACCTTGGAGAGCCGCCTCGTTCTCCTCCAGTTCTGTACGTAGAGAACAAGGCCATGCTGGCCTTGTGTCGAGAGCAACGACTGGAGCACAGAACGAAGCACATTGCTCTCCGCTACTTCCTTGCTCGTGAGCTACAGCAGCGTGGTCAGTTGCGGCTTGCGTACGTGGCCTCTGAGGCCAACACTGCTGATGTTTTCACCAAGGCACTTGCGCCTTGTGATCATCAGCGCTTCTGCACTCAGTTGGGTCTTGTCCCTGTCTTGCCTCACTTGCTCACCTCTTGACCTTGTTTGTACTGTTACATATATATATACCTGCTCTTGATTGTCTAGCCTTATATATATATGTACTCCTGCATGTGAACTGGCCTTGTGGCCTTGAACTTGTGCTCGGAATGTGTGGTGACTTTGTGATCCATCCTGAGCTTGCTTTGCTTTGCTTGACTGGTCTTGTGACCCCCTGTTCTCCCCCACTTTGCCTATGGGGGTGTGTCAGAACATTATAGCTTATGCTTTTGTGTAGGCTATAGTGGGGTATCCCATAGGGGGTACAACCCAATTAGGGTTAGTACTTGTACTCATTTCATTTCATAGTTCAATCATTCTCGTTTCTTCTCATACAACACTTCTTGTGCTTGGCTCAAGTGAACGCTTGGTCCGAGAGTGCACTCGGTCCAACTGAGCCCTTGGTCAAAGTGGAGCAAGCGCGCGCTTGGCTTGGACCAAGAGCGCGCTTGATCTAAATGCTGTCAGATTTATATGACATAGCTACTGTAGGCTATGGTGGGGTAGCACATATGGGGTACAACTTTCTAGGGTTTGTACTTGTAACCAACTTTCCCTTAGTCATTTCATTCTCGTTTCAGTTTTCTCATGGTATCGAGCAGGTTCCCTCGTGGGAACTGTTCCTAAGGCCCACCGTTTTTTTTTTCCTGCCCGGTGCGTACTCAGCCTCTGCCCAAGTCGCGCTCCCCTCTCTCTCGGCCCCTAGCGGCCCTGTCGCGCCGCCCTTACGGCCCCGCCGCGTTGCACCGCCCTTGCGGCCCCGTCGCGCCGCGTTCGCGACCCCCTTGCGTCGCGCCGCCTTCGCGGCCCCGTCGTGCCGCCTTCGCGGCCTCATCGCGCCGCCCTCGCGGCCCCTTTCGCGCCGCCCTCGCGGCCCCTTCGCGCCGCCCTCACGGCCCCTTCGCGCCGCCCTCGCGACCTCTTCGAGCCGCCCTCGCGGCTCCGTTGCCCCACCCTCGCGGCCCCGGAGCCGCTCTTACCGGCCTAGGCGCCGCCCCTACCGGCCCCGTCGCCCTACCCTAGCGACCCCGCGGCCCCACCCTCGCGGCGCCGGCCGCCACCTTTCGTGGCCCCGCCGCCGCCCTTAGCGGCCTCGTCGCCGCCCCACCCGGCCCTCCCGCCGTCCCTTCAGCGGCCCTGCCGCCCTTCACGGCCCCGCCGTCACCACCGAGCCGCCGTTGCCTCTGTGCCGCCGAGCCGCCGCTGCCACTGTGCTGCCGAGCCGCCGCTGCTGCCGAGCCGCCCGAGCCACCCGAGGCGCCCGAGCTGCCGAGCCGCCGTTGCTGCCGAGCCGCCGAGCCGTCGTTCCTGCCGAGCCACCGAGCCGCCGAGCAGCCGAGCCGCCGAGCCGCCCGAGCCGCCCTGTCCGGTAAGAGCGGCACCTCTACCACTGCGTTGCCCTTAGCCTACTGCTCGCACTGCTAGACTACTGCTATCATGGCTACCCCCAGTGTCCTCGCTTTTGACACTGAGGGTCGGGCCATTGACTTTGACGTATGGGTAGATGACCTGCAGCTTTTCCTACAGTGCGATAGGGCAGAGGGCCTCTCCCTCTTTGACCTCACTTCTGGTGCCTCTCCTGCCCCTGCTGCTGATGCTGCTGTACGCTCACAGTGGGCCACACGCGATGCTGCTACACGTCTTGCTGTGCGTCGCCACTTGCCTACCTTTGAGCGTGCGCACTTTAGCCAGTACGAGAGTGCTAAGACCTTGTACGACGCTGTAGTTGCACGCTACTCTTCCCCTGCCACTGCTGCACTTAGCCGCCTTATCCTGCCGTACCTCTTCCCTGACCTCGCACCTTTTCCCACAGTCGCTGACCTCATTACGCACCTTCGCACTAGTGACATTCGCTACCGCGCTGCCCTTCCCGCTGAGTTCTGCGCCAAGAACCCCCCCCCTATGTACATCACCCTCTACTACGTAGTCACTCGCCTCCCTGACACCCTTCGCCCGGTCAGGGACCACTTTCTCTCTGTTTGCCCCACCACCCTCACCGTTGACCTCCTCGAGGAGCGCCTCCTAGCAGCAGAGAAGAGCATCGTTGCTGTAGGAGCCTCTCGTGGTGACCCTCACGCCCCTGTCTTTGAGGGGTGCTCCCCCTCTCCTCTCTTGCCCTCTGTTGCCTCTGATGCTGCGGCCGACCTCGTTGGTGTTGAGTCGGTCGGTGCGGCGTCTACCCCTAGCGGGAGACGCCACCCTGGCAAGGGCAAGGGGGGCAGGGGCGTTGGAGGAGCTAGCGGGGGCGGTGGAGGCGGCAGTGGAGCCGGCGGAGGGGGTGGGGGTGGCGGCGGGGGTGGTGGCGGGGGTGGAGGCGTCGGTGGCGGCAGTGGAGGCGGAGGCGGCAGCGGCGGTGGCGGTGGGAGCGGAGGTGGCGGAGGTGGCGGCGGTGGAGGAGGCGGCGGCGGAGGAGGTGGATCTGGTCGGGGTGGCGCTACGCAGAGGGTCGGCTCCGGTGGTGGTCAGCGCCAGCAGCAGCAGCAGCAGCAGCAGCAGCGCACTCGTGAGATCCCCCCCCCTCAGCAGCTTCGTGAGTGGTACGCTGCACGCCAGCGGGGTGGGGGTACCGGTCCGTGCACCTACGTCCTACGCAACGGCGACCGCGCGGGTGAGCAGTGCGGGGGTGCGCACTCCACCCAGCGCTGCTTTGGCCGCCTGACGGACGCTTGGCGTCACCAGTTCCCCGAGGCCACTGAGATCCCTCGCTGGGGTGAGCTGTCTAGGGCGGGAGTAGCTATCTTTGACCTTGACTTTGATGCTATTCTTGCTGCCATGTATGCTGTGACTATTAGTGATAAGGGTGACTGTTACCGGTGTTTCCCGCCCGACCTGGGCATTGGGACTGCTGCTCTAGGTACTGTTCAGGCTGCTGCTCTAGGTGCTAGCGAGGCTGTTGCTCTAGGTGCTGGTGAGTCTGCTCTCTCAGGAACTGCGTCGGCTTCGGCCTCCCACACCTTCACCCTTGACTCCGGGGCTTCTCACTCCTTCTTTCGTGACCGCACCACACTCACGCCGCTTGGTCGGCCAGTTGCAGTCTCTCTGGCAGTCCCCTCTAGGGGTCCTGTCCTTGCTCACTTCTCCACTGTCCTCCCGTGTCCGGCGGCCCCCTCTGGCAACCTGTCTGGTCTTTACCTCCCCTCGTTCTCTATGAACTTGGTGAGTGGTGCTGACCTACAGGATGGGGGGGTTCACCAGTTCACTCCTGCGAGCCAGCGGGTGACCCACTGCACGGACGCACGGACGGGCCGACACTTGACCACGTTTACACATCGGCCAGGGTCGAGCCTGTACACACTGACCACTGAGTCTCCTCCAGTCACTGTGTCTGGTGAGGTAACTGCGTCGGGTCAGGTGCTTGCTGCAGCGTCCAGGTCTGGTCCTGAGTCTGCCCCCTGCTCGTGTCGCCTCCTCTCTCATGAGACTCTCCTCTGGCACCACCGCCTTGGTCACCCCTCCCTGCCTCGTCTCCGAGGCATGGCCTCCTGTGTCCTTGTCTTTGGTCTTCCCCGGTCCCTCCCTCCCCTTCCTCCGGGGCCCGCCCCTACTTGCGTCCCCTGTGTCAAGGGTCGGCAGCGTGTTGCCCCTCACTCCTCCCAGTTTCCTCCGACAGAGGCCCCGCTGCAGACGCTTCACATGGACGTGTGGGGCCCGACCCGCGTCCGTGGACAGGGTCACGAGCGCTACTTCCTGCTGGTGGTTGACGACTACTCGCGTTACACCACAGTCTTCCCCTTGCGCAGCAAGGGTGATGTCACTCAGGTGTTGATCGACTGGATCCGCGCAGCTCGTCTCCAGCTCAGGACGAGTTTCAGCTCGGACTTTCCTGTTCTGCGTCTGCACTCTGACAGAGGCGGAGAGTTCTCCTCTGGCCTTCTGCGAGCCTACTGTCGTACGCGAGACATCCACCAGACCTTCATGCTTCCGGACTCTCCACAGCAAAATGGGATTGCTGAGCGCCGCATTGGCATGGTCATGGACGTCGCCCGTACGTCCATGATGCATGCGGCTGGCCCCCATTTTCTGTGGCCGTTTGCGGTTCGGTACGCGGCGCATCAGATCAACCTTCAGCCCAGGGTCTCCATGCCGGAGACCTCCCTAGCTTTTCTGTGGACGGGGAAGGTTGGCGATGCGTCTGCGTTCCGTGTCTGGGGATCTCGGGCGTTTGTCCGCGACTTGTCAGCGGACAAGCTGTCCCCTCGTGCTGCTCCCTGCGTCTTCCTTGGCTTCCCCCCTGACGCACCAGGGTGGCAGTTCTACCACCCCACCTCTCGCCGTATTCTGTCCTCCCAGGACGTCACCTTTGACGAGTCGGTCCCCTACTACCGTCTCTTCCCCTACCGCACTCCGTCCCTCCCCCCGCCACCGCTCTTCCTTGTGCCAGGTCCCCCCCCCCCGGTAGACCCCCTTCCCCCTCAGGGTCCTGCCCCTTCAGGTGTGTCCCAGGTAGACGCAGTCGAGCCTGTCGAGGTCGCTGGTGACTCTGGTGCTGCTGGAGGTACTGAGCCTAGGAGTGCTGAGCCTGAGGGTGCTCAGTCTGAGGGTGCTACGACTGGGGGTGCTGAGCCTGGGGGTGTTGAGTCTGGGGGTGCGGAGCCTTGGGGTGCTACGACTGGGGGTGCTGCACCTGGGGGTGCTACGACTTGAGGTGCTGGGCCTGGGGGTGCGGAGACTGGAGGTGCTGAGCCTGAGGTGCGGAGCCTGAGGGAGCTGGGCCTGCTCGTGTGGCGTCTGGTGGTGCTGGGCCTGGCGGTTCTCTAGGTGCTCCGTCTAGACGGGAGCCATTCTCTCCACAGGAGCTGCGTGAGTGGTTTGCCCGCCGATGGAGGTGTGCTGCTGGAGCTGGAGGTTCTTCGGCTGCTGAGGGTGCTGGTGGCACGGGTCCCGGAGGTGCTCGTAGTGGGAGTACTGGAGATGCTGGGCCTGCGGGTACTACTGGAGCTGGAGCCACTACTTCTTCTGGTGGTCTAATTGGAGCTGGAGCTGCTGAGGGTGTTGGCACTGAGGGTGCTGCTGGCGGTACTTGAGGCGGTCCTGCTGGGGGTGCTACTGGTGCTGCTGGAGGTCCTGGAGCTACTGGAGCTGCTGGGGGTACTGGAGCTGGAGGTGCTCCTAGCGCTGGTGCTACCACTTGGGGTACTGGTGCTGTCCCTGCTGTGTCTGGAGTCGCTGCGCGGCCTCGGCCGTACTTCGTTCCGCTCCTTGAGCAGGTTCTTGGTCTCCTGCCTTCTACTGGTCCTCCTCCCTTATCGTGTCCACAGTCTGTCCCGTCGCAGTTACAGTTACAGCCTGCCTCCCCTCTACCTGCTCCTTCTCCCTACACTGGTCCTACTGGAGGACTTGCTGAGCGTCGTGAGCCTACGTCTCCTCCTGCGTCGCCTGTCCGTGCTGCTCGCGCTAGTGGTCGTGGTTCGCGTCAGCGTTCTCCTCCTGTCTCTGGCATGCACCGGATGTCGCTGCGTCCGTCCACTGCTCCTCTGTGTGCCCCTTTGCCTTCTCCTCCTGACTCCTCCCTTCCTGCTCTTGCCGACCCGGAGTCGGACTCTCTTCGTGCTGCTAGTCCTACTGTCACGCGTCTCCTTGCTACGGTTGTCACTGACCCTTCCTTTGAGTCCACTGCTGCGTCTGCCCTAGTTGCTGAGCTCGTCGACTTTGCTGCTCGCTGTCGTCTAGACTACGCTGCTAGTCTTGTTGCTGAGTCTGAGTCTGTCTGTCCTCCGTCCGTCGGGGGTGAGTGTGCCCTTGGCACGGACGTCCTTGAGGACAGGCAGGAGGAGTTCCAGTGTTTGGCGGCTGCTTCACCTCATCTCGTGTCCGTACTGCTTACCCCTGAGGGAGACCCAGATGCACTTGACATCCCGACTCCGCGCTCTTACGCGGAGGCGATAGAGGGCCCCTACTCCTCTCAGTGGCAGGCAGCTATGGACACAGAGATGGCTTCCTGGAAGTCCACAGGCACCTACGTTGACAACGTTCCCCCTCCTGGGGCGAACAATGTCAGTGGCATGTGGATTTTCAGGGTGAAGCGGCCGCCGGGTTCTCCGCCTGCCTTCAAGGCACGCTACGTGGCTCATGGCTTCAGTCAGCGGCAGAGAGTTGACTACTTTCAGACCTTCTCTCCCACCCCGAAGATGACCACTCTTCAGGTACTGCTCCACGTAGCTGCTCACCGTGACTTCGAGCTGCACTCTCTTGACTTCAGCACTGCTTTCTTGCAGGGCAGCTTGCACGAGGAGATCTGGCTGCGCCCCCCACCTGGCTTCAGTGGGTCTTTTCCTCTTGGCACCCAGTGGAGTCTCCGGCGGCCAGTCTACGGTCTCCGCCAGGCACCGCGTGAGTGGCACGACACACTGAGGACTACACTTGCGGCTCTTGGGTTTGCTCCCTCTACTGCCGACCCGTCGCTGTTTCTACGCACCGACACTTCTTTGCCGCCGTTCTACATCCTCGTGTACGTCGACGACTTGGTCTTTGCCACAACTGACACTGCTGGACTCGCCCACGTGAAGTCCGAGCTGCAGAAGAGACACACGTGCACAGTCCTGGGTGAACTACATAGCTACCTTGGCTTGCAGATCACCCGGGACAGAGCACGCCGCACCATTACCCTGACTCAGTCACACATGGTGCAGCAGGTCCTTTAGCGCTTCGGCTTCACGTACTCCTCGCCTCAGGCCACTCCTGTGCCTACTCACCACTCGCTCTCAGCTCTGCCTTCGGATGAGTCCGTAGAGTCGAGTGGCCCATACCTAGAGCTTGTTGGCTGCCTCATGTACCTGATGACCTGCACACGACCTGACCTTGCATACCCTCTTAGCATTCTCGCACGCTATGTTGCTCCTGGGAGACACAGACCGGAGCACATGGCTGCAGCGAAGAGGGTGTTGCGCTACTTGTGCAGTACGTCGGGCATGGGGCTTGTGCTTGGAGGGCAGAGTCCAGTGGTCCTCACTGGGCACGTAGACGCTTCTTGGGCTGCCGACCAGGCTACGCAGCGGTCGTCACAGGGTTACACCTTCAGTCTTGGTTCCGGCTCTGTTTCGTGGCGGGCTACCCGCTCGTCTTCTGTTCTCGGCTCCAGTTGTGAGGCTGAGATCAACGCAGGAGCCATGGCTGCACAGGAGCTTCGCTTGCTCACCTACCTGCTGACTGACCTCGGAGAGCCGCCTCGTTCTCCTCCAGTGCTGTACGTAGACAACAAGGCCATGCTGGCCTTGTGTCGAGAGCAGAGACTGGAGCACAGAACAAAACACATTGCTCTCCGCTACTTCCTTGCTCGTGAGCTACAGCAGCGTGGTCAGCTGCGGCTTGCGTACGTGGCCTCTGAGGCCAACACTGCTGATGTTTTCACCAGGGCACTTGCGCATCTCATGCTCAAATATAAATATTATAGCCTTTTTGCCTTGGTTCTTGTGTACAGAAAAGTTCGGTCTCTATGATTTCCAACGTTTTAGTGAGAATGAACGAGAATGGATGACTAAGGAATGAGTGTGATACAAATGTGAAACCCTAGAATTGTGTACCCCCTAGTATCTAACCCGCTACAACCTACACACACTAGACCATATAAGTCCGACACACCCCCATAGGCAAAGTGGGGGAGAACAAGGGGTCCCAAGACCAGTCAAGCAGAGCAAGGCAAAGCTAGCTCAGGGTGGATCACAATGTCACCACACATTCCGAGCACAAGTTCAAGGCCACAAGGCCAGTTCACATGCAAGATCATATAGAAAGGTAAACAAGCAAGTGCAAGTATAGATAGATTACAGTACAAGCAAGGTCAAGAAGTGAGTAGGTGAGGCAAGGTAGGCACAAGACCTAAAAGAGTACAGCAGCGCTGATGATCACAAGGCGCGAGTGCCTTGGTGAAGATATCAGCTGTGTTGGCGTGAGAGGCCATGTAAGCAAGTCGAAGTTGACCACGCTGCTGTAGCTCACGAGCAAGAAAGTAGCAAAGAGCAATGTGCTTCGTTCTGTGCTCTAGTCTGTGCTCCCGACACAATGCCAGCATGGCCTTGTTGTCTACGTACAGAAATGGAGGAGAACGAGGCGGCTCTCCAAGGTCATTCAGCAGGTAGGTGAGCCAGCGTAGCTCCTGTGCAACCATGGCCCCTGCGTAGATCTCAGCCTCACAGCTCGAGCTGAGAACAGAAGACGAGCGGGTAGAACGCCACGAAACAAAACCGGAACCAAGGCTGAAGGTGTAACCCTGTGACGACCGCTGCGTAGCCAGGTCATCAACTGACGAAGCGTCTGCATGACCAATGAGGACCACTGGACTACGCCCTTCAAGCACGAGCCCCATGCCCGACGTACTGCACAAGTAGCGCAACACCCTCTTTGCTGCAGCCATGTCCTCAGGTCGGTGTCTCCCAGGAGCAACATAGCGTGCCAGAATGCTAAGAGGGTATGCAAGGTCAGGTTGAGTGCAGGTTATCAGGTACATGAGGCAGCCAACAAGCTCTGGGTATGGGCCACTCGGCTCTACGGACTCATCCGAAGGCAGAGCTGAGAGCGAGTGGCGAGTAGACAGAGGAGTGGCCTGAGGCGAGGAGTACGTGAAGCCGAAGCGCTAAAGGACCTGCTGCACCATGTGTGACTGAGTCAGGGTAATGGTGCGCTGTGCTCTGTCCCGAGTGATCTGCAAGCCAAGGTAGCTGCGCAGTTCACCCAGGTCTGTGCACGTGTGTCTCTTCTGCAGCTCGGACTTCACGTGGGCGAGTCCAGCAGTGTCAGCTGTGGCAAAGACCAAGTCGTCGACGTACACGAGGATGTAGAACGGCGGCAAAAAGGTGTTGGTGCGTAGAAACATCGACGGGTCGGCAGTAGAAGGAGCAAACCCAAGAGCCGCAAGTGTAGTCCTCAGTGTGTCGTGCCACTGACGGGGCGCCTGGCGGAGACCGTAGACTGGCCGCTGGAGGCTCCACTAGGTACCAGGAGGAAACGACCCAGTGAAGCCAGGTGGGCGGCGCAGCCAGATCTCCTCGTGCAGGCTGCCTTGCAGGAAAGCAGTGCTGAAGTCAAGAGAGTTAAGCTCGTAGTCGCGCTGAGCGGCTATGTGCAGCAACACCTGAAGAGTGGTCATCTTGGGGGTGGGAGAGAATGTTATGTGATGCTATCATTTGCATTCACGTCTGTCTGCCTCCCATCATGTGTTCGTGCGTTGCATGTGTGAAATGAGCGTGCGCAAGAATTTGTGTTTGATGTGGTTTGATTTTTCTGAGTGTGTGTGAATGTTATTTGGCTTGAGCAGATATCTGAAGTGACTCCTCTGCTCAAGAGCTTTCCGACGAACCAAGTATCGCTTCAATCGGAGCACGAACAAGAAAGTTACGAAAGTTGGAGTTCGTATGCTTTTGATATTTGGTTGTGGTGACTATGGGAAGTTGTGGGGTTGACTCAATATGGGGTACAGACTTTTGGGGGTTGGGAAACTCGTCACTACTACTGTAGTTGCTGCCAATTGGTTGGGAGAAACCAAACCAGGTTGGCAAGTGTGGCCAAGTTGGGTTGAGGTGGATTGTGGAGGTTGGGATAGTGACAAAGGTCAAAGTTGGGTTGCCTATGGGGAAGGGAATTGTGTGGCATGGAGTTTCCTTGGTTGGGGACTGTCTTGGGACCTTCCTTCTCGTCCTCCTCATCCCATCCTACCTGGTTTAGTGCTACTCTAACTCTCTTGTGTGCAACTCTTGTGAACTTGTGAAGCTATTGTGAGTGAATTTAATTTCTATGTGGCAGCATACCCCCTGGTGCGCCGAGAAGCATAACTCGAGATTTACTCCACCTTTCGATACGATTCAAATTGGGAATGATAGCCACAAACAAGGGCTATGACATACTCGAGTTTGAGACGATTCTAACGGTGCACGTTTCGTCGACAACGTTTCTTGTGAAGTCGCGGTTTCTGTCCAGAATTTCAGGCCAACGATTTTGAGAAATTTTAGCCACCTAATCTTCGTAGACTCCATCCTTAGTCTCTAACAAGTGGTATCAGAGCTGATTAAGGACTTTGTGGAGAGTCTACTGAAGTGTGAAGACCCTCCTAGACCCACCATGGCCTGTGGGCGTGCCTAAGTGGAGTTCTGGAGGTTGGATGTGACTTCCGCTAAGGGGAAACTCTGCCGAAATTTCGTTGGCGCCGTCACTTGTGAAGATTGTGTGGATCTACATTGTGACCAGCAAAGGGGGGAGCTGAAACCTCTGATTGGGAGCAGAGGAGATGAATCAAGGGAGTGGAGATGCAGCTGAGAAGAGGAGTGAACCGCCACCATCCAAGATCGAAGCTTTGGATGGCTCCAACTACGAGGAATGGAGCGGGCGGATGCGGAGCGCCTTCAAGCGCTACAAGCTGCTGAAAATTGCAATGGGAGAGGAGAAGATGCCGGGGGAAGGAGACGCCCGCGATCGTTGGATTGAGAAGAGCGCGGTGCTGTACGACTTGATTCTACAGTCGGTCAACAACGACATGTTCCAGCATATCAAGGATTTGGTGGAGCTCGATGACTCGGGACCGAAGGCGTGGAAGCTGCTACGCGACGTGGTTCAACCCAACACGCTGCCGATGGTGATCGTATTGGAGAAGGAGTTGGCTGCCCTCTCCATGCGGCCGGGAGATGATGTGAAGCCGGTCCTTGACAAGATCAAGGACACCTATGCGAGGATGGCAGCGGCGGGCAGCGAAGTGTCGCAGATGCAACAATGCACCAAGATCATCTCGGTGCTCGACAACTCGTGGGACAACCTCATCCCCACCCTCAACGTTCAGCAGGACAAATGGACGCCTGAGTGGCTACGGCAGCAGATCCTGCAGGAGGACTTCCGCAGGCGCCACACTGGAGGTGGTGCTGCCAACAAAACTGTTGAGGGGTATGGAGCTGCAGGAGGCAGCAGAGGGAGAGGGGGAGGGAGAGGCCGAGGCCGTGGGAGAGGCTTTGGCAGAGGGAGAGGCCGAGGTGACTACAATGAGGGGCATAGGAGCTCTGGTGGCAGGGGGAGTACCCGAATGGAGGGTGCGTGCTGGTACTGCAAGAAGGCTGGACACCCATGGTTTAAGTGTTTCAGCCGGCCTGAAGGATGGGCGCCTCCAGGCATGAAGCCGCCAAGTGGTGAACGTGCACGAGGTGGTGCTGTGCAAGGTTCAGGTGCACAAGGTGATGGTGCACAAGGTAAAGCCGACCCTGGGATGTTCCTCATGGTTGAGGACGTGCAAGGGAGTGGGGGTGATGTGGGTTCAGTTGGGAAGGTTGTGATGCACCCCCTCACTCACTGGGTGATCGATTCAGGTTGCACGAGTCATATGACCACACGGGCAGATTTGCTTGATGAGGTAAAACCTCCTGGGAAGATCAAGTTTGTGGCTGCCGCTTCAGGTGCTTTGCTCCCTGTGATTGGTGTTGGGAATGCTAAGGTGATGGGAGCCAATGGGGGGCTTGTGGGGCTGGGAAATGTGCTGTTGGTTGAAGGTTTATCCGCTAACCTCCTCTCTGTGCGCCGGCTGCAGAAAAGCAAGGCCAAAGTTACGTTCGGCCCAACCTGCTGCCGTGCAAAGCTTGGGAAGTTGCTGCTGTGGAACTTGGAGGAGAAGAGCAGCTGCATCAAGGACCTGTGGCAGCTGCCCATCATCCCTTGGAAGGGGAAACCACCAGCAACGGCAAAGGTAGCGGCAGCGGCTAAAGCAACTGCGGGAGGAGAGGAGATTGCACCAACTGCTGGGGCCCTGGATGCAGTCAAGAAGGTGCAGCAGCCACAACAGCCACATGGTGAGGTGCTTGCTGGTGTGGATGCGACAGCTGCATGGGCAAAGGCTTCATCTGGGAGTGGTGAGGCTGATTGGGAGACGTGGCATGAGAGGCTGTGCCATGTGAACATTCCTATGCTGCAGAAGTTGGTAAAGGATGGGTGCTTGAAGGGGCTGGAGGTGAAGGGGGGAGCAAAGGAGATTGGGAGCTGCCCTACCTGCCTTGAGACCAAATTCACGAAGTTTCCCTTCAGCAGCAGCACAGGACCAGCAAAGGCACCACTTGCACTAGTGCACATGGATGTGGTGGGCCCCACGAGGGCCCTTTCTCTCTCGGGCAGCCGCTACTTCTTGACAATTGTGGACGACCACACGCGTGCGGTGTGGGTGTACCCTCTCAAGACTAAGGGGGAGGTGGCAGCGGCTGTTCTTAAGGAGTGGATGCCGAGAGCACAAAGGGAGAGCGGACACAAGGTGAAGGTGATCCGCACTGACAACGGAGGAGAGTTCATCGGCGCTGATTTTGAGAAGGAGCTGAAGCGGAAGGGGATCCAGCATCAGCTCACAGTGCCTTACAACCCTCAGCAGAATGGCGTGGCTGAGCGGTTCAACCGGACCCTGCAGGAAGGTGCTCGCACTCTCCTTGGGCGTGCAGGGCTGCCGGATCCGTTTTGGGTGACAGCACTGCGGCAGGTCGTTGTTGTGAAGAACCGGGTGCTGGCGACTGTGGGGGACAAGCAATGGGTCCCCTACACCAAGTGGTATGGGAGTGCGCCTGCAGTCAACATGCTGAGAACTTATGGCTGCATGGTGGTGTTTCATGTGCCTAAGGAGAAGAGGGGAAAACTAGAAGCTTCTGGGAGATGGGGTGTGCACTTGGGGCTTGCTAAGGATCACAAGGGCTGGCTGATTTGGGACTTGACCAGCCAGCAGCTGACTGTGTCGAGGGATGTGAAGTTCCTTGAGTCCTTGTACTACAAGGAGTGGAAGCAGCAGCAGCAGAAGCTTCCCACTACACCGCTGATCATTGAGGCTGATGAGGTGCAGCGGCCTTCGAGGCAAGTGCAGGTCACTGTCTCAGAGGAGGAGATTTCTGGGGTGACTGAGGATGGGGGAGAACCTGAGGTGGAGGAGCAGCAGCAGCAGCAGCAGCAGCCGCAGCAGCAGCAGCAGCCACAGCAGCAGCAGCAAGGTGCTCCACAAGGTGCCGCGCGTCCGGCTGACCGTCCCCGGAGGGAAGTGCGCCCTCCTAACCGGCTGACCTATCCGAGCTTTGGCAAGCCAAAGGTGGTACGGGCTGGGAGTGTGGCTGAGCAGTATGATGAGGATGAGATAGCACACTGCTACTGGGCAGCCGTCCCTGAGCCCAAGACGTTAGCCGAGGCATTGAGCGGGCCCGACGCTGAGAAGTGGAAGCAGAGTGTGAAGGAGGAGTATGACTCTCTGCTGGAGAATGAGACGTGGGAGCTGTGTGAGCTGCCACCTGGGAAGAAGGCCATTTCTTCTAAGCTGATCTTCAGGCATAAGTACGGACCCGATGGGGAGCTGACCCGCTACAAGTCAAGGCTTGTGGCTAAGGGGTTCCAACAGACAAAGGGGAAGGATTTTGATGATATCTTTGCTCCTGTAGGGAAAGGCACTACACTGAGGACGATGTTGGCAATGGCTGCAAACCGTGGCTGGAAGATCAAGCAGATGGACATAATCACTGCATTCCTCAATGGAATCATTCTGGAGGAGCTGTACATGCTGCAGCCTGAGGGGTTGGATGATGGGAGCGGCAGGGTGTGCAGGCTCAAGAAGGCCATCTATGGCCCTTCATCATGGGGCAAAGGAGGTGGTGTGGCTGAGGCGTTTGTTGGAGGAAATCGGAGTGTGTCAGAGGGAGCCGACTGTGATTTTCTGTGACAATGAGTCGGCGGTGAAGCTTGCGAAGAATGCCTGTCTTCATGGCTTGACAAAGCACATCAGGCCTAAGTGGCACTGGGTGAGGAGGCTCCTGGACAAGGAGGTGCGGCTAGAGATTGTGAAGACCCATCAGCAGGCGGCTGACATTCTCACCAAGCGCCTGGCTGAATCTGAGCATTGGAAGGGCATGAAGCTTGCTGGGATGAGTGTGCATTGAGAGTGCATGCTTGAGCTATGGAATGTGGGATGATGGTTGGCAGCCAGAGGGGGAGTTTGTTATGTGATGCTATCATTTGCATTCACGTCTGTCTGCCTCCCATCATGTGTTCGTGCGTTGCATGTGTGAAATGAGCGTGCGCAAGAATTTGTGTTTGATGTGGTTTGATTTTTCTGAGTGTGTGTGAATGTTATTTGGCTTGAGCAGATATCTGAAGTGACTCCTCTGCTCAAGAGCTTTCCGACGAACCAAGTATCGCTTCAATCGGAGCACGAACAAGAAAGTTACGAAAGTTGGAGTTCGTATGCTTTTGATATTTGGTTGTGGTGACTATGGGAAGTTGTGGGGTTGACTCAATATGGGGTACAGACTTTTGGGGGTTGGGAAACTCGTCACTACTACTGTAGTTGCTGCCAATTGGTTGGGAGAAACCAAACCAGGTTGGCAAGTGTGGCCAAGTTGGGTTGAGGTGGATTGTGGAGGTTGGGATAGTGACAAAGGTCAAAGTTGGGTTGCCTATGGGGAAGGGAATTGTGTGGCATGGAGTTTCCTTGGTTGGGGACTGTCTTGGGACCTTCCTTCTCGTCCTCCTCATCCCATCCTACCTGGTTTAGTGCTACTCTAACTCTCTTGTGTGCAACTCTTGTGAACTTGTGAAGCTATTGTGAGTGAATTTAATTTCTATGTGGCAGCATACCCCCTGGTGCGCCGAGAAGCATAACTCGAGATTTACTCCACCTTTCGATACGATTCAAATTGGGAATGATAGCCACAAACAAGGGCTATGACATACTCGAGTTTGAGACGATTCTAACGGTGCACGTTTCGTCGACAACGTTTCTTGTGAAGTCGCGGTTTCTGTCCAGAATTTCAGGCCAACGATTTTGAGAAATTTTAGCCACCTAATCTTCGTAGACTCCATCCTTAGTCTCTAACAAGTGGTATCAGAGCTGATTAAGGACTTTGTGGAGAGTCTACTGAAGTGTGAAGACCCTCCTAGACCCACCATGGCCTGTGGGCGTGCCTAAGTGGAGTTCTGGAGGTTGGATGTGACTTCCGCTAAGGGGAAACTCTGCCGAAATTTCGTTGGCGCCGTCACTTGTGAAGATTGTGTGGATCTACATTGTGACCAGCAAAGGGGGGAGCTGAAACCTCTGATTGGGAGCAGAGGAGATGAATCAAGGGAGTGGAGATGCAGCTGAGAAGAGGAGTGAACCGCCACCATCCAAGATCGAAGCTTTGGATGGCTCCAACTACGAGGAATGGAGCGGGCGGATGCGGAGCGCCTTCAAGCGCTACAAGCTGCTGAAAATTGCAATGGGAGAGGAGAAGATGCCGGGGGAAGGAGACGCCCGCGATCGTTGGATTGAGAAGAGCGCGGTGCTGTACGACTTGATTCTACAGTCGGTCAACAACGACATGTTCCAGCATATCAAGGATTTGGTGGAGCTCGATGACTCGGGACCGAAGGCGTGGAAGCTGCTACGCGACGTGGTTCAACCCAACACGCTGCCGATGGTGATCGTATTGGAGAAGGAGTTGGCTGCCCTCTCCATGCGGCCGGGAGATGATGTGAAGCCGGTCCTTGACAAGATCAAGGACACCTATGCGAGGATGGCAGCGGCGGGCAGCGAAGTGTCGCAGATGCAACAATGCACCAAGATCATCTCGGTGCTCGACAACTCGTGGGACAACCTCATCCCCACCCTCAACGTTCAGCAGGACAAATGGACGCCTGAGTGGCTACGGCAGCAGATCCTGCAGGAGGACTTCCGCAGGCGCCACACTGGAGGTGGTGCTGCCAACAAAACTGTTGAGGGGTATGGAGCTGCAGGAGGCAGCAGAGGGAGAGGGGGAGGGAGAGGCCGAGGCCGTGGGAGAGGCTTTGGCAGAGGGAGAGGCCGAGGTGACTACAATGAGGGGCATAGGAGCTCTGGTGGCAGGGGGAGTACCCGAATGGAGGGTGCGTGCTGGTACTGCAAGAAGGCTGGACACCCATGGTTTAAGTGTTTCAGCCGGCCTGAAGGATGGGCGCCTCCAGGCATGAAGCCGCCAAGTGGTGAACGTGCACGAGGTGGTGCTGTGCAAGGTTCAGGTGCACAAGGTGATGGTGCACAAGGTAAAGCCGACCCTGGGATGTTCCTCATGGTTGAGGACGTGCAAGGGAGTGGGGGTGATGTGGGTTCAGTTGGGAAGGTTGTGATGCACCCCCTCACTCACTGGGTGATCGATTCAGGTTGCACGAGTCATATGACCACACGGGCAGATTTGCTTGATGAGGTAAAACCTCCTGGGAAGATCAAGTTTGTGGCTGCCGCTTCAGGTGCTTTGCTCCCTGTGATTGGTGTTGGGAATGCTAAGGTGATGGGAGCCAATGGGGGGCTTGTGGGGCTGGGAAATGTGCTGTTGGTTGAAGGTTTATCCGCTAACCTCCTCTCTGTGCGCCGGCTGCAGAAAAGCAAGGCCAAAGTTACGTTCGGCCCAACCTGCTGCCGTGCAAAGCTTGGGAAGTTGCTGCTGTGGAACTTGGAGGAGAAGAGCAGCTGCATCAAGGACCTGTGGCAGCTGCCCATCATCCCTTGGAAGGGGAAACCACCAGCAACGGCAAAGGTAGCGGCAGCGGCTAAAGCAACTGCGGGAGGAGAGGAGATTGCACCAACTGCTGGGGCCCTGGATGCAGTCAAGAAGGTGCAGCAGCCACAACAGCCACATGGTGAGGTGCTTGCTGGTGTGGATGCGACAGCTGCATGGGCAAAGGCTTCATCTGGGAGTGGTGAGGCTGATTGGGAGACGTGGCATGAGAGGCTGTGCCATGTGAACATTCCTATGCTGCAGAAGTTGGTAAAGGATGGGTGCTTGAAGGGGCTGGAGGTGAAGGGGGGAGCAAAGGAGATTGGGAGCTGCCCTACCTGCCTTGAGACCAAATTCACGAAGTTTCCCTTCAGCAGCAGCACAGGACCAGCAAAGGCACCACTTGCACTAGTGCACATGGATGTGGTGGGCCCCACGAGGGCCCTTTCTCTCTCGGGCAGCCGCTACTTCTTGACAATTGTGGACGACCACACGCGTGCGGTGTGGGTGTACCCTCTCAAGACTAAGGGGGAGGTGGCAGCGGCTGTTCTTAAGGAGTGGATGCCGAGAGCACAAAGGGAGAGCGGACACAAGGTGAAGGTGATCCGCACTGACAACGGAGGAGAGTTCATCGGCGCTGATTTTGAGAAGGAGCTGAAGCGGAAGGGGATCCAGCATCAGCTCACAGTGCCTTACAACCCTCAGCAGAATGGCGTGGCTGAGCGGTTCAACCGGACCCTGCAGGAAGGTGCTCGCACTCTCCTTGGGCGTGCAGGGCTGCCGGATCCGTTTTGGGTGACAGCACTGCGGCAGGTCGTTGTTGTGAAGAACCGGGTGCTGGCGACTGTGGGGGACAAGCAATGGGTCCCCTACACCAAGTGGTATGGGAGTGCGCCTGCAGTCAACATGCTGAGAACTTATGGCTGCATGGTGGTGTTTCATGTGCCTAAGGAGAAGAGGGGAAAACTAGAAGCTTCTGGGAGATGGGGTGTGCACTTGGGGCTTGCTAAGGATCACAAGGGCTGGCTGATTTGGGACTTGACCAGCCAGCAGCTGACTGTGTCGAGGGATGTGAAGTTCCTTGAGTCCTTGTACTACAAGGAGTGGAAGCAGCAGCAGCAGAAGCTTCCCACTACACCGCTGATCATTGAGGCTGATGAGGTGCAGCGGCCTTCGAGGCAAGTGCAGGTCACTGTCTCAGAGGAGGAGATTTCTGGGGTGACTGAGGATGGGGGAGAACCTGAGGTGGAGGAGCAGCAGCAGCAGCAGCAGCAGCCGCAGCAGCAGCAGCAGCCACAGCAGCAGCAGCAAGGTGCTCCACAAGGTGCCGCGCGTCCGGCTGACCGTCCCCGGAGGGAAGTGCGCCCTCCTAACCGGCTGACCTATCCGAGCTTTGGCAAGCCAAAGGTGGTACGGGCTGGGAGTGTGGCTGAGCAGTATGATGAGGATGAGATAGCACACTGCTACTGGGCAGCCGTCCCTGAGCCCAAGACGTTAGCCGAGGCATTGAGCGGGCCCGACGCTGAGAAGTGGAAGCAGAGTGTGAAGGAGGAGTATGACTCTCTGCTGGAGAATGAGACGTGGGAGCTGTGTGAGCTGCCACCTGGGAAGAAGGCCATTTCTTCTAAGCTGATCTTCAGGCATAAGTACGGACCCGATGGGGAGCTGACCCGCTACAAGTCAAGGCTTGTGGCTAAGGGGTTCCAACAGACAAAGGGGAAGGATTTTGATGATATCTTTGCTCCTGTAGGGAAAGGCACTACACTGAGGACGATGTTGGCAATGGCTGCAAACCGTGGCTGGAAGATCAAGCAGATGGACATAATCACTGCATTCCTCAATGGAATCATTCTGGAGGAGCTGTACATGCTGCAGCCTGAGGGGTTGGATGATGGGAGCGGCAGGGTGTGCAGGCTCAAGAAGGCCATCTATGGCCCTTCATCATGGGGCAAAGGAGGTGGTGTGGCTGAGGCGTTTGTTGGAGGAAATCGGAGTGTGTCAGAGGGAGCCGACTGTGATTTTCTGTGACAATGAGTCGGCGGTGAAGCTTGCGAAGAATGCCTGTCTTCATGGCTTGACAAAGCACATCAGGCCTAAGTGGCACTGGGTGAGGAGGCTCCTGGACAAGGAGGTGCGGCTAGAGATTGTGAAGACCCATCAGCAGGCGGCTGACATTCTCACCAAGCGCCTGGCTGAATCTGAGCATTGGAAGGGCATGAAGCTTGCTGGGATGAGTGTGCATTGAGAGTGCATGCTTGAGCTATGGAATGTGGGATGATGGTTGGCAGCCAGAGGGGGAGTTTGTTATGTGATGCTATCATTTGCATTCACGTCTGTCTGCCTCCCATCATGTGTTCGTGCGTTGCATGTGTGAAATGAGCGTGCGCAAGAATTTGTGTTTGATGTGGTTTGATTTTTCTGAGTGTGTGTGAATGTTATTTGGCTTGAGCAGATATCTGAAGTGACTCCTCTGCTCAAGAGCTTTCCGACGAACCAAGTATCGCTTCAATCGGAGCACGAACAAGAAAGTTACGAAAGTTGGAGTTCGTATGCTTTTGATATTTGGTTGTGGTGACTATGGGAAGTTGTGGGGTTGACTCAATATGGGGTACAGACTTTTGGGGGTTGGGAAACTCGTCACTACTACTGTAGTTGCTGCCAATTGGTTGGGAGAAACCAAACCAGGTTGGCAAGTGTGGCCAAGTTGGGTTGAGGTGGATTGTGGAGGTTGGGATAGTGACAAAGGTCAAAGTTGGGTTGCCTATGGGGAAGGGAATTGTGTGGCATGGAGTTTCCTTGGTTGGGGACTGTCTTGGGACCTTCCTTCTCGTCCTCCTCATCCCATCCTACCTGGTTTAGTGCTACTCTAACTCTCTTGTGTGCAACTCTTGTGAACTTGTGAAACTATTGTGAGTGAATTTAATTTCTATGTGGCAGCATACCCCCTGGTGCGCCGAGAAGCATAACTCGAGATTTACTCCACCTTTCGATACGATTCAAATTGGGAATGATAGCCACAAACAAGGGCTATGACATACTCGAGTTTGAGACGATTCTAACGGTGCACGTTTCGTCGACAACGTTTCTTGTGAAGTCGCGGTTTCTGTCCAGAATTTCAGGCCAACGATTTTGAGAAATTTTAGCCACCTAATCTTCGTAGACTCCATCCTTAGTCTCTAACAGAGAAGGTCTGAAAGTAGTCAACTCCCTGTCGCTGAATGAAGCCTCGAGCCACGTAACGTGCCTTGAAGACAGGCGGAGAACTCGACGGCCGCTTCACCCTGAAGATCCACATGCCACTGACGATGTTCGCCCCAGGTGGGGGAACCTCGTCGACGTAGGTGCCTATGGACTTCCAGGAAGCCATCTCTACGTCCATGGCTGCCTGCCACTGAGAGGAGTAGGGACCCTCTATCGCCTCTGCGTAAGAACGCGGAGTGAAGATGTCTGGTGCATCCGGGTCTCCCTCAGGGGCAAGCAGCATGGACACGAGATGAGGTGAAGCAATAGCAAAACACTGGAACTCCTCCTGCCTGTCCTCAAGGACGTCCGTGCCAAGGGCACACTCACCCCCGACGGACGGAGGACAGACAGACTCAGACTCAGCAACAAGACTAGCAGCGTAGTCTAGACGATAGTGAGCAGCGAAGTCGACAAGCTCAGCAACTAAGGCAGACGCAGCAGTGGACTCAAAGGAAGGGTCAGTGACAGCAGTAGCAAGGAGACGCGTGACAGTGAGACTTGTAGCACAAAGGGAGTCCGACTCTTAGTCAGGAAGAGCAGGAAGAGAGGACTCTGGAGGAGACGGCAAAGGGATACGCAGCGAAGCAGTGGAAGGACGCAGAGACATCCGGTGCGTACCGGGACAGGAGGAGGACGCTGACGCGAACCACGACCACCAGTGCGAGCAGCACGGACAGGCGACGCAGGACGAGATGAGGCTCACGACGCTCAGCAAGACCTCTAGTAGGACCAGTGTAGGGACAAGGAGCAGGCAGAGGGGAGGCGGGCTGTAACTGTGTCTCGGACAGGACAGGCAGTGGACACTCTAGGGGAGGAGCAGGACTGGTAGAGGGCGGAAAACCAAGAACCTGCTCAAGGAGCGGAACGAAGTACGGCCGCGGCCGTGCAGCACCCCCAGAACCAGCAGGAATAGCAGCTCCAGCACCAGCACCCCCAACGGCAGCACCAGCTCCAGTAGCACCCCCAGCTCCAGCCGCGCCAGCAGCACCAGCTCTAGCAGCGCCAACACCAGCGCCCTCAGAAGCACTAGCACCAGCAGCACTTCCAGCGCCAACACCCCCAGCAGCTCAAAATCCAGCTCCAGCAGCACCAGTACCTCCAGTACGAGCACCTCCGGGACCCGTGGAACCAGCACCCTCAGCAGCAGTAGAACCTCCAACACCAGCAGCACCTCCAGCTCCAGCAGCACGGCTCCAGCGCCGAGCAAACCACTCGCGCAGCTCCTGTGGAGAGAGTAGCTCTCGCCGGGACGAAGCACCTGAAGGACCTCTAGACCCAGTACCGCCAGACGCCACACGAGCAGGCCAAGCACCCTCAGGCTCCACACCCCAAGTCTCAGCACCCCCAGGCTCAGCACCCCCAGGCTCAGCACCCCCAGAGTCAGCACCCCCAAGCTCAGCATCCCCAAGCTCAGCACCCCAAGGCTCAGCACCCCCAGAGTCAGCACCCCCAGGCTCAGCACCCCCAGACCCCGCACCCGCAGGCGCAGCACCCCCAGCAGTACCAGAGTCAACAGCTGCCTCGACAGGCTCGAGTGCAGGACACACCAAAGGGGGCAGGACCCTGAGGGGGAATGGGGTCTACCTGGGGGGGACCTGGCACGAGGAAGAGCGGAGGCGGGGGGAGGGGTGCAGTGCGGTAGGGGAAGAGACGGTAGTAGGGAACCGACTCGTCAAACGTGACGTCCTGGGAGGACAGAACACGGCGCGAGGTGGGGTGGTAAAACTGCCAACCAGGCGCGTCAGGGGGGAAGCCAAGGAAGACGCAAGGAACAGCACGAGGGGACAGCTTGTCCGCAGACAAGCCGCGAACAAATGCCCGAGATCCCCAGACACGGAACGCAGACGCATCGCCAACCTTCCCCGTCCACCGCAGAGCAGGGGAGGTCTCAGGCATGGAGACCCGGGGCTGAAGGTTGATCTAATGCGCCGCGTACTGGACCGCGAATGGCCACAGAAAATGGGGAGCAGCCGCATGGATCATGGACGTACGAGCGACGTCCATGACCATGCCAATGCGGCGCTCAGCAATCCCATTTTGCTGTGGAGAGGTCGGAAGCGTGAACGTCTGGCGGATGCCTCGTGCACGACAGAAGGCTCGCAGAAGGTCAGAGGAAAACTCTCCGCCTCTGTCGGAGTGCAGGCGCAGACCAGGAAAGTCCGAGCCGAAACTCTCTCTGAGCTGGAGACGAGCTGCGCGGATCCAGTCGATCAACACCTCAGTGACCTAACCCTTGCTGCGCAAGGGGAAGACCGTGATGTAACGCGAGTAGTCGTCAACCACCAGCAGGAAGTAACGCTCGTGACCCTGTCCACGGACGCGGGCTGGGCCCCACACGTCCATGTGAAGCGTCTGCATCGGAGCCTCTGTCGGAGGAAACTCGGAGGAGTGAGGTGCGGCGCGCTGCCGCCCCTTGACACAGGGAACGCAGGTAGGGGCAGGCCCCGGAGGAAGGGGAGGGAGGGACCGGGGGAGACCAGAGACAAGGACACGGGAGGCCATTCCTCAGAGACGAGGTAGGGAGGGGTGACCAAGGCGGTGGTGCCAAAGGAGAGTCTGGTGAGACAGGAGACGACACAAGCAGGGGGCAGACTCAGGACCAGACATGGACGCGGCAGCAAACACCTGACCCGATGCAGCTACCTGACCAGACTCAGCGACCGGAGGAGACTCAGTGGTCAGTGTGTACAGGCTCGATCCCGGCCGATGGGTAAACGTGGCCAAGTGTCGGCCTGTCCGAGCACACGTAGAGTGTGTCATTAGCTGACTCGCAGGAGTGAACTACTGAACCCCTCCATACTGTAGGTCAGCACCACTCACCAAGTTTGTAGAGAACGAGGGGAGGTAAAGACCTGACAGGGTGCCAGAAGGGGCCGCCGGACACGGTAGGACAGTGGAGTAGTGGGCAAGGACAGGACCCCCAGAGGGGTCTGCCATAAAGATTGCTACTGGCCGACTAAGTGGCGTGAGTGTGGTGCGGTCTCGAAAGAAGGAGCGGGAAGCACCCGAGTCAAGGGTGAAGGTGTGAAAGGCCTGCGCCGACGTGGTACGTGAGAGAGCAGACGCACCAGCACCTGGGGCAGCACACGCACTAGCACCTAGAGCAGCAGCCTCACCAGCACCTACAGCAGCAGCCTCAATGCCCAGGTCAGGCGGGACACACAGGTAATAGTCACCCTCATCACTAGTAGACACAGCATACATGGCAGCAAGAATAGCATCAAAGTCTAGATCAAAGATGGCAACTCCCGACCTAAAGAGCTCGCCCCAGCAAGGGATCTCAATGGCGCCAGGGAACTGGAGACGCCAAGCGTTCGTGGGGTGCGGGCCTCCGCACGTCTCACCAGTGCGGTTGCCGGTACGCAGGACGTAGGTACAAGGACCAGCACCCCCACCCGGCTGACGCGCAGCGTACCAATCACGAAGCTGCTGGGGGGACGGGGTCTCACGAGCGCGCTGCTGATGCTGGCGCGGACGACCACCGGAGCCACCTCTCTGCGCAGAGCCACCCCGACCAGCGCCACCGCCGCCGCCGCCACCTCCACTACCGCCGCCACCGCCGCCTCCTCCGCTCCCGTCGCCACCGCCGCCGCCTCAACCGCCTCCACTGCCGCCACCAACACCCCCACTCCCGCCACCACCCCAACCACCACCCCCACCCCCTCCGCCACCTCCACCGCCACCTCCACCGCCCCCGCCAGCTCCTCCAGCGCCCTTGCCCCCCTTGCCCTTGCCAGTGCGGCGTCTCCCGCTAGGGGCAGACGCCGCGCCGACCGACTCAAGACAACTAGGTCGGCCGCAGCAGTAGAGGCAACAGAGGGCAAGAGGGGGGAGGGGGAACACCCCTCAAAGAAGGGGGTACGAGGGTCACCACGAGAGGCTCTTACAGCGACTATACTCTTCTCTGCTGCCATGAGGCGCTCCTCGAGGAGGTCAACGGTGAGAGTGGTGGGGCAAACAGAGAGGAAGTGGTCCCTGACCGAGCGAAGGGAGTCAGGGAGCCGGGTGACTATGTAGTAGAGGGTGATGTACATGGGGGGGGGTTCTTGGCGCAGAACTCAGTAGGAAGTGCAGCGCGGTAGCGTGTGTCACTAGTGCGAAGGTGCGTAGTGAGGTCAACGACTGTGGGAAAAGCGGCGAGGTCAGGGAACAGGTACGGCAGCATGAGGCGGCTAAGGGCAGCAGTGGTAGGGGAAGAGTAGCGTGCAACTACAGCGTCGTACAAGGTCTTAGCACTCTTGTACTGACTAAAGTGTGCACGCTCAGCGGTCGGTAAGTGACGGCGCAGCAAGACGGGCAGCAGCATCGCGTGTGGCCCACTGTGAGCGAACATTGCTGTCAGCATCAGCAGGCGGGACAGAGAAGGCACCAGACCTGAGATCGAATAGGGAGAGAGCGTCTGCCCTATCGCACTGTAGGAAAAGCTGAAGGTCATCGACCCAGACCTCAAAGTCAACAGCTCGACCCACAGCATCAAAGGTAAGGACACTGGGGGTAGCCATGACAGCAGCAGCCTAGCGGTGAGAGCAGCAGGCTAGAGGTGGCCGCAGTAGCAGAGGTGCTGCGCGAAAGTGCTCTTACCAGACCGTTGGTTAAGGCTGCAGTGGCAGTTGTGGCCGCGCCTTGACGGCGGCGGCTACTCGAGGGCGGCAGCGGCTCGGCGACACGGCGGCGGCTCGGCGCCCAGCTCCGAGGCGGCTCAGCGTCTCGGCGGTGGCTGCTCGGCCGTGGCGGCTCAACGGTGGCAGCGGCTGCTGCGGCTCGGCGGCTCGGCGGCTCGGCAGCTCGGCGGCTCGGCGGCGGCCGCAAGAGGGCGGCAGGAGGGCCGCGAGAGGGCGGCAACGGGGCCGCGAGAGGGCGGCGACGGGGCCGCAAGGGCGGCGACGGGGCCACAAGGGAGGTGACGGGGCCGCAAGGGCGGCGACGGGGTCGCAAGGGCGGCGACGGGGCCGCAAGGGCGGCGACGGGGCCGCAAGGGCGGCGACGGGGCCGTTGAGGGCAGCGACGGGGCCGCGAGAGGGCGGCGACGGGGCCGCTGTGGATGGCGACGGGGCCGTGAGAGGGGCGGCGACGGGGCCGCTGAGGGCGGCGACGGGGTCGCTGCGGGCGGCGAAGGGGCCGCTGAGGGCGGCGACGGGGCCGCAAGGGCAGCGACGGGGCCGTGAGAGGCGGCGACGGGGCCGCTGCGGGCGGCGACGGGGCCGCTGCGGGCGGCGTCGGGGCTGCTGAGGGCGGCGTCGGGGCCGCTGCGGGCGGCGACGGGGCCGCTGAGGGCGGCGATGGGGCCGCTGCGGGCGGCTATTGGGCCGCTGCGGGCGGCTACTGGGCCGCTGAGGGCGGCGACGGGGCCTCTAAGGACAGCGACGGGGCCGTAATAGGCGGCGACGGGACCGCCAAGGGCGGCGACGGGGCCGCTAAGGGGACGCGACTCGACGGGAGGACGGCCCACGGGGCGCGCCTCGGGCAGGGGCGACTCGCACTCCGGGCAGGAAAAAAAAAAATCAGTGGTGGCCCCTAGGAAGTGTTCCCACTAGGGAACCTTGTTAAAATGAGCGAGAGATAGTGAGTTGAGAGGTGGGGCCTAGGCTTAGTAGCCTAGGCCCGAACTTAGGTATCGAACGGGTTTTCACCTAGGCGAGGTATCGAGTGAGTTGGAGAGGAGAAATTGGAGAATGTGTTTTTCACTATAGGTTTCAAGAAACATATAGCATAGGAAACAATGTTGGTGCACCACCTACAAAGTACAATAACTACACTACAACTACAAGCAGTTACAAAATATGACAAACATATTTCGACACGCCCCCATAATGCTTGTAGGTAGAAAAGTAGTTACGCCCCCTGAGGGGGTACACCATGCAAAACAATCACAAGCAACAGCAGGTACTGCAGGCGGGCTAACACTAGAGAGTTACCCCCTCCATCTCCTCACCCTCCTCCTTCCCCTCCCCCACACTGCTGCAGGAGCAGCAGAGAAGGGGGGGAAGAGAGGAGAGGTGGAGGGACGGCTGCATGTTGCCTCACACCCGCCACCCCGGTACCACTCCCCCTGCTCCCCCACATCCTCACACCTTCTCCCCCCAGCGGCAGCTGCAGCGGTGGGACTGAAAGAAGGAGGAGGGGAAGGGAGAGAGGTGACGCCACACTCCAACACCCTCCACCCCCATACCCTCCTCCCCGCGGCTGCAGGGAGACAAAGGAGGAGGGGGGTGGGAAGGAAGAAAGCCGCAGAGCGGCGAAAAGGTGTCGGTGCAGTGGTGTCAGGGGCGGCTTCAGGGAGTGCAGGGGCGGAAAGGCCCGTCGCGGGCCAGTGCCACGGGGCGCACGACGGGTAGAATAGAAGGGCCCGATCGTGTGCCTCGGGGCGCACGACGAGCAGGGCACCATCGTGTGCCACGGGGCGCACGATGGGCAGACGAAGGGCACCGTCGCGTGCCACGGGGCGCGCGACGGGCAGGGAAGGAGTCACTCGCCCGTGGGCGGGACAATGTAAAAATAAAGTCGTCACGCGCCCTAGGCGCGCGACCGGAAAACCTTAGCAGCGGAAGTGTAAAGTGGGCCCACAGGCCAGGACGAACCTAGCTCCGATAACATGTTAAAATGAGCGAGAGATAGTGAGTTGAGAGGTGGGGCCTAGGCTTAGTAGCCTAGGCCCGAACTTAGGTATCGAACGGGTTTTCACCTAGGCGAGGTATCGAGTGAGTTGGAGAGGAGAAATTGGAGAATGTGTTTTTCACTATAGGTTTCAAGAAACATATAGCATAGGAAACAATGTTGGTGCACCACCTACAAAGTACAATAACTACACTACAACTACAAGCAGTTACAAAATATGACAAACATATTTCGACAAACTTGCTCTGATATCATGTGAGAATGAACGAAAATGGATGACTAAGGAATGAGTGCGATACAAATGTGAAACCCTAGAATTGCGTACCCCTTAGTATCTAACCCGCTACAGCCTACACAGACTAGACCATATAAGTCCGACAGTTTTTGCCGACAAATACTTCAGAAGTGCATGAATCCCTAAAAGCGTAGGGAAAAGCATTCAATAATTTGAATGTTATTGCATATTCGAGTGACTCAAGTTCAAATACACCTATTAGAGCCTTTTTCGGTTTGGTTCTTGCCCAAAGAATAGTTCGGCGCCTATCATTTCGGCCGTTTTTGCAAACAAACACTTAGTATGCGCATGAATCCCTAGAAGCGTAGGGAAAAATATTCTACAACTTGAATGTTACTTCATATTCGAGTATGTCAAGTTCAAATACACCCATTAGAGCCTTTTCGGCTTGGTTCTTGCGCAAAGAATAGTTCGGCGCCTATGATTTCGGCCGTTTTTGCCGACAAACGCTTAGAGTGCGCATGAATCCCTAGAAGCGTAGGGAAAAGCATTCAACAACATGAATGTTACTGCATATTCGAGTGGCTGAAGTTCAAGTACACCTATTAGAGCATTTTCAGCTTGATTCTTGCGCAAAGCATAGCTCGGCGCCTACGATTTCGGCCGTTTTTGCTGACAAACGCTTAGTGTCAAACTTATATGCTATAGTCTGTGTAGGCTGTAGTGGGGTTGACAATATAGGGTACAACACTTTTAGGTTTTCCTACTTGTACCCACCTGTTTCCTAGTGCATTCATTCCCTCGTAATTTTCACATGGTATAGAGCAGGTTCCCTAGTGGGAACGTTCCTAGGGCCCACCACTGAAAATCGAAAATTTTCCTGCCCGGAGCGCGCTTCGCTCCTGCCCGAGTCGCGCCGCGCGTGCCTACCCTCCCGTCGCGTCCCCAGCCCTTAGCGGCCCGCCGCGCCCTCTTACGGCCTCGTAGCGGCCCCTCTCACGGCCCCTCACGGCCCCTCTCACGGCCCTTCGTGGCCCCTTCAGGCCCCTTGCGGCCCCTTCGCGGCCCCGTCGCCGCCCCTCGAGGCCCCTCGCGGCCCCTCTCACGGCCCTTCGCGGCCCCTTCGCGGCTCCCTCGCGGCCCCTCACCGCCCCTCGCAGCCCCTTCACGGCCCCTCGCGGCCCCTTCAGGGACCCGTCGCCGCCCTTCGCGGCCCTGTCGCCGCCCTTCGCGGCCCTGACGCCGCCCTTCACGGCCCCGTAGCCGCCCTTCGCGGCCCCTCGCGGCCCCTTCTCGGCCCCGTCGCCGCCCTTCGCGGCCCCTCACGGCCCCGTCTCGGCCCCGTCGCCGCCCTTCGCGGCCCCACCTCACGGCCCCTTCTCGGCCCCGTCGCCACCCTTCGCGGCCCCTCACGGCCCCTTCGCGGCCCCTTCACAGCTCCTCCGCGGCCCCTTCTCGGCTCCCTCACGGACCTGCCGCCCCGCCGTCGCCGCCCCTGCAGCAGCACCTGTCGCCGCCCCTGCAGCGGGAGCCGCCACCGCCGGTGCCGCCGACAGCAGCAGCCACCGCCGCCGCTACCGAGGCCGCAGCCGCCGACAGCAGCAGCCGCAGCCGCCACAGCCGGGGCCGCAGCCGCCGAAAGCAACAGCCGCCGCCGCCACCGCCGGGGCCGCAGCCGCCGCAGCCGCCGAAAGCAACAGCCGCCGCCGCCACCGCCGGGGCCGCAGCCGCCGCAGCCGCCGACTGCAGCCGCCGCCGACAACAGGGGCCGCCGCCGCCGTTCCGGCCCTGCCCTGCAGAGAATAGCGGCGGTCCTCTGCCGCCCTGTAGCGGCCCCGTCCCTGCCGGCGCGCCTCGGCCCTGCCCCACCACTTGCGGACCTCTACCCACCTGCCCTGGTAAGAGCACCGCCGAGCCGCGCCCCTAGCCTGATGCCACTGCTGTCATGGCTTCCCCTAGCGTTCTCGTCTTTGATGCTGAGGGTCGGGCTGTTGACTTTGAGGTCTGGGTAGATGATCTACAGCTTTTCCTACAGTGCGATAGGAAAGACGGTCTATCACTGTTCGATCTCACGTCTGGCGCCTGTGCTGCCGATGCTGACAGCACTGTTCGCTCACAGTGGGCCACACGCGATGCTGCTGCCCGTCTTGCTGTGCGTAGTCACTTGCCGTCCTCTGAGCGCGCGCACTTTAGTCAGTACAAGAGTGCTAAGACCTTGTACGACGCTATAGTTGCACGCTACTCTTCCCCTGCCACTGCTGCTCTTAGCCGCCTCATGCTGCCGTACCTGTCCCTGACCTAGCCGCCTTTCCCACAGTCGCTGACCTCATTACACACCTTCGCACTAGTGACACCCGCTACCGCGCTGCGCTTCCTGCTGAG
The DNA here is from genome assembly GCA_948144175.1 of Closterium sp. NIES-65. Classification (NCBI taxonomy): domain Eukaryota; kingdom Viridiplantae; phylum Streptophyta; class Zygnematophyceae; order Desmidiales; family Closteriaceae; genus Closterium; species Closterium sp. NIES-65. The sequence goes on along the minus strand of CANXME010000966.1, from coordinate 751,905 downwards.
TTCTGCGCCAAGAACCCTTCCCCCCATGTACATCACCCTCTACTACATAGTCACCCGGCTCCCTGACTCCCTTCGCTCGGTCAGGGACCACTTCCTCTCTGTTTGCCCCACCACACTCACCGTTGACCTCCTCCAGTAGGACCAGTGTATGGAGAAGGAGCAGGTAGGGGGGAGGCGGGCTGTAACTGTGACCGCGACTGGACAGGCTGTGGACACTCTAAGGGAGGAGCAGCACCAGTAGAGGGCGGGAGACCAAGAACCTGCTCAAGGAGCGGAACGAAGTATGGCCTCGGCCGCGCAGCGCCTCCAGAACCAGCAGGGACAGCACCAGTACCCCCAGCGGCAGAACCAGCGCCAGCAGCACCTCCAGCTCCAACAGCGCCAACTCCAGCACCCTCAGAAGCAGTAGCGCCAGCAGAATCACCAGCGCCAACACCCCCAGCAGCTCCAGATCCAGCAGCTCCAGCAGCTCCAGTAGCACCAACTCCAGCAGGACCATCAGCTCCAGTACCGCCAACAGCTCCAGCAATACCTCCAGCAGGACTCCCAGTCGCAGCAGCTCCAGAACCGCCAGGACGAGCACCTCCAGGACCAGCAGCAACAGTAGTACCTCCAGCTCCAGCAGCACGGCTCCAGCGCCGGGCAAACCACTCGCGCAGCTCCTGCGGAGAGAGTAGCTCCCGCCTCGACGAAGCACCATCAGAGGCCACACGAGCAGACCCAGCACCCCTAGGTTCTGCACCCCCAGGCTCCGAACCCCCAGGCTCAGTACCCCCAGGCTCCGCACCCCCAGGCTCAGCACCCCCAGACTCAGCACCCCTAGGCTCAGCACCCCCAGACTCAGCAACCCTAGGCTCAGCACCCCCAGGCTCCACAACCCCAGACCCGGCACCCGCAGGCTCAGCGCCCCTAGCAGCACCAGAGTCAACAGCTACCTCGACAGGCTCAACTGCGTCTACCTAGGACACACCTGACGGGGCAGGACCCTGAGGGGGGAGGGGGTCTACTAGAGGAGGACCTGGCGCAAGGAAGAGCGGCGGCGGGGGGAGGGGCGCAGTGCGGTAGGGGAAGAGACGGTAGTAAGGCACCGACTCGTCAAAGGTGTCGTCCTGGGAGGACAGAACACGGCGCGAGGTGGGGTGGTAAAACTACCAACCACGCGCGTCAGGGGGGAAGCCAAGGAAGACACAGGGAACAACACGGAGGAACAGCCTGTCCGCAGACAAGTCGCGGACAAACGCCCGAGATCCCCAGACCCGAAACGCAGACGCATCACCAACCTTCCCCGTCCACCGCAAGGTGGGGGAGGTCTCTGGCAAGGAGACCCGGGGCTGAAGGTTGAGCTGATGCGCTGCGTACTGAACCGCAAACGGCCACAGAAAATGGGGGGCAGCCGCATGGATCATGGACGTACGAGCGACGTCCATGACCATGCCAATGCGGCGCTCAGCAATCCCATTTTGCTGTGGAGAGGCCGGAAGCGTGAAGGTCTAGCGGATGCCCTGTGCACGATAGAAGGCTCCCAGACGGGCAGAGGAAAACTCCCCGCCTCTGTCAGAGTGCAGACGCAGAACAGGAAAGTCCGAGCCGAAACTCTCTCTCAGCTGGAGACGAGCTGCGCGGATCAAGTCGATCAACACCTCAGTGACGTCACCCTTGCTGTCCAAGGGGAAGACCGTGGTGTAACGCGAGTAGTCGTCAACCACCAATAGGAAGTAACGCTCATGACCCTGGCCACGGACGCAGGGGGGGGGCCCACACGTCCATGTGAAGAGTCTGCAGCGGAGCCTCTGTCGGAGGAAACTCGGAGGAGTGAGGGGCGGCGCGCTGTCGCCCCTCGACGCAGGGGACGCAGGTAGGGGCAGGCCCCGGAGGTAGGGGAGGGAGAGACCGGGGGAGACCAGAGACAAGGACACGGGAGGCCATGCCTTGGAGACAAGGCAGGGAGGGGTGACCAAGGCGGTGGTGCCAAAGGAGAGTCTGGTGGGACAGGAGACGACACAAGCAGGGAGCAGACTCAGGACCAGACCTGGACGCTGCAGCAAACACCTGACTCGTCGCAGCTACCTGACTAGACTCAGCAACCGGAGGAGACTCAGTAGTCAGTGTGTACAGGCTCGACCCCGGCCGACGGGTAAACGTGGCCAAGTGTCGGCCCGTACGCGCACACGTACAGTGGGTCACCCGCTGACTCGCAGGAGTGAAGTGGTCAACCCCCCGATCCTGTAGATCAGCACCACTCACCAAGTTCGTAGAGAACGAGGGGAGGTAGAGACCTGACAGGGTGCCAGAGGGGGCTGCCGGACAGGGTAAGATAGTGGAGAAGCGAGCAAGGACAGGACCCACATAGGGGTCCGCCAGGGAGACCGCAACCGGCCGACTGAGCGGCATAAGCGTGGTGCGGTCTCGAAAGAAGGAGCGGGAAGCACCCGAGTCAAGAGTGAAGGTGTGTAAGGCCTGAGCCGACGTGGCACCTGAGACAGCAGACTCAGCACCTGGGGCAGCAGACGCACTAGCACCTAGAGCAGTAGCCTCACCAGCACCTAGAGCAGCAGCCTCAATGCCCAGGTCAGGCGGAACACACAGGTAACAGTCACCCTCATCACTAGTAGGCAATGCATACATGGCAGTGAGGATAGCATCATAGTCAAGAGTATAGATATCTACCCGCAGCCGAAGCAGCTCCACCTAGTCGGGGAGCTCAGCCGCGTCGCCAAACTCCGTACGCCACGCGTCGCTCAGACGGGCGAAGCAGCGGGACTTTGCGTGACCAAGCGTCCCGCAAGGCTGACCAGTCCGAGCACCAGTGCGAATGACGTACGGACAGCGAGCAGTACCCCGTGACCCGTCACGCTGAGCGTACCACTCACGAAGCTACTAGGGCGAAAGGACCGCGCGCGGACGACGCTGAAGCTGCACCTGGCCACTACAAGCAGCTTCCGAACTACTTACTCCAGGACGACTCCCACTACGGCCACCCCTACAACCCCAACTAGCGTACCACTCACAAAGCTGTTGGGGGGTGAGGGACTCACGCGGGCGACGCTGCAGCTGCACCTGGCCAGTACAAGCAGCTGTGGAAATACTCACTCCAGGACGACTCCCACTACGGCCACCCCGACAACCCCAACTAGCGTACCACTCACGAAGCTGTTGGGGGGTGAGGGACTCACGTGGGCGATGCTGGAGCTGCATCTGGCCACGCAAGGAGCAGTAGTAGCAGTAGAAAGAGCAGTAGCAGCAAGCGCAGCAGTAACAGCAGGGCAGTGCTCACCAGTGGCTAGAAGGGCAGGCGTACGACGGCGGCAACGGCGAGGCCGCTACCACTGTAGGGCGAGAGCTCCGCGGCAGCTGCAGGGGTGGCTGCTCCAAGGGCGGCAGTTGTAGGGGCGGCTGCTCCAGGGGCGGCTGCTCCAGGGGCGGCTGCTCCAAGGGCGGCTGCTGTAGGGGCGGGTGCTCCAGGGGCGGCTGCTGCAGGGGTGGCTGCTCCAGGGGCGGCTGCTGCAGGGGCGGCTGCTGCAGTGGCGGCTGCTCCAGGGGCGGCTGCTGTAGTGGCGGCTGCTCCAGGGGCGGCTCGGCTGCTGGGCGACTCGACTGCTGGGCGGCTCGGCGGCTCGGCGGCTCGGCTTCTGGGCGGCTCGGCGGCTCGGCTGCTCGCTAGGGGCGGTGATGGGGCCGGGTAGGGGCGGCGACGGGGCCGCTAGGGGCGGCGACTGGGCCGCGTAGGGAGGGGAGCGGCGACGGGGCCGCTAGGGGCGGTGACGGGGCCGCGTAGGGGCGGTGACAGGGCCGCGTAGGGAGGGAGGAGGCGACGGGGCTGCTAGGGGCGGCGACGAGGCCGCATAGGGGCGGCGACGGGGCCGCTAGGGGCGGCGACGGGGCCGCGTAGGGTCGGCAACGGGGCCGCGTAGGGGCGGCAACGGGGCCGCGTAGGGAGGGAGGTGGCGACCGGGCCGCTAGGGGCGGCGACGGGGCCGCGTAGGGGCGGCTACGCGGCCGCTAGGGGCGGCGACGGGGCCGCGCAGGGGCGGCGACGGGGCCGCGTAGGGAGAGAGGCGGCAACGGGGCCGCTAGGGGCGTCGACGGGGCCGCTACGGGCGGCGAAAGGGCCGCGTAGGGGCGGCGACGGGGCCGCGTAGGGAGGGGAGCGGCGACGGGGCCGCTAGGGGTGGCGACGGGGCCGCGTAGGGGCGGCGGCGGGGCCGCGTAGGGAGGGGAGCGGCGACGGGGCCACTAGGGGCGGCGACGGGGCCGCTAAGGGTGGCGCGAGGGGCCGTGAGAGGGGCCTCTAAGAGAGCTCGACAGACGGGCGGCCCACAAGGCGCGCCTCGGGCAGGAGCGACTTGCGCTCCGGTCAGAAAAAAAAAAATCAGTGGTGGGCCCAAGGAAGCATTCCCACTAGGGAACCTGCTCTATACCATGTGAAAGAACAAGGAATGATTGCATTGAGCAGCATGAGGAGTACAAGTACGAAACCCTAAAGTGTTGTACCACATATGAGCTACCCCACTACAGCCTACACAGACTATAGCATATAAGTCTGACAGATTTTACTGCATATTTTAGTGGATCAAGTTTAAATACATCTATTAGAGCCTTTTGAAAAGATATGAACGAGGATGAAATGACTATGAACGAAGTGAGTACAAATAGGAAACCCTAATTTTGGTTGTACCCCCTATGGGATACCCCACTATAGCCTACAGAAACAAGTAAGCTATATGTTCTGACACACCCCCATAGGCAAAGTGGGGGAGAACAAGGGGTCACAAGACCAGTCAAGCAAAGCAAAGCAAAGCTCAGGGTGGATCACAAAGTCACCACGCATTCCGAGCACAAGTTCAAAGGCCAGAAGGCCAGTTCACATGCAAGATCATATATAGAGATATACAAGAGTCAAGTAAGCAAGAGCAAGAGTATATATAGGCGAAGGTACAAGCAAGGTCAAGAGGAGAGCAAGTGAGGCAAGACAGGCACAAGACCCAACTGCGTGCAACAACGCTGATGATCACAAGGCGCAAGTGCCTTGGTGAAGACATCAGCAGTGTTGGCCTCAGAGGCCACGTACGCAAGTCGCAACTGTCCACGCTGCTGTAGCTCACGAGCAAGAAAGTAGCGGAGAGCAATGTGCTTCGTTCTGTGCTCCAGTCGCTGCTCTCGACACAAGGCCAGCATGGCCTTGTTGTCTACGTACAGGACTGGAGGAGAACGAGGCTGCTCTCCAAGGTCGGTCAGCAGGTAGGTGAGCCAGCGTAACTCCTGTGCAGCCATAGCCCCAGCGTAGATCTCAGCCTCACAACTGGAGCCGAGAACAGAAGACGAGCGGGTAGCCCGCCACGAAACAGAGCCGGAACCAAGGCTGAAGGTGTAACCCTGTGATGACCGCTGCGTAGCCTGGTCGTCAGCCCAAGAAGCGTCTGCGTGCCCAGTGAGGACCACTGGACTGCGCCCTCCAAGCACTAGCCCCATGCCCGACGTACTGCACAAGTAGCGCAACACCCTCTTCGCTGCAGCCATGTGCTCTGGTCGGTGTCTCCCAGGAGCAACATAGCGTGCGAGAATGCTAAGAGGGTATGCAAGGTCAGGTCGTGTGCAGGTCATCAGGTACATGAGGCAGCCAACAAGCTCTGCAAACGGGCCACTCGACTCTACGGACTCATCCGAAGGCAGAGCTGAGAGCGAGTGGCGAGTAGGCAGAGGAGTGGCCTGAGGCGAGGAGTACGTGAAGCCGAAGCGCTGAAGGACCTGCTGCACCATGTGTGACTGAGTCAGGGTAATGGTGCGGCGTGCTTTGTCCCGGGTGATCTGCAAGCCAAGGTAGCTACGCAGTTCACCCAGGTCAGTGCACGTGTGTCTCTTCTGTAGCTCGGACTTCACATAGGCGAGTCCAGCAGTGTCAGCTGTGGCAAAGACCAAGTCGTCGACGTACACGAGGATGTAGAACGGCGGCAGCGAGGTGTCGGTGCGCAGAAACAGCGACGGGTCGGCAGTAGAAGGAGCAAACCCAAGTGCCGCGAGCGTAGTCCTCAGTGTGTCGTGCCACTCACGTGGCGCCTGGCGGAGACCGTAGACTGGACGCCGGAGACTCCACTGGGTACCAGGAGGGAAAGACCCAGTGAAGCCAGGTGGGCGACGCAGCCAGATCTCCTCGTGCAGGCTGCCCTGCAAGAAAGCGGTGCTGAAGTCGAGAGAGTGGAGCTCGTAGTCACGGTGAGCAGCAACGTGCAGTAGAACCCGAAGAGTGGTCATCTTCGGGGTGGGGGAGAAGGTCTGAAAGTAGTCAACCCCCTGCCGCTGACTGAAGCCACGAGCCACGTAACGCGCCTTGAAGACAGGCGGAGAACCCGGCGGCCGCTTCACCCTGAAAATCCACATGCCACTGACTATGTTCGCCCCAGGAGGGGGAACAGCGTCAACGTAGGTGCCTGTGGACTTCCAGGAAGCCATCTCTGCATCCATAGCTGCCTGCCACTGAGAGGAGTAGGGACCCTCTATCGCCTCCGCGTAAGAGCGCGGAGTCGGGATGTCTGGTGCATCCGGGTCTCCCTTAGGGGCTAGCAGTACAGACGCGAGATGAGGTGAAGCGGCGGCCAGACACTGGAACTCCTCCTGCCTGTCCTCAAGGACGTCCGTGCCAAGGGCACACTCACCCCCGACGGACGGAGGACAGGCAGACTCAGACTCAGCGAGAAGACTGGCAGCGTAGTCTAGACGACAGCGCGCAGCAAAGTCGACAAGCTCAGTGACAAGGGCAGACGCAGCAGACGACTCGAAGGAAGGGTCAGTGACAGCAGTAGCAAGGAGACGCGTGACAGTAGGACTGGCAGCACGAAGAGAGTCCGACTCCGGGTCGGCAAGAGCAGGAAGAGAGGAAGCAGGAGGAGAAGGCAAAGGGGCACGCAGAGGAGCAGTGGACGGACGCAGTGACATCCGGTGCGTGCCAGGGACAGGAGGAGGACGCGGACGCGACCCGCGACCACTAGCGCGCGCAGTACGAACAGGCGACGCAGGACGAGACGCAGGCTCACGACGCTCAGTAAGACCTCCAGTCGGACCAGCGTAGGGAGAAGGAGCAGGCAAAGGGGAGGCAGGCTGTAGCGGTGGCTGTGACTGGACAGGCGGCGGACCCTCTAAGGGAGGAGGAGGAGGACCAGGAGAAGGTGTAAGACCAAGAACCTGCTGCAGGAGCGGAACGAAGTACGGTCGGGGCCGCGCGGCGACGCCAGAAACAGCAGGGACAGGACCAGTACCCCCAGCAGGAGTACCCGCTCCAGCAGCACCTCCAGCAGCACCTCCAGTAGCTCCAGAACCTCCAGTAGCACCACCAGGAGCACTGACAGGCGGACCGCCAGCGGCAGTCCCAGTGCCAACACCCTCAGCAGCACCAGCTCCAGGAGAAACCGCAGACCCAGCAGCTCCAGTACTCCCAAGACGAGCACCTCCGGGACCCGCGGCAGTGGCACCCTCTGCAGGCGAAGAAACTCCAGCACCACCAGCACGCCTCCAGCGCCTAGCAAACCACTCACGCAGCTCCTGTGGGGAGAGTGGCTCACGGCGAGACGAAGCACCTCCAGGCACAGCACTCCCAAGCTCAGCACCCCCAGGCCCAGCACCCCCAGGCTCACCACCCCCAGACTCCGCACCCCCAGACTCCGCAGTCCCAGGCTCAGCACCCCCAGGCTCAGCACCCCCAAGCTCAGCACCCCCAGACTCCGCACCCCCAGGCTCAGCACCCCCAGGCTCAGCACCCCCAGACTCCGCACCCCCAGGCTCAGCACCCCCAGGCCCAGCACCCGAGTCACCAGTGACCTCGACAGGCTCGACCGCGTCTACCTGGGACACACCTGAAGGGGCAGGACCCTGAGGGGGTAGGGGGTCTACCGGGGGGGGACCTGGTACCAAGAAGAGCGGGGGCGGGGGGAGGGACGGAGTGCGGTAGGGGAAGAGGCGGTAGTAGGGTACCGACTCGTCGAACGTGACGTCCTGGGAGGACAGAACACGTCGAGAGGTGGGGTGGTAGAACTGCCACCCAGGGGCGTCGGGGGGGAACCCCAGGAAGACGCAGGGAGAAGCGCGAGGGGACAGCTTGTCCGCAGACAGGTCGCGGACAAACGCCCGAGATCCCCAGACCCGGAACGCCGACGCATCGCCAACCTTCCCCGTCCACAGCAGGGCTGGGGAGGTCTCCGGCCTGGAGACCCTGGGGTGGAGGTTGATCTGATGCGCTGCGTACCTGACCGCAAACGGCCACAGAAAATGGGGGGCAGCCGCATGCATCATGGACGTACGGGCGACGTCCATGACCATGCCAATGCGGCGCTCAGCAATCCCATTTTGCTGCGGAGAGTCCGGAAGCGTGAAGGACTGGCGGATGCCTCGCGCACGACAGTAGGTACGTAGAAGGGCAGAGGAGAACTCTCCGCCTCTGTCCGAGTGCAGACGCAACACAGGAAAGTCGGAGCCAAAGCTCTGCCTGAGCTGAAGACGAGCTGCGCCGATCCAGTCGATCAGCACCTCAGTGACCTCACCCTTACTGCGCAAGGGGAAGACTGTGGTGTAACGCGAGTAGTCATCAACAACGAGCAGGAAGTAGCGCTCCTGACCCTGTCCAAGGACGCGGACTGGGCCCCACACGTCCATGTGAAGCGTCTGCAACGGGGCCTCTGTCGGAGGAAACTGGGAGGAGTGAGGGGCAGCACGCTGGCGCCCCTCGACACAGGGGACACAGGCAGGGCCAGGGCCCTGAGGAAGGGGAGGGAGGGACCGGGGAAGACCAGACACAAGAAGACGGGAGGCCATACCTCTGAGCCGAAGTAGAGAGGGGTGGCCAAGGCGGTGGTGCCAGAGGAGGGTCTCGTGAGACAGACGACGACACGAACAGGGGGCAGACTCAGGGCCAGACCTGGACGCTGCAGCAAACACCTGACCAGACGAAGGGACCCTACTAGACTCAGTACCTGGAGGAGAAGCAGTGGTCAGTGTGTACAGGCTCGACCCCGGCCGACGTGTAGACGTAGCCAGGTGGCGACCTGTGCTAGCCTCCGTGCAGTGTGTCACCCGCTGACGAGCAGGAGTGAACTGGTGGACACCCACATCCTGTAGGTCAGCACCACTCACCAGGTTCGTCGAGAACGAGGGGAGGTAGAGACCAGACAGGGTGCCAGAGGGGGCCGCCGGACACGGAAGGACCGTGGAGAAGCGAGACAGGACAGGCCCCCCAGAGGGGTCAGCCAGGGACACCGCAACCGGCCGACTCAGCGGCGTGAGAGTGGTGCGGTCCCGAAAGAAGGAGCGAGACGCTCCAGAGTCAAGGGTGAAGGTGTGAGAGGCCGAAGCCGACACAGTACCTGAGAGGGCAGACTCACCTGTACCTGAGAGCACAGACGCACTAGCACCTAGAGCAGCAGCCTCACGAGTACCTGACGCAGCAGTACCAATGCCCGGGTCGGGCGGGAAACACCGGTAACAGTCATCCTCATCACTACCAGTCACAGCATACATAGCAGAAAGAATAGCATCAAAGTCAAGATCATAAATAGCTGCACCAGCCCTAGACAGCTCCCCCCAGCGGGGGATCTCAGCGGCCTCCGGAAACTGCTGACGCCAGGCGTCGGTCAGGCGGCCAAAGCAGCGGCGGGCTGTGTGGGTGCCTCCACACCTCTCCCCCGCACGGTCGCCGGAGCGAAGAACGTAGGGGCAGGGACCAAACGCACCACCACGCTGACGCTGCAAGTACCACTCACGGAGCTGCTGAGGGGCGGGGACGGTGCGAGAGCGCTGCTGCTGCTGTGGCTGCTGCTGCTGCTGCTGCTGCTGGCGCTGACCACCCCCAGAGCTGCTCCGCTGAGACGAGCCACCCCGACCCCCGCCGCCACCGCCACCCCCGCCTCCACCGCCACCCCCGTCTCCACCGCCACCGCCCCCACCGGCACCCTCACCCCCGCCTCCTCCGCTACCTCCTCCGCCGCCACCTCCGCCTCCACTGCCTCCACTAGTACCTCCACTCCCGCCACCACCTCCACCGCCACCCCCACTCCCCCCGCCACCCCCACCTCCCCCGCCACCGCCCCCTCTAGCTCCACCTGCTCCCTTGCCCCCTTTGCCCTTGCCATTGCGGCGTGTACCGCTGGGGGCAGACGCCGCACCGACCGACTCAAAACCAGCGAGGTCGGCCGCAGCGGCAGAGGCGACAGAGGGCAGCAGGGGGGAAGGAGAACACCCCTCAAAAATGGGGGTGCGAGGGTCACCCCGAGAGGCCCCTACAGCGACGATGCTCTTCTCAGCCGCTAGCAGGGACTCCTCAAGGAGGTCGACAGTGAGGGTGGTGGGACAGACAGAGAGAAACTGGTCCCTAACTACACGAAGGGACTCAGGGAGACGAGTGACGAGAAAGTAGAGAGTGATGTACATGGGAGGAGGGTTTGCGGCGCGGAACTCAGCAGGAAGGGCAGCGCGGTAGCGAGCGTCACTAGCGCGGAGGTGGGTAACGAGGTCAGCAACAGTGGGAAAGGCAGCGAGGTCAGGGAAGAGAAACGGTAGCATGAGGCGGCTAAGCGTAGCGGAGGAAGGGGAGGAGTAGCGTGCAACTACAGCGTCGTACAAGGCCTGAGCGGTCTTGCACTGACTAAAGTGGGCACGCTCGGAGGAAGGGAGGTGGCGACGCACAGCAAGACGTGCAGCAGCATCGCGGGTCGCCCACTTGGAGCGAACGGCGGGGTCAGCATCAGCAGGAGGGGCAGGGACAGCTCCAGAGACAAAGTCAAAGAGAGAGACCTCATCTATCGCATCACACAGTAAGTACAGCTGCAGGACTTCAATCCATACTGCAAAGTCAATGGCTCTACCCTCAGCGTCAAAAGCTAGGACAGTGGGGGTGGCCATGACAGCAGCTGACAGTCTCACCGGGTAGGAAAAGTCGGGTAGGTCAGCGGCACTGTAACACAGCCCAGGAGCAGCAGTGGCCCCACAGGAGCATGAGTGCGGCTCCACTGGCGGCTCGGGCGGCTCGGGCGGCTCGGGCGGCTCGGGCGGCTCGGGCGGCTCGGGCGGCTCGCGCGGCTCGGGTGACGCAGGGGCTCACGGGCGGCGCGGGCGGCTGCACGGGCGGCTCACGGGCGGCTGGGGCTGCTCACGGGCGGCACGGTGGGCGGCTGCACGGGCGGCTGCACGGTGGCGCGGCGGGCTGCAGCACGGGCGGCGGGGCCGACGGTGGGCCGTAGCGGGGCTGTAGCGGGGCCAGCGGCGGGCTGTAGCGGGGCCGGCGGCGGGCTGTAGCGGGGCTGACGGCGGGCTGTAGCGGGACCGGCGGCGGGCTGGGGCGGGGCCGACAGCGGGCTGTAGCGGGGCCGGCAGCGGGCTGTAGCGGGGCCGACGGCGGGCTGTAGCGGGGCCGACGGCGGGCTGTAGCGGGGCCGACGGCGGGCTATAGCGGGGCCGACGGCGGGCTGGAGCGGGGCCTACGGCGGGCCGACGGGGTCTAGGCGGGGCCAACGAGGGGCCGTAGCGGGGCCTAGGCGGGCCGACGGGGCCTAAGCGGGGCCGACGCGGGGCCGTAGCGGGGCCTAAGCGGGGCCGACGAGGCCTAAGCGGGGCCGACAGGGCCTAAGTGGGGCCGACGAGGCCTAAGCGGGGCCGACTAGGGGCCTAAGCGGGGCCGACGAGGGGCCTAAGCGGGGCCGACGAGGGGCCTAAGCGGGGCCGACGAGGGGCCTAAGCGAGAGCACGGCGGTAAGGGCGACACGGAGGGTCGCTAAAAAAAAAACGCGCGCCTCGGGGCGCGCTTCGGTGGGCCCTAGGAACAGTCCCTAGGAAGGGACCTGCTCTGATTCCATGAGAAGATATGAACGAGGATGAAATGACTATGAACGAAGTGAGTACAAATAGGAAACCCTAATTTGGGTTGTACCCCCTATGGGATACCCCACTATAGCCTACAGAAACAAGTAAGCTATATGTTCTGACACCTTTTCGGCTCGGTTCTTGCGCAAAGAAAAGTTCGGCGTCTATGATTTCGGTAGTTTTTGCCGACAAACGCTTAGAATGCTCATGAATCCCTAGAAGTGTAGGGAAAAGCATTCAACCACCTGAATGTTGCTGCATATTTGAGTGGCTCAAGTTCAAATACACCTATTGGAGCCTTTTCGGCTTGGTTCTTGCGCTAAGAAAAGTTCGGTGCCTACGATTTCGGCCGTTTTTGCCGACAAATATTTAGAATACGCATGAATTCCTCAAAGCGTAGGGAAAAGCATTCAATAACCTAAATGTTACTGCATATTTGAGTGGCTCAAGTTCAAATACACCTATTCGAGCATTTTCGGCTTGGTTCTTGTGCAAAGAAAAGTTCCGCGCCTATGATTTCGGCAGTTTTTGCCGACAAACGCTTAGAAAGCGCATGAATCCCTATAAGCGTAGGGAAAAGCACTCAACAACCTGAATTTTACTGTATATTCGAGTGGCCCAAGCTCAAATACACCTATTATAGCATGTTTGGCTTTGTTCTTGCGCAAAGAAAACTTCGACGCCTATAATTTCGGCTGTTTTTGCCGACAAACGCATAGAAAGCGCGTGAATTCCTCGAATCGTAGAAAAAAGCATTCAACAACCTGAATTTTACTGCGTATTCGAGTGGATCAAGTTCAAATACACCTATTAGAGCCTTTTCGGCTTGGTTCTTGCGCTAAGAAAGGTTCGGCGCCTATGCTTTTGGCCGTTTTTGCCGACAAACGCTTAGAAAGCGCATGAATCCTTACAAGTGTTGGGAAAAACATTCAACAACCTAGAGTTTACTGCATATTCCAGTGGCTTAACTTCAAATACCCCTATTAGAGCCTTTTCGGCTTGGTTCTTGCGCAAAGAAAAGTTCGGCGCCTATGATTTCGGCAGTTTTTGCCAACAAACACTTAGAAAGCGCATGAATCCCTACAAGCGTAGGGAAAAGCATTCAACAACCTGAATTCTACTGCATATTCGAGTGGCCCAAGCTCAAATACACCTGTAATAGCCTTTTGGGCTTTGTTCTTGCGCAAAGAAAAGTTCGGCGCCTATGATTCCGGCCGTTTTTGCCAACAAACGCATAGAATGCGCATGAATCCCTATAAGTGTAGGGATAAGCATTCAACCACCTGGATTTTACTGCATATTCCAGTGGCTCAATTTCAAATACATCTATTAGAGCCTTTTCGGCTCGGTTCTTGCGCAAAGAAAAGTTCGGCGCCTATGATTTCGAGAGTTTTTGCCGACAAACGCTTAGAATGCGCGTGAATCCCTAGAAGCGTAGGGAAAAGCATTCAACCACCTGAATGTTACTGTATATTTGAGTGGCTCAAGTTCAAATACACCTATTAGAGCCTTTTCGGCTTAGTTCTTGCGCAAAGAAAAGTTTGGCGCCTACGACTTCGGCCGTTTTTGCCGACAAACGCAAAGAAAGCGCAAAAAACCCCTAGAAGCGTAGGGAAAAGCATTCAAAAAACTGAATTTTACTCCATATTCGGGTGGCTCACGTTCAATTACACCTATTAGAGCCTTTTCGACTTGGTTCTTGCGCAAAGAAAAATTCGCCGCCTATAGTTTCGACAGTTTTTGCCGACAAACGCTTAGAAAGCGCATGAATCCCTACAAGCGTAGGGAAAAGCATTCAACAACCTGAATTTTACTGCATATTCAAGTGGCTCAAGTTCAAATACACCTATTAGAGCCTTTTCGGCTTGGTTCTTGCGCTAAGAAAAGTTCGGCGCCTATGCTTTCGACCGTTTTTGTCGACAAACGCTTACAAAGCGCATGATTTCCTACAAACGTAGGGAAGAGCATTCAAAAACCTGAATTTTGCTGTATATTGGAGTGGCTCAGGTTCAAATACACCTATTAGAGCCTTTTCGGCTTGATCCTTGCGCTAAGAAAAGTTCGGCGCTTATGATTTCGGCCGTTTTTGCCGACAATGTGAAGTAAGAGGAATGGATTGACTAGGAAACTTGAGGGTACATGTAGGAAACCTAGAAGTGTTGTACCCTATAGTATCTACCCCACTACAGCCTAGATAGACTATAGCATATATGTTTGACACACCCCCATAGGCAAAGTGGGGGAGAACAAGAGGTCACAAGACCAGTCAAGCAAAGCACAGCAAGCTCAGGGTGGATCACAACGTCACCACACATTCCAAGCACAAGTTCAAGGCCACACGGCCACTTCACATGCAAGATTATATATAAAGGTAAACAAGCAAGTGCAGGTATATTGTAGATAGATCACATTACAAGCAAAATCAAGAAGTGAGCAAGTCAGGCCAAGTAGGCACAAGACCTAGCATCGTACAAAAGCGCTGATGATCACAAGGCTGAAGTGCCTTGGTAAAGATATCACCAGTGTTGGCCCGAGAGGCCACGTAAGCAAGGCGCAGCTGACCACGCTGCTGCAGCTCACGAGCAAGAAAGTAGCGAAGAGCAATGTGCTTAGTTCTGTGCTCCAGTCTGTGCTCCCGACACAAGGCCAGCATGGCCTTGTTGTCTACGTACAGAACTGGAGGAGAACGAGGCGGCTCTCCAAGGTCAGTCAGCACGTAGGTGAGTCAGCGTAGCTCCTGTGCAGCCATGGCCCCTGCGTAGATCTCAGCCTCACAACTTGAGCTGAGAACAGAAGACGAGCGGGTAGACCGCCACGAAACAGAGCCGGAACCAAGGCTGAAGGTGTAACCCTGTGACGACCGCTGCGTAGCCAAGTCGTCAACCCAAGACGCGTCTGCGTGACCAATGAGGACCAGTGGACTCCGCCCTCCAAGCACGAGCCCCATGCCCGACGTACTGCACAAGTAGCGCAGCACCCTCTTCGCTGCAACCAAGTGCTCTGGTCGGTGTCTCCCAGGAGCAACATAGTGTGCCAAGATGCTAAGAGGGTATGCCAGGTCAGGTCGAGTGCAGGTCATCAGGTACATGAGGCAGCCAACAAGCTCTAGGTACGGGCCACTCGGCTCTACAGACTCATCCGAAGGCAGAGCTGAGAGCGAGTGGCGAGTAGACAGAGGAGTGGCCTGAGGCGAGGAGTACGTGAAGCCGAAGCGCTGAAGGACCTGCTCCACCATGTGTGACTAAGTCAGGGTAATGGTGCGGCGTGCTCTGTCCCGGGTAATCTGCAAGCCAAGGTAGCTGCACAGTTCACCCAGGTCTGTGCACGTGTGTCTCTTCTGCAGCTCGGACTTCACGTGGGCGAATCCAGCAGTGTCGGCTGTGGCAAAGACCGAGTCGTCGACGTACACGAGGATGTAGAACGGCGTGAGAAAATATGAACGAGAATGGAATGACTATGAACGAAGTGAGTACAAATAGGAAACCCTAATTTTGGTTGTACCCCCTATGGGATACCCCACTATAGCCTACAGAAACAAGTAAGCTATATGTTCTGACACACCCCCATAGGCAAAGTGGGGGAGAACAAGGGGTCACAAGACCAGTCAAGCAAAGCAAAGCAAAGCTCAGGGTGGATCACAAAGTCACCACGCATTCCGAGCACAAGTTCAAAGGCCAGAAGGCCAGTTCACATGCAAGATCATATATAGAGATATACAAGAGTCAAGTAAGTAAGAGCAAGAGTATATATAGGCGAAGGTACAAGCAAAGTCAAGAGGAGAGCAAGTGAGGCAAGACAGGCACAAGACCCAACTGCGTGCAACAACGATGATGATCACAAGGCGCAAGTGCCTTGGTGAAGACATCAGCAGTGTTGGCCTCAGAGGCCACGTACGCAAGTCGCAACTGTCCACGCTGCTGTAGCTCACGAGCAAGAAAGTAGCGGAGAGCAATGTGCTTCGTTCTGTGCTCCAGTCGCTGCTCTCGACACAAGGCCAGCATGGCTTTGTTGTCTACGTACAGGACTGGAGGAGAACGAGGCTGCTCTCCAAGGTCGGTCAGCAGGTAGGTAAGCCAGCGTAACTCCTGTGCAGCCATAGCCCCAGCGTAGATCTCAGCCTCACAACTGGAGCCGAGAACAGAAGACGAGCGGGTAGCCCGCCACGAAACAGAGCCGGAACCAAGGCTGAAGGTGTAACCCTGTGACGACCGCTGCGTAGCCTGGTCGTCAGCCCAAGAAGCGTCTGCGTGCCCAGTGAGGACCACTGGACTGCGCCCTCCAAGCACTAGCCCCATGCCCGACGTACTGCACAAGTAGCGCAACACCCTCTTCGCTGCAGCCATGTGCTCTGGTCGGTGTCTCCCAGGAGCAACATAGCGTGCGAGAATGCTAAGAGGGTATGCAAGGTCAGGTCGTGTGCAGGTCATCAGGTACATGAGGCAGCCAACAAGCTCTGCAAACGGGCCACTCGACTCTACGGACTCATCCGAAGGCAGAGCTGAGAACGAGTGGCGAGTAGGCAGAGGAGTGGCCTGAGGCGAGGAGTACGTGAAGCCGAAGCGCTGAAGGACCTGCTGCACCATGTGTGACTGAGTCAGGGTAATGGTGCGGCGTGCTCTGTCCCGGGTGATCTGCAAGCCAAGGTAGCTACGCAGTTCACCCAGGTCAGTGCACGTGTGTCTCTTCTGTAGCTCGGACTTCACATAGGCGAGTCCAGCAGTGTCAGCTGTGGCAAAGACCAAGTCGTCGACGTACACGAGGATGTAGAACGGCGGCAGCGAGGTGTCGGTGCGCAGAAACAGCGACGGGTCGGCAGTAGAAGGAGCAAACCCAAGTGCCGCGAGCGTAGTCCTCAGTGTGTCGTGCCACTCACGTGGCGCCTGGCGGAGACCGTAGACTGGACGCCGGAGACTCCACTGGGTACCAGGAGGGAAAGACCCAGTGAAGCTAGGTGGGCGACGCAGCCAGATCTCCTCGTGCAGGCTGCCCTGCAAGAAAGCGGTGCTGAAGTCGAGAGAGTGGAGCTCGTAGTCACGGTGAGCAGCAACGTGCAGTAGAACCCGAAGAGTGGTCATCTTCGGGGTGGGGGAGAAAGTCTGAAAGTAGTCAACCCCCTGCCGCTGACTGAAGCCACGAGCCACGTAACGCGCCTTGAAGACAGGCGGAGAACCCGGCAGCCGCTTCACCCTGAAAATCCACATGCCACTGACTATGTTCGCCCCAGGAGGGGGAACAGCGTCAACGTAGGTGCCTGTGGACTTCCAGGAAGCCATCTCTGCATCCATAGCTGCCTGCCACTGAGAGGAGTAGGAACCCTCTATCGCCTCCGCGTAAGAGCGCGGAGTCGGGATGTCTGGTGCATCCGGGTCTCCCTCAGGGGCTAGCAGTACAGACGCGAGATGAGGTGAAGCGGCGGCCAGACACTGGAACTCCTCCTGTCTGTCCTCAAGGACGTCCGTGCCAAGGGCACACTCACCCCCGACGGACGGAGGACAGGCAGACTCAGACTCAGCGACAAGACTGGCAGCGTAGTCTAGACGACAGTGCGCAGCAAAGTCGACAAGCTCAGTGACAAGGGCAGACGCAGCAGACGACTCGAAGGAAGGGTCAGTGACAGCAGTAGCAAGGAGACGCGTGACAGTAGGACTGGCAGCACGAAGAGAGTCTGACTCCGGGTCGGCAAGAGCAGGAAGAGAGGAAGCAGGAGGAGAAGGCAAAGGGGCACGCAGAGGAGCAGTGGACGGACGCAGTGACATCCGGTGCGTGCCAGGGACAGGAGGAGGACGCGGACGCGACCCGCGACCACTAGCGCGCGCAGTAAGAACAGGCGACGCAGGACGAGACGCAGGCTCACGACGCTCAGTAAGACCTCCAGTCGGACCAGCGTAGGGAGAAGGAGCAGGCAAAGGGGAGGCAGGCTGTAGCGGTGGCTGTGACTGGACAGGCGGCGGACCCTCTAAGGGAGGAGGAGGAGGACCAGGAGAAGGTGTAAGACCAAGAACCTGCTGCAGGAGCGGAACGAAGTACGGTCGGGGCCGCGCGGCGACGCCAGAAACAGCAGGGACAGGACCAGTACCCCCAGCAGGAGTACCCGCTCCAGCAGCACCTCCAGCAGCACCTCCAGTAGCTCCAGAACCTCCAGTAGCACCACCAGGAGCACTGACAGGCGGACCGCCAGCGGCAGTCCCAGTGCCAACACCCTCAGCAGCACCAGCTCCAGGAGAAACCGCAGACCCAGCAGCTCCAGTACTCCCAAGACGAGCACCTCCGGGACCCGCGGCAGTGGCACCCTCTGCAGGCGAAGAAACTCCAGCACCACCAGCACGCCTCCAGCGCCTAGCAAACCACTCACGCAGCTCCTGTGGGGAGAGTGGCTCACGGCGAGACGAAGCACCTCCAGGCACAGCACTCCCAAGCTCAGCACCCCCAGGCCCAGCACCCCCAGGCTCACCACCCCCAGACTCCGCACCCCCAGACTCCGCATTCCCAGGCTCAGCACCCCCAGGCTCAGCACCCCCAGGCTCAGCACCCCCAGACTCCGCACCCCCAGGCTCAGCACCCCCAGGCTCAGCACCCCCAGACTCCGCACCCCCAGGCTCAGCACCCCCAGGCCCAGCACCCGAGTCACCAGTGACCTCGACAGGCTCGACCGCGTCTACCTGGGACACACCTGAAGGGGCAGGACCCTGAGGGGGTAGGGGGTCTACCGGGGGGGGACCTGGTACCAAGAAGAGCGGGGGCGGGGGGAGGGACGGAGTGCGGTAGGGGAAGAGGCGGTAGTAGGGTACCGACTCGTCGAACGTGACGTCCTGGGAGGACAGAACACGTCGAGAGGTGGGGTGGTAGAACTGCCACCCAGGGGCGTCGGGGGGGAACCCAAGGAAGACGCAGGGAGAAGCGCGAGGGGACAGCTTGTCCGCAGACAGGTCGCGGACAAACGCCCGAGATCCCCAGACCCAGAACGCCGACGCATCGCCAACCTTCCCCGTCCACAGCAGGGCTGGGGAGGTCTCCGGCCTGGAGACCCTGGGGTGGAGGTTAATCTGATGCGCTGCGTACCTGACCGCAAACAGCCACAGAAAATGGGGGGCAGCCGCATGCATCATGGACGTACGGGCGACGTCCATGACCATGCCAATGCGGCGCTCAGCAATCCCATTTTGCTGCGGAAAGTCCGGAAGCGTGAAGGACTGGCGGATGCCTCGCGCACGACAGTAGGTACGTAGAAGGGTAGAGGAGAACTCTCCGCCTCTGTCCGAGTGCAGACGCAACACAGGAAAGTCGGAGCCAAAGCTCTGCCTGAGCTGAAGACGAGCTGCGCGGATCCAGTCGATCAGCACCCCAGTGACCTCACCCTTGCTGCGCAAGGGGAAGACTGTGGTGTAACGCGAGTAGTCGTCAACAACGAGCAGGAAGTAGCGCTCCTGACCCTGTCCAAGGACGCGGGCTGGGCCCCACACGTCCATGTGAAGCGTCTGCAACGGGGCCTCTGTCGGAGGAAACTGGGAGGAGTGAGGGGCAGCACGCTGGCGCCCCTCGACACAAGGAACACAGGCAGGGCCAGGGCCCTGAGGAAGGGGAGGGAGGGACCGGGGAAGACCAGACACAAGAAGACGGGAGGCCATACCTCTGAGCCGAAGCAGAGAGGGGTGGCCAAGGCGGTGGTGCCAGAGGAGGGTCTCGTGAGACAGACGACGACACGAACAGGGGGCAGACTCAGGGCCAGACCTGGACGCTGCAGCAAACACCTGACCAGACGAGGGGACCCTACCAGACTCAGTGCCTGGAGGAGAAGCAGTGGTCAGTGTGTACAGGCTCGACCCCGGCCGACGTGTAAACGTAGCCAGGTGGCGACCTGTGCTAGCCTCCGTGCAGTGTGTCACCCGCTGACGAGCAGGAGTGAACTGGTGGACACCCACATCCTGTAGGTCAGCACCACTCACCAGGTTCGTCGAGAACGAGGGGAGGTAGAGACCAGACAGGGTGCCAGAGGGGGCCGCCGGACACGGAAGGACCGTGGAGAAGCGAGACAGGACAGGCCCCCCAGAGGGGTCAGCCAGGGACACCGCAACCGGCCGACTCAGCGGCGTGAGAGTGGTGTGGTCCCGAAAGAAGGAGCGAGACGCTCCAGAGTCAAGGGTGAAGGTGTGAGAGGCCGAAGCCGACACAGTACCTGAGAGGGCAGACTCACCAGTACCTGAGAGCACAGACGCACTGGCACCTAGAGCGGCAGCCTCACGAGTACCTGACGCAGCAGTACCAATGCCCGGGTCGGGCGGGAAACACCGGTAACAGTCATCCTCATCACTACCAGTCACAGCATACATAGCAGAAAGAATAGCATCAAAGTCAAGATCATAAATAGCTACACCAGCCCTAGACAGCTCCCCCCAGCGGGGGATCTCAGCGGCCTCCGGAAACTGCTGACGCCAGGCGTCGGTCAGGCGGCCAAAGCAGCGGCGGGCTGTGTGGGTGCCTCCACACCTCTCCCCCGCACAGTCGCCGGTGCGAAGAACGTAGGGGCAGGGACCAAACGCACCACCACGCTGACGCTGCAAGTACCACTCACGGAGTTGCTGAGGGGCGGGGACGGTGCGAGAGCGCTGCTGCTGCTGTGGCTGCTGCTGCTGCTGCTGCTGCTGGCGCTGACCACCCCCAGAGCTGCTCCGCTGAGACGAGCCACCCCGACCCCCGCCGCCACCGCCACCCCCGCCTCCACCGCCACCCCCGTCTCCACCGCCACCGCCCCCACCGGCACCCTCACCCCCGCCTCCTCCGCTACCTCCTCCGCCGCCACCTCCGCCTCCACCGCCTCCACCAGTATCTCCACTCCCGCCACCACCTCCACCGCCACCCCCACTCCCCCCGCCACCCCCACCTCCCCCGCCACCGCCCCCTCTAGCTCCACCCGCTCCCTTGCCCCTTTTGCCCTTGCCATTGCGGCGTCTACCGCTGGGGGCAGACGCCGCACCGACCGACTCAAAACCAGCGAGGTCGGCCGCAGCGGCAGAGGCGACAGAGGGCAGCAGGGGGGAAGGAGAACACCCCTCAAAAATGGGGGTGCGAGGGTCACCCCGAGAGGCCCCTACAGCGACGATGCTCTTCTCAGCCGCTAGCAGAGACTCCTCAAGGAGGTCGACAGTGAGGGTGGTGGGACAGACAGAGAGAAACTGGTCCCTAACTACACGAAGGGACTCAGGGAGACGAGTGACGAGAAAGTAGAGAGTGATGTACATGGGAGGAGGGTTTGCGGCGCGGAACTCAGCAGGAAGGGCAGCGCGGTAGCGAGCGTCACTAGCGCGGAGGTGGGTAACGAGGTCAGCAACAGTGGGAAAGGCAGCGAGGTCAGGGAAGAGAAACGGTAGCATGAGGCGGCTAAGCGTAGCGGAGGAAGGGGAGGAGTAGCGTGCAACTACAGCGTCGTACAAGGCCTGAGCGGTCTTGCACTGACTAAAGTGGGCACGCTCGGAGGAAGGGAGGTGGCGACGCACAGCAAGACGTGCAGCAGCATCGCGGGTCGCCCACTTGGAGCGAACGGCGGGGTCAGCATCAGCAAGAGGGGCAGGGACAGCGCCAGAGACAAAGTCAAAGAGAGAGACCTCATCTATCGCATCACACAGTAAGTACAGCTGCAGGTCCTCAATCCAGACTGCAAAGTCAATGGCTCTACCCTCAGCGTCAAAAGCTAGGACCGTGGGGGTGGCCATGACAGCAGCTGAAAGTCTCACCGGGCAAGAAAAGCCGGGTAGGTCAGCGGCACAGTAACACAGCCCAGGAGCAGCAGTGGTTCCACAGGAGCAGGAGCGCGGCTCCTCTGGCGACTCGGGCGGCTCGGGCGGCTCGGGCGGCTCGGGCGGCTCGGGCGGCTCGGGCAGCTCGGGCGGCTCGCGCGGCTCGGGTGACGCAGGGGCTCACGGGCGGCGCGGGCGGCTGCACGGGCGGCGCACGGGCGGCTGGGGCTGCTCACGGGCGGCACGGTGGGCGGCTGCACGGGCGGCTGCACGGTGGCGCGGCGGGCTGCAGCACGAGCGGCGGGGCAGACGGCGGGCCGTAGCGGGGCTGCAGCGGGGCCGACGGCGGGCTGTAGCGGGGCCGACGGCGGGCCGACGGCGGGCTGTAGCAGGGCCGGCGGCGGGCTGTAGCGGGGCCGACAGCGGGCTGTAGCGGGGCCGACGGCGGGCTGACGGCGGGCTGTAGCAGGGCCGGCGGCGGGCTGTAGTGGGGCCGACGGCGGGCGGTAGCGGGGCCGACGGCGGGCTGTAGCAGGGCCGACGGCGGGCTGTAGTGGGGGCGACGGCGGGCTGTAGCGAGGGCGACGGCGGGCCGACGGGGTCTAGGCGGGGCCGACGAGGGGCCGTAGTGGGGCCTAGGCGGGCCGACGTGGGGCCGTAGCGGGGCCTAAGCGGGGCCGACTGGGCCTTAGCGGGGCCGACTCGAGGTCGTAGCGGGGCCGACGGGGCCTACGCGGGGCCGACGAGGCCTAAGTGGGGCCGATTAGGGGCCTAAGTGGGGCCGACGAGGGGCCTAAGCGGGGCCGACGAGAGGCCTAAGCGGGGCTGACGAGGGGCCTAAGCGGGGCCGACGAGGGGCCTAAGCGGGAGCACGGCGGTAAGGGCGACACGGAGGGTCGCTAAAAAAAAACGCGCGCCTCGGGGCGCGCTTCGGTGGGCCCTAGGAACAGTCCCTAGGAAGGGACCTGCTCTGATTCCATGAGAAAATATGAACGAGAATGGAATGACTATGAACGAAGTGAGTACAAATAGGAAACCCTAATTTTGGTTGTACCCCCTATGGGATACCCCACTATAGCCTACAGAAACAAGTAAGCTATATGTTCTGACACGGCGGCAAAGAGGCGTCGGTGCGTAGAAATAGCGACGGGTTGGCAGTAGAAGGAGCAAACCCAAGAGCCGCAAGTGTAGTCCTTAGTGTGTCGTGCCACTCACGGGGCGCCTGGCGGAGACCGTAGACTGGCCGTCGGAGGCTCCACTGGGTACCAGGAGGAAACGACCAAGTGAAGCCAGGTGGGCGGCGCAGCCAGATCTCCTCGTGCAGGCTGCCCTGTAGGAAAGCAGTGCTGAAGTCAAGAGACTGAAGCTCGTAGTCGCGCTGAGCAGCTATGTGCAGCAGCACCCGAAGAGTGGTCATCTTCGGGGTGGGAGAGAAGGTCTGAAAGTAGTCAACTCCTTGCCGCTGACTGAAGCCTCGAGCCACGTAACGCGCCTTGAAGACAGGCGGAGAACCCGGCGGCCGCTTCACCCTGAAAATCCACATGCCACTGACGATGTTCGCCCCAGGTGGGGGAACCTCGTCGACGTAGGTGCCTGTGGACTTCCACGAAGCCATCTCTGTGTCCATGGCTGACTGCCACTGAGAGGAGTAGGGACCCTCTGTCGCCTCTACGTAAGAGCGCGGAGTCGGGATGTCTGGTGCATCCGGGTCTCCCTCAGGTGCAATCAACATGGACACGAGATGAGGTAAAGTAGTAGCAAAACACTGGAACTCCTCCTGCCTGTCCTCAAGGACGTCCGTGCTAAGAGCACACTCACCCCCGACGGACGGAGGACAGACAGACTCAGACTCAGCAACAAGACTAGCGGCGTAGTCTAGACGACAGTGAGCAGCGAAGTCGACAAGCTCAGCAACTAAGGCAGACGCAGCAGTGGACTCAAAGGAAGGGTCAGTGACAACATTAGCGAGGAGACGCATGACAGTAGGGCTGGCAGCACGAAGGGAGTCCGACTCCGGGTCAGCAAGAGCAGGAAGAGAGGACTCTGGAGGAGACGGCAAAGGGACACGCAGTGGAGCAGTGGAAGGACGCAGTGCCATCTGGTGCGTGCCTGGGACCGAAGGAGGACGCTGACGCGGAACACGACTTCCAGTGCGAGCAGCACGAACAGGCAACGCAGGACGAGACGCAGGCTCACGACGCTCATCAAGACCTCCAGTAGGACCAGTGTAGGGAGAAGGAGCAAGCAGTGGGGAGGCGGGCTGCAACTGTGACTCCGACTAGACAGGCGGTGGACACTCCAAGGGAGGAGCAGGACCAGTAGAGGGTGAAAGACCAAGAACCTGCTCAAGGAGCGGAACGAAGTACGGACGTGGCCGCGCACCACCTCCAGAACCAGCAGGGATAGCACCAGCACCCCCAGCGTCAGCTCCAACAGCTCCAGCAGCTCCACCAGCTGCTCCAGTAGCGCCAACTCCAGCAGCCACAGGAGGACCGGCTCCAGCAGCACCTCCAGCTCCAGTACCTCCAGCAGCACCTCCAGCAGCACCCCCAGCTCCAGCATCGCCAGCAGCTCCAGCTCCAGTAGGACCACCGGAAGACGAAGCAGCTCTAGCTCCAGTACCTCCAGCAGCACCTACTCCAGGACCCGTGGCTCCAGAACCCCAAGCAGCCCCAGCATCAAAAGGACCTCCAGCCGCAGCCGGACCTCCAGTGCCGGAAGCACCACCAGCTCCAGCAGCACGGCGTCAGCGCCTAGCATGTTGGAATAACTGAACAGGAATGGATGAACTAACAGTGAAATGAGTACAAGTACCTAACCCTAGAATTGTGTACCCCATATAGGCTAACCCACTGTAGCCTAAACTAACACAACATATATATAATGTTTGACACACCCCCATAGGCGAAGTGGGGGAGAACTAGGGGTCACAAGACCAGTCAAGGCAAAGCAAGGCAAAACAAGCTCAGGGTGGATCTCAAGGATACCACACAAATTCCGAGCACAAGCAAGTGGTCACAAGACCAGTTCACATGCAGGTTTATAATAGAGCAGAAGGTACAATGATCACAACCTAACAACAGTAAACATGCAGGTATATATATAGAGATCACAGTACAAACAGACTCAAGAAGTAAGCAAGTGAGGTCCAGTAGGCACAAGGCCTAGAAGAGTGCAAAAGCGCTGATGGTCACAAGGCTGAAGCGCCTTGGTGAACACATCAGCAGTGTTGGCCTCAGAGGCCACGTAACGCAGGCGAAGCTGACCACGCTGCTGCAGCTCTCGAGCAAGGAAGTAACGCAGAGCAATGTGCTTCGTTCTGTGCTCCAGTCTGTGCTCCTCACACAAGGCAATGGCTGCCTTGTTGTCGACGTACAGCACTGGAGGAGAGCGAGGCTGCTCTCTAAGGTCGGTCAGCAAGTAGGTGAGCCAGCGTAGCTCCTGGGCCGCCATGGCTGTGGCGTAGATCTCAGCCTCACAACTGGAACTGAGAACAGAAGAAGAGCGAGTAGAACGCCAAGAAACAGAACCAGAGCCAAGACTGAAGGAGTAACCCTGAGACGACCGCTGAGTAGCCTGGTCGTCTGCCCAAGAAGCGTCTGAGTGCCCAGTGAGAACAACTGGGACTCGCCCTCCAAGCACTAGCCCCATGCCCGACGTACTGCACAAGTAGCGCAACACCCTCTTAGCTGCATCCATGTGCTCCTTCCGGTGACGGCCGGGAGCGACATAGCGTGCAAGAATGTTGAGAGGGTATGCAAGGTCTGGTCGAGTGCAGGTCATCAGGTACATGAGGCAACCCACAAGCTCTGGATACGGGCCACTCGGCTCTACGGACTCATCCGAAGGCAGAGCTGAGAGCGAGTGACCGGTAGGCAGAGGAGTGGGCTGAGGCGAGGAGTACGTGAAGCGGAAGCGCTGAAGGACCTGCTGCACCATGTGTGACTGAGTCAAGGTGATGGTGCGGCGTGCTCTGTCCCGGGTGATCCGCAAGCCAAGATAGCTTGTCAGTTCACCCAGGTCTGTGCACGTGTGTCTCTTCTGCAGTTCCGACTTCACGTGGGCGAGTGCCACAGTGTCAGCAGTAGCAAAGACCAAGTCGTCGACGTACACAAGGACGTATAACGGCGGCAGTGAGGTGTCGGTGCGTAGAAACAGCGACGGGTCAGCAGTAGAAGGTGCGAACCCAAGAGCCGCAAGCGTAGTCCTCAGTGTGTCGTGCCACTCACGAGGAGCCTGGCGGAGACCGTAGACTGGCCGTCGGAGGCTCCACTGGGTACCAGGAGGGAACGACCCAGTGAAGCCAGGTGGACGGCGCAGCCAGATCTCCTCGTGCAGGCTGCCCTGCAGGAAAGCAGTGCTGAAGTCAAGCGAGTGGAGCTCGTAGTCACGCTGAGCAGCGACGTGCAGCAGAACCCGAAGAGTGGTCATCTCCGGGGTCGGGGAGAAGGTCTGGAAGAAGTCAACTCCCTCTCGCTGACTGAAGCCTCGTGCAACGTAACGCGCCTTGAAGACAGGCGGAGAGCCCGGCGGCCGCTTCACCCTGAAGATCCACATGCCACTGACGATGTTCGCCCCAGGTGGGGGAACGTCGTCGACGTAGGTGCCTGTGGACTTCCAGGAAGCCATCTCTGTGTCCATGGCTGACTGCCACTGAGAGGAGTAGGGACCGGCCATCGCCTCTGCGTAAGAGCGTGGGGTCGGGATGTCTGGTGCATCCGGGTCTCCCTCAGGGGCAACAAGCATGGACACGAGATGGGGCAAAGCGGCAGCAAAGCACTCAAACTCCTCCTGCCTGTCCTCAAGGACGTCAGTGCCAAGAGCACACTCACCCCCGACGGACGGAGGACAGACAGACTCAGACTCAGCAACTAGGCTAGCAGCGTAGTCTAGACGACAGCGAGCAGCAAAGTCGACAAGCTCAGCAACTAAGGCGGACGCAGCAGCAGACTCAAAGGAAGGGTCAGTGACAACAGTAGCCAGGAGACGCGTGACAGTAGGACTGGCAGTACGAAGAGAGTCTGACTCAGGATCAGCAAGAGTAGGAAGAGAAGAAGCAGGAGGAGACGGCAGTGGGACACGCTGAGGAGCAGTGGACGGACGAAGCGCCATCCGGTGAGTGCCTGGGACAACAGGAAGACTCTGACGCTGGACACGACTGCTAGAGAGAGCAGTGCGGACAGGTGACGCAGGGCGAGACTCAGGCTCACGACGCTCAGTAAGACCTCTAGTCGGACCAGTGTAAGGAGCAGGACCAGGGAGAGAGGAGGCAGACGGTAGCTGCGACTGCAGCTGGACAGACGGAGGACACGCTAAGGAGAGAGGAGGACAAGGAGGAGGGAGCTGACCAAGAACCTGCTGAAGGAGCGGAACGAAGTACGGTCGGGACCGAGCAGCGACACCAGAGTCAGCAGGAACACTCGCCCCAGGGTCCGCAGCAGTAGCGGCAGCTCCAACGCCCGGGTCCTTAGCACCAGCGGCAGCTCCAACGCCCGGGTCTGCAGCACCAGCGACAGCTCCAACGCCCGGGTCCGCAGCACCAGCGGCAGCTCCAACGCCCGGGTCCGCAGCACCAGCGGCAGCTCCAACTCCCGGGTCCGCAGCACCAGCGGCAGCTCCAACGCCCGGGTCCTCAGCACCAACAGCAGCTCCAACTCCCGGGTCTGCAGCACTAGCGGCAGCTCCAACGCCAGTGGGGTCCGCAACTCGAGGCACGCCACTCCGAAGAGTGCAGCGCCGCTCGTACCACTCACGGATCCGCTCGCGGGAGGGGAGCTCCCGAACGGGAGAAGAAGTACTAGTACCAGTCCCGGCAGTACGTCCGGCACGAGTGGAACCTCTCCGGAGGCTGCAGTACTCTAAGTACCACGTACGCAGCTGCTCCGAGGAGAGGACTCCTCCAGGAGTAGGACTCACAGGGCCAGTACCTCCAGACCCAGAACCCCCAGACTCCGGACTCTGCGGCTCAGCACCACGAGGCTCCACACCCCCAGGCTCCACACCCCCAGCAGGACGAGAGTCAACAGCTACCTCAACAGGCTCAACCGGGTCTACCTGAGACACACCTGAGGGAGCGGCACCCTGAGGGGGGAGGGGGTCTGCAACAGCAGCACCTGGCGCGAGGAAGAGAGGCGGGGGGGGAAGCGGGGCAGTGCGGTAGGGGAAGAGGCGGTAGTAGGGGACGGACTCGTCAAAAGTGACGTCCTGGGAGGGCAAGACTCGGTGCGAGGTGGCGTGGTAAAACTGCCAACCAGACGCGTCCGGGACAAAGCCGAGGAAGACGCAAGGAACAGCACGGGAGGAGAGCTTGTCCGCAGACGAATCGCGGACAAAAGTGTCTACGGGAGTTGGGTATTGGCCCCGTCCTCGCTTGGGCGGAGCCGACTTCATGGTCGGGTGTGAGGGGAGCAGCCGACCTGTAGCAGTGAGTGAGCTGGTCGACGAGGAGGTCGACCTGCACGGGGGACCACTACACGGGCGCCGACTTCAGGGTGGCGCCGACTTCAGGGTGGCGTCAACTTGGGGAAGCCGACTTCGGCGGTCGGCCAACGGACTGCTGGTCGACCTGTTAGTGGTCGACTGGACCTGGTGGTCGACGAAGGAGGGGCCGACGTCGACCTCGACTCAGGACGCCGAGCAATTGGGCGTTGAGTAGCGGGGCGTCAACTTCGTGATGCCAGCTTCGGGTGGCCGACATGGGTGGTCGGCCGACGACTGTGCTGGTCGACAAGGAGCAGGTCGACCAGAAGTGCTGGTCGACGTGGAGCTGGTCGACCAGAGGGGATGTCGGCCTGGAGGAGGTCGACCGATGGTGTCGTCGACCTGGTGAGGTCGACGTGGAGGTGGTCGTCGACTTGGGAGGTCGACGGGCACGTACGGGAGCTGCTAGTCGACGTGGTTGCCTGGTCGACCTCTCAAGACAGTTGCGGACCCAGACGGCCTGCCTCAGAGCGAGGTGCCACCAGTGGTGCTGCACACCCATGTGCAGCAGCATTGTCCGCACCGACTCCACCACCGTCCTCATCTCCCGCTCTGCCATGCCGTTCTGCTGCGGGGTGTATGGGCAGGTCAGGTCGTGGACGATCCCCTTGCCGTTCACGAAGTCGGTGAACTGCTTCCCGAGGAACTCCCCTCCCCGGTCAGAGCGCAGCATCAACACCGACTTCTGAGTCTGTCGCTCAGCCACCGCCAGCCACTGTACGAACGCCTGCAACGCATCGGACTTCTTGGCGACCGGCTTCACCCACACGAAGCGGGTCTTGCGGTCCTTCAGCAGCAAGAAGTACAGGCTGCCATCCTTGGCAGCCACACGAAACGGCCCGCACAGGTCGATGTGCACAACGGCCAGCACGTTGTCGGCGTCGGAGCCGTGGTCGGGGAAGGTGTGCCGCGCCAGTTTCCCACCGACGCACGAGACACACGGGGAGTCGGCGTCCATCGCCGACTTGAGGTCCAGCCCAATGGCGACCTCGACTCAGGACGCCGAGCAATTGGGCGTTGAGTAGCGGGGCGTCAACTTCGTGATGCCAGCTTCGGGTGGCCGACATGGGTGGTCGGCCGACGACTGTGCTGGTCGACAAGGAGCAGGTCGACCAGAAGTGCTGGTCGACATGGAGCTGGTCGACCAGAGGGGGCGTCGGCCTGGAGGAGGTCGACCGATGGTGTCGTCCACCTGGTGAGGTCGACGTGGAGGTGGTCGTCGACTTGGGAGGTCGACGGGCACGTACGGGAGCTGCTGGTCGACGTGATTGCCTGGTCGACCAGGTTACCTGGGTGACGAAGTGCTGCGGAGGAGTGCGACGGTCGCCCAGGCGAAGTTGGCGAGCCCGATCTCGGTGCTGGTATCCCGAGGTCGCCGTGACGGATCAGAGGCAGTCGTCAGCTCGAGGTTGACGTGGTGTGTGCGCCGTGCAGGTGACGAGACCCTGCGCGCCAATCATCTGCGCACAACTACGAAGCAGGGTGCACTGCTGTCCTGCGTGAGCAACGCCGTCGACCTTGCCTTGCTGGAGCGCGGTCGACCAAGCTGCGCTGGCAGTTGGCCGACCTGAATGCTTGCTCTGATGTAGTCTTGCTATGCCAACTTCATTGTACCAATTGTTGTCATGTTTTCCTAGTGAAACTCTTGCAAATTCTCCCCGTGAACTAGCAAGGAGCGTGAACACAAGAAAACGACTAAGTGAACGAACGCAGAGATCACACGAGCACACGTGCCTAGCCCGTAGCCTAGCTCCCGTTGCTGCAGTTATCTCCGCAAAAAGCTCGAGACCCCCAGACCCGGAAACGCGACGCATCGCCAACCTCCCCCGTCCACAGCAGTGTGGGCGAGGTCTCCGGCAAGGAGACACGGGGCCAGAGGTTGAGCTGGTGCGCAGCGTACCGGACCGCAAACGGCCACAGAAAGTGGGGGGCAGCCGCATGGATCGAGGAGGTACGGGCGACCTCCATGACCAGGCCAATGCGGCGCTCCGCAACCCCATTCTGCTGTGGAGAGGCCGGAAGCGTGAACGACTGCTCAATGCCGTGCTCAGCACAGTAGGCTGCCAAGAGGTCAGAGGAGAACTCACCACCTCTGTCAGAGTGCAAGCGCAGGACAGGAAAGTCCGAGTGAAAACGCTCGCTGAGCTGGAGACGGGCTCTGCGGATCCAAGGGATCAAGACATCAGGGACCTCACCCTTGGTGCGCAAGGGGAAGACCGAGGTGTAGCGCGAGTAGTCGTCAACAACTATCAGGAAGTACCTCTCCTGACCCTGACCACGGACGCGGGCTGGGCCCCACACGTCCATGTGGAGTGTCTGCAAGGGAGCAGTCGTCGGGGGGAACGAGGAGGAGTGAGGAGCGGCGCGCTGCCGTCCCTCGACACAGGGGAGACAGGTAGGAGCAGGTGAGGGTGGGAGGGGAGGAAGGACCCTGGGCAGGCCAGAGACAAGGTACCGGGAGTGCATGGCACGAAGCCGGTGCACAGACGGGTGGCCAAGGCGGTGGTGCCAGAGGACAGTCTCGTGTGCCAAAGAGCGGCACGAGCAGGGGGCGGACAGCTGACCTGACGCGGACGCGGACGCAGTCGCAGCAACCTGAGGGGGCGCAGTAGTCAGTGTGTACAGGTCCGACCCCGGCTGCCGAGTGAAGGTAGCCAAGTGACGGCCCGTACGAGCACACGTGCAGTGTGTCACGCGCTCGTAGGCAGGGGTGAACTGGTGAACACCCCCGTCCTGGAGAGCACATCCTGCCACCAAGTTCGTAGAGAACGAGGGGAGGTGGAGACCTGTCAGTGTGCCCGACGGGACCGCAGGGCAGGGAAGGACAGTGGAAGAGGTCGCAATGACCGGACCCCCAGAGGGGTCACCAAGCGAGACAACAACTGGCCGAGCAAGCGGCTCAAGGGCACTGCGGTCACGAAAGAAGCAGCGAGAAGCACCTGAGTCCAGTGTGAAGGTGTGCAGTGCGGCAGTCGACGCAGTACCAGGGGGGGGAGACACACGAGCACCTAGAGCAGCAGCCTCACCAGCACCTGGGGTAGCCGACACGCGAGTACCTGGAGCGGCAGACGCACTGGCCCTAATGCCCGGGTCAGGCGGCACACACAAGTACTCGGCACCCTCTCCACTAGTAGACATCACATACATGGCAGATAGAATAGCATCAAAGTCTAGAGCATAGATATCAATCCCCTTCTTCAGGAGATCAAGCCAGCGGGCCAGCTCAGTGGCCTGAGGGAACTGAACACGCCAAGCGTCGTCGAGACGAGAGAAACAGCGCTGTGTGGCGTGCGGTCGTCCACACTGCTGACCAGTGCGGTCACCAGTGCGAATGACGTACGTGCAGCTAAGACCACCCCCACCCCCGTGCTGAGAGTACCACTCACGGACCTCCTGGGGCGAGGGAGTGTGCTGCTGGCCCTGGCCACCGCCAGTGCCTCCACGGCCACCACCACCGCTGCCACCTCCTCGACCACCCCAACCCCTGCCGCCGCCTCGTCCACCGCCACCCCAACCGCCGCCTCCACTCCTGCCACCTCCCCCGCCGCCGCCGCCACCACCCCCACCGCTACCACTCGCCCCTCCAGCCGAGCCACCACCCCCACTGCCTCCACCGCCCCCACCGCCGCCTCCCCCGCCGTCACTGCTACCACCCTTGCCCCCCTTGCCCTTGCCGCTGCGGCGCCCGCTCGAGGCAGACGCAGCGCCGACCTTCTGAGCACCGAGAAGGTCGACAGCAGCAGCAGAGGCGACAGAGGGAAGAAGGGGGGAAGGAGAACACCCCTCAAAGAACGGGGTACGGGGGTCGCCACGAGAGGCACCTACAGCGACTATGCTAGTCTCAGCTGCAAGGAGCTCCTTCTCGAGGAGGGCAATGGTGAGCTCAGTGGGGCAACGAGCTAGGAAGTGGTCCCTGACAGTACGCAGTGTGTCAGGGAGGCGGGTGACTAGGTGGTAGAGAGTGAGCCAGAGTGGAGGGGGGTGCGTGGTAAGGAACTCAGCAGGCATGGCTGCACGTAAGCGGGCCTCACTAGTGCGGAGGTGCGTGATGAGGTCAGCGACTGTGTGAAAGGAGGCCAGGTCGGGAAACAGGTAGGGGAGGGAGAGACGGCCTAGTGCGGCAGAGGCAGGTGAGGAGTAGCGAGCAACTACAGCGGTGTACAGTGCCTGTGCAGTCTTGTGCTGGCCAAAGTGCTCGCGTTCGTCTATCGGCAGGGAGTTGCGAATGGCGAAGCGAGCGTGGGCATCACGAGTCTGCCACTGTGAGCGAGCAGTGCTGTCAGCAGTAGCAGCAGGGGCAGTGACATGGCCTAGGGCGTGATCGTACAGTGAGATGTCATCCTTGGCTGTGAGCTGTAGGTAGAGGTGCAGGTCATCGAGCCAGGTGTCAAACTTCACAGGGCGGCCCTCAGCATCGAACACGAGAACCTGTGGGCTAGCCATAGGAACAGTAGAATAGCAGCAGTAGCAGTAACAGTAGCAGTAGCAGAAGCAGTGGCAGTAGCAGAAGCAGCTAGGACGAACCAGGTAGGGTAGGGCGGCGCGGCTCGGTTCAGGTCGGGTCGCGGCTCGGCTGGGTGGCGCGGCTCGGTTCAGGGCGCGCGGCTCGGCTCGGGGCGCGCGGCTCGGCTCGGGGCGCGCGGCTCGGGTCACGGCGGGGACGGGCCGCCCGGTCTCCCTCGTGTGCTGCGGCGGGAACGGGCCGCCCGGGGCCTGTAGGTGGTGGGCACGGGGCCGATCGGGGCCTGAGCGGGGTTAGCGCGGGGCCAACCGGGGCCTTGACGGGGCCTGAACGGGACTAGCGCGGGGCCGACGGGGCCTGAGACGGAGCCGACGGGGCCTGAAGCGGGGCTAGCGCGGGCCCGATCGGGGCCTGAGTGGGGCTAGCGCGGGGCCGACGGGGCCTGAGAGGGGCTAGCGCGGGGCCGACGGGGCCTGAAACGGGGCTAGCGCGGGCCGACGGGGCCTGAGAGGGGCTAGCGCGGGGCCGACGGGGCCTGAAACGGGGCTAGCGCGGGCCGACGGGGCCTGAGAGGGGCTAGCACGGGGCCGACGGGGCATAAGACGGGGCTAGCGCGGGCCGACGGGGCCGACGGGGCCTAAGACGGGGCTAGCGCGGGGCCGACGGGGCCTAAGACGGGGCAAGCGCGGGCCGACGGGGCCTGAAACGGGGCTAGCGCGGGCCGACGGGGCCTGAGAGAGGCTAGCGCGGGGCCGGCGGGGCCTGAACGGGGCCGCTAGGGAGAGCGGGCATGGGGCCAACGGGGCCTGAACGGGGCTAGCGCGGGGCAGTCAAGAGGGGCCTCTAGGGGCGTGACACGCCGAGGCGCTCTAAGGCACAGGTAGGTAGGTAGGTAGGTAGTTACGTAATGGTGGGCCCTTAGAAAATTTCGGTCCTAGGAAGGACCTGCTCTATACCATGTTGGAATAACTGAACAGGAATGAATGAACTAGCAGTGAAATGAGTACAAGTACCTAACCCTAGAATTGTGTACCCCCTATAGGCTAACCCACTGTAGCCTAAACTAACACAACATATATAATGTTTGACAATTAGAGCCTTTTCGGCTTGGTTCTTGCGCAATGAAGAGTTCGGCGCCTATGATTTCGACCGTTTTTGCCGACAAATGCTAAGAAAGCGCATGAATCCCTACAAACGTAGGGAAAAGCATTCAACAACCTGAATTTTACTGCATATTCGAGTGGCTCAAGTTCAAATACACGTATTAGAGACTTTTCGGCTTGGTTCTTGCGCAAAGAAGAGTCCGGCGTCTAAGATGACATGCTTGGTTGTTTTTGCCGACAAATGCTTAGAGTGCGCATGAATCACTAGGCATAGGGAAAAGCATTCAACAATCTGAATATTATAGCATATTCGAGTGGCTCAAGCTGAAATACACTTGTGCAATATCACATTTAAAAAATGAGAAGGTACGGTACTCATGCCCAAGGTGTAAGGACACATAGTGTAAGATAACTTGTGTTATGAGCATGGTTGGTGGCCGCCTGATTGGCGATGTGTAGGGATGCATGATCCGTACAAGAATTGTTTATCGTGCAGTCAAAGCGCCCATTTTGTTGGCACCGCGCTGGTAGTAAGGCGGCTTGCTATGGTGCCGCATGTGCTTGTAAACATGGCGCCTGGAGCGTGGTTTCCCTTGGTGTGGTTTTAAGGCTTGTATCGGCGACTGTGGTCAAGTCCGTTTTACAAGATCGAGGCACCGAATTGTGGTGTACATGGGACATTGACGGGCGTGAGTGAAAAATGACGTCCGTCTAAAGAGGGAGGCCCAACATGGGGTCGCACATTCACTGATTAGTGGGGGGACACATTGAGCGTGACGGTCGCATGCAGGTTGCAGTATGACCCGAAGTTCGGACCGCGCGCGCTTCCACAGTCGAGTGTTTTTCATGCGTGAAAGGCGGATGACCCAAACTGTTGAATGAACAGTGCCCATGACCTAAACATGGATACTCCCTTAGAGCCTTTTCGGCTTGTTTCTTGCGCAAAGAAAAGTTCGGAGCCTATGATTTCGGCTGTTTTGCCGACAAATGCTTAGAATGCGCATCAATCCCTACAAGCGTAGGGAAAAACACTCCACAACCTGAATGTTACTGCATATTCGAGTGGCTCAAGTTGAAATACACTTGTATAATATTAACACAAAAAGATAGAGAATGAAGCAGACACTGCCTAGCCGTGATAATGTACCCGCTACGAGGTTTTCATTTTGAAAATTTGAAATTCGTCGAAGGACAGGACTCGGATCAGGCTTTCCCCACGTCCTTCTTTCTGCCATCCCATAACCTTTCCCCGATTGCTTCCTCTTTCGTTCATTCAGACTCAGCCCGTGTAGAACGTTCGTCGCCCATAAGTCTCCGCAAGACAAATAAGAGCGAAGCTTGTCGTTGATTCGAATCTTCGTAGGTTTCGCACTCATTGGTCGTTACCCTCCAGTTCTCCCTTGACCTTTTTGAAAGAAGCTTCTCAGCTACTAAGCACGATGTTTGAGGCGCGTCTAGTTCAAGGAAGCGTGTTAAAGAAGCTTCTTGATGCGATCAAAGACCTCGTCACTGATGCTAACTTCGACTGCTCCTCCACTGGCTTCTCACTCCAAGCCATGGATTCTAGCCACGTTGCACTCGTTGCGCTTCTCTTGCGAGCAGATGGGTTTGAACACTACCGATGCGACAGGTGAGGAACAATCAGGCGTTTCTCATTGTTCAAACGTGGATATTCGCGTCCATAATGGCCACAGAGAGGGTGTATGAGCTGACGTTTAGCAACTGTTGTGCTGCAGGAATCTCACTTTGGGGATGAATCTGGTGAACATGGCCAAGATGCTGAAATGTGCAGGCAATGATGACATCATCACAGTGAAGGCTGAAGACGACGGCGACACAGTCACCTTCATGTTCGAAAGCCCAAGTAAGCTTCTCCCTTTTCCAACAAGCAGGGTCCAAAGTAGACTGTCGAGGTCAACACGTGGAACGGTAGTACCTTGGATGCGAATCTATAATTGACAATCGATGGGTTTCTCGGTGGAATGATTGTTGATTCTGATGGCTGGAAAATGATGTGTTGTTTACCAGAGCAAGACAAGATATCTGATTTCGAGATGAAGCTTATGGACATTGACAGCGAGCATCTCGGCATTCCCGACGAGGAGTACGATGCCAATATCAAGATGCCAGCAGGGGAGTTCCTCCGCATTTGCAAAGACCTCAGCTCCATTGGCGACACAGGTGAGGGATGTTCTTGTTTTGCTGTTTATGTGCGGCGATGATTCTGATTCGAAAGGTGTCTGTTTCCTGTCTTGTTTCATTGAGCTCCTAATTCGTACGTCCACTTTATATTCTTGGTGCAGTAATTATAAGTGTGACTAAAGAGGGTATAAAGTTCGCTACATCAGGCGACATTGGTAACGCCAATATAGTCTGCAGACAAAATTTGAATGTGGATGAGGTGAGCAATTGACATGCCCACTCCTGTCTTAATGTTCATGCCCACTGTGCACTTCATGAACTCCTCTGTGGGCTCCTGTCTTAACGTTCTGCATATCTGCCGTATGATTTCGCAGCCTGATGATGAAACGGTCATTGATATGAGGGAGCCCGTTTCACTTACATTTGCATTGCGGTACCTAAATTCCTTCACCAAGGCGACTCCACTGTCTGGTGTTGTCAGACTGAGCATCTCCAAGGACCTTCCGATCGTTTGTGAATATGCCATTGCCGACATGGGCTACCTTCGATTTTATCTAGCACCAAAGATTGAGGATGAAGATGAAGCCAACTCATGAGGTGTGTGCACTATCTGTCACTTATATTCTTTGGGACACAAGCTCAGGCACATGCTAGTGAGCATGGTGGTGGGAGGGTATTCACGTAGGGGTTTGTATGCACTTGAGAGGGAGAGGAGGGAGGGGGAAGGATAAAGTGGTGGGATAGTAGGGGAAAGGTTATTGGGGGTTGGAAGGTTGAGCTACTGAACGTCCAGTGTGCACCGACGGGGGGGTATGTAATGCTCTTGAGAAATTCTTCGCAAGAAAATGTGACGGATTAGATGTGAGGACAAGGAAGCGAGGGGGTGGGAAAGGAAGCGGGAGGGGGAATGCTTGAGAGGGAGTTATGCCATGAAGAGTCTTGTTAGAGGGGTTTGTCTAGCAGGGCGGGTGTGAGACGCAGAGCTTGTGTCAAGCTTGTGGTATTGTAGGTCCAAGCCAAGGCTGATGGGTTCTTAACTCGTGGATTCTTATGCTTTTGCCTTGGTGTCGACAGGAACCAAGATCTCTGGAAATATCGTGTTACAACCAAATTGAACTGTGTTCCACATTTTAAGTTGAGTGAGTTGAAGCACTAGGCGTAGAGATGACCTTGGAATTGCAACGTGTTGGATTGGAATGCAGATTAGCCTCTGTATTTTAGTGAACCCAATCAAACAAAAACCTGTTACCTTGCTTGGTGAGAGGAACAGGGCAGTAAGGATCACAGGATTTAGAGTGAGGTAAACTGGTGTGAACTATTATCAAGCAATATTTCAAGAAAATAATTCCCTTATAATCAGCACATTATTATTCAGTATGAAAGTCCTGTTAGCAGAAATCAACACTATTTACTACTGTACATGCTAAAGCTAAGCAACGTGTAGAAGCAGAGCCCTCCTCGGCAAAACCGAGAGCAGAGCACTCGGCCTGGCAGCATCGCGATGCTGCCAGGCCGAGTGCTCTCGGCAAAACCGCGATGCTGCCAGGCCGAGTGCTCTGCCGTATATTTTCGATTGTGATGAAGATAGCTCTACATTTTCCTAGTGTCGATGTTCAGGCGTTGAACCCGTCAACCTCCCCACAATGACTCTGCAAAGCCAGCTTTTGCACTCTGTTTCGCCGTTGAAGAAACAAGAGTGCAGCCTTCTATGGTCAATGTTATTTGCCATGGTTGCAGGATTTGCGTGCACCCTCGTCCTCGTAAGATTGCCAATTACTGATAAAGTCACAGCCATTCAGCAGCCTGAGACCCTTCCGACTCCAACGAAGAATGTAACGTTCAGAAGAGCCAAGGCTTTTTACCTCAACGTTAAGTACGCGGATTTGAATTGGATTCAGAAGCATACATTGAAGTATCAGACAGACGCTGCAACCAAGAAGTATGTTCACGGCCTTGGAAGCCAGAATGATTATGTGATGCTTCACTTGGCTCATCACAAAACAGGTAAGAGACGCTTGCAAACAATCAAACTGGTTCCACAACTAAGCTCGTTACGGTACAGGCACTGCTTGGTTCTCTCGAATCTTCAGCATTTTCGGAATGCGGACTAATATGAAATTCGTCAAAGGCGACATTCAAAGCTGCATCGATTCAGAATCCAAGATATGCCAGGTCCGGATCATGCCCGTTACGCTTGGACACAGAAGGTAATACAGCTCTCTAACGTTTGTACCAATCCTTTCAGATCAACAACGCGGCTCTAGGCTCCCTTAAACTTCTGGGTGACAAAAAATACAAGGCCATTATGACCGTCCGAGATCCCAGGGATGTTGTGGTCAGTGGATATTTCTACCACAAAACAACACAAGAACCCTGGGTGCATGAGCCACGCAGCGAGTATGGAGGGAAA
Organism: Closterium sp. NIES-65; assembly: GCA_948144175.1. NCBI lineage: Eukaryota > Viridiplantae > Streptophyta > Zygnematophyceae > Desmidiales > Closteriaceae > Closterium > Closterium sp. NIES-65. The sequence continues at coordinate 713,739 of CANXME010000966.1, read as the reverse complement.
TCCTATCAGCAGGTGAGCACCTCACGAAGCAATCAGATGAATAAGTTTCTAAGCGTAGGAGAAGTTCAAGCATGCCTTGGTCAGATGCTGAACAACGTGAGCAAATCCGCTGGGATCAATATGGAAGTTGACATGATCACTGGAAGCACTTGGAGGAACGACACACAAGGTGAGTCCGGAATCAGTGTCCATATACTAATGTTAACAACGAATAACCACCATTGATGTCTGACGCAGGTGCATATGCAACTGTTTTGAAAGACTTTCTGAGAGTCTCAGATTCTCGGTTTACATTGGTACGCTATGAAGACATTTGGTACCAAGAGCAAAGAAGGATAGGCTCGGCTTTTGCCTCTATTGGAGCTTGGTAAGGCTTTGACGTTTTATGTAAGGCCTTGACGTTTTATGCACTTTGAGTCTCATTGTGCAACTTCTTTCAGGTATGGATTGAATAACAGCCTTCTTCTGAAGATCTTCGTCCAAAGTGCAGTGAAAGTTGGTCAGGAAAGTGCAGCTTATCGCTCTGTTGCTAAAGGGGTGCTTTCTGCAGACGACAGAGGGAAGGATCACTTCAGGAAGGGCACACCAGGAGATTGGAAAAATCATTTGACAAAGCAAAACAAGGGCTACATCCGTGAGAAGCTGGGGTCTCTGTTGGTGGACCTTGGTTATGAGAAGACTATGAGTTGGTAGTGGCAATGTTTAAAAGCTGACATTATTGTGTATTGGAACTGACAGGTATATTGAAAAAACAACATACATACTTCTTGTCCCCAACAAGTTGAAAGACCGCTGAGGCTACAGATGTCCTGGTATATTGGATTCAAACATTCTTACAACAAACATGATGCAACGTCACATTCAAACAGCCAGTGACGTCAATCATTTCCGTGATCATCACTCCAGATCATGGTCTTTGCTCAAAGAGCTCCCTTCAACAGCTACAGCATGCCTTGGCTTCTGAATCTTTATCACCAGGGGCTGCTTTTTTCTTTGAGTTGCAGGCACCTTCGTACCACCAGGACTGCCAATGGTTGCTGAAGTGGCTTTGCCTTGCGGTGCAGGATCCTGTGTGCATTTCTCACCCGTGGCTTCCCCTGTGACATCCGTGCATGTGCCAACTTCATCAGTGACACCAGGCACACCACCTTCCATTTGAGCAGCACCAGAATTGGCCAACGTTTTGCCCTTCACACCTTTCTTGGAGATGCCTTTTTGACTGACTTGGTTGGACCTGCCTGATCCCGCTTTGTCCACTGAAACTGGTCCCACTGTTACTGCAGCAGCCTTTGTCCCACCTTTAGGTGCTGAACTCCCCAGCTTCAGTTTCGGAATATTTTGTGGAGCACCAATTTGAACAACTTTGAGTGAACCCTTCCCACCCGGATTCACTCCTTTCTTCTGCCCTCTTCCTCCCACTCCAACAGCAGATGCAGCACCAGTGGCGACTCCTGGATCAGATGGATTAGCAGCATCTGCTAGCGTTGTTTGAGAAACTCCAGCTTTGGAGGTTGCTGTTCCTGCTTTAAAAGCGGGTACCGTACCCTCCCGCTGTGCTGCTACTCCTTCCATCTGCTGCTCTAGCAGCTTCACAACTGAGCCTCTGTCTTTGCCCTCCCCAAGCTTCCTTTTTTTCACAGGCCCTATACCCGTTCCACCCATAGCCACTGAGCCTGCAGCTCCTTTGCCCGGACCAGACAAAGCAACTTTAGCTGCAGCTGCCTGTACACCCTGGCCTGATCTGGCATCGGTCTCTTCAGGTGTGTTTGTGATCGGCTCTCTTTTCACAGCAGCCGTTTTTCTGGCAAGGAGCTTGGCTGATCCTTTTCCTGTGGACCCGTGTCCTGATGCTGGCAAATTGCTTGTACCCACTCCTCCAACACCCTTTCCTACTGATGCAGCCCCCACTGTCCCTGTCCTGTCAGAAATCGTCCCCTCTCCAGCCACATTCCTTTTTTTAACTGCTATTGCAGACTTGACTGGTATGACTACTTTGACTTCCTTGACCACAGCAGGTGGTGCCTCGAATTGTGCATGTGCTAAAGCTGGCGGTGCACTTTGCCGCCGCTGAGCCACCCTGTTCGCTGTTGCCTTCTTGGCTTGACTGGCCTTTGCATCGACAACGTCTGGCCCTGCCACTGCTGCTGGTCGTGCTGCTGCTGCTGTGGCTACTGTGGCTGCTGCTGCTATTGTTGCTGGTGTCGGTGCAGGTGCATCCTCGTCAGCACCACCGACAGCAGCATCAGCAGACACATCTGGGGCAGCAATACGTCGAGCACTCTCATCAGCAACAACCACTGCTCTTTTCCTTTTCAGCACTGCCCTCATACTTTTTGCTCCAACCTCGCCACTAACACTGACACCTGCTGTCTGCTCGCCTCCTCCAGCAGATTTCCTTACCACCCCACTCGTTCCCGCCTCCTGTCCTCCCAGCTTCCCAGAATTCCCACCCGTGTCTTTGTGCACAGCCCCAGCCACTGCCATAACTGCCTTCTTCTGCACAGACGTCCCCTGCCTGGCTCCTCTGTTGGGTCCTTGATGAGAAGTTGATGGAGTGCCTTGATGCATTTGAAGAGCCGAATGAGACATCGATAGACTCTCATGAATTGATGGAGCAGCAGGAGTTGAGGCTGTTTTTTGAGTCTGCTTCGTCTTGAGACCAGGTTGAAGGCCAGCTTTGACTGCAGCCATGGAAGGAGGCTTAGCGGGAGGCCTGGCAAGAGGCTTGACGGAGGGCTTGGATGTGGGTTTGACAGACCTTGACAAAGAAGGGCCAGTGGATGGGGATGCTTCCTGGGCCGACGTAGCCACAGCCGCGAGCTGCTTCTTTCCCTCAGGGACGGCCTTTCCTGCGTCATTCTGCAGTGATAATGCCGGCCTGCTCCCCTGGCGCAACGGTGCCGCCTTACCATCTACTGCTCCACCTGCTTTTCTTTTTCTTACAATCTCTCCACCATCTCTACGCCCACCGGAACTGCTCTTACAATGCTCCGCACCTCGTTTTCCATCACGCTTAATTCTCCACTCAATAACCTTCCCATCCTCTTCCTCCTCCCCATCCCACTCCTCCTCTCCATACATCTCTTCCTCAGAAGCTTCTCCGGCAGGGGCCATCACAACACCCAACTCCCTCACCCCATGCTGACGCCTCTCTTCCAGCCGCACGTTCTGCTGCAAAACCACCTTCTCACTTCCGTTTCCATCCACCTGCACCTCATCCTCCATTCTACGCACCTGCTGTTCACCCCCCTCCACATCCACCCGCTCACAGCCCTCACCACTTCCATCCACCACCTTACGGCCCTTCCCAAAGCTACCTCGTTTTTCATTTCTATCCTCCTTCTGCTTCCCCTTAGCAGATGAACCAGTGATGGCAGCGCTCGGTGCATATCTGACTCCGTCTGTGCGGCTGCACCCCGTCCAACCGTTCACTACTCCTTCATACACTGCTGCTTCTGCCGCTGCTCCTGTTGATGCTTCTGTCGCTGCCGCTGCCTCATGGTCTCCTGTTCTTCTCTTGTCTGCTTCGTTCACCCCGTCTCCATTGCACCCCACGCTGTGACCTTCCGAGAAAGTACTCTGCCCGACATCCTCCCCTTCTGTCTGCTTTCTCTTCAAGCCAGCCTGGAAGCGCCGTGCCAACTTCGGGAGGCGAGCAAGCGGAGGCTTGAGGATAGGTGCAGCACCAGTGGGGGAGCAGGAAGGGAATTTTGGGGGATGAGAGGAAGCCGGGAGACGCTCCTCCGCAGCATCCGGGACAAGAGAACGGGATGGAGAAGCAGCAGCAGCAGCAGAAGCAGCAGCAGTCTGGGCTGGAACAGCACGGGAGACAGCTGCAGATGGCGATGCAGCGGTTGCAAAAAGAGCTTGTGCATCGGTGGAACGCACTCTGCAAGGTGAAGGACGCTGCTCCATCCGCCTTGCAGGGCTACATGCGGATGTGACAACAGATGCAGAAACAGCTGCTGATGAACCAGCTGCTGTAGGTGACTTCGGTGCTGTTGCTGTGGTGACCTTCGCCTCGGTTTCTGTGCCCGGCACCAGAGCTTGTTGACCCTCAGATTCCTCTCCGTTCAAGGCTGTCCCTCCTTGCGACTGCTTCCCCCCTTCTGCCAGCTCCTCTGCCCGTGCCTGTTCCTCCGCCTGCACTTTCATCTGTGCCTGCGCCTGTTCAGCAGCAGCAAGAGCGGCCAGGGACCGGCCATGCACCAGAGCATAAGCCACTTCCAGCAACTGGGTGCTCAAACCATGCAGCCTCGTTCTCCATTCCTCCACCTCCTCTTCCTCGTTGCACCTTCCTTCCTGTGGCACTGCCCCTCCTCCCAAATGCTCCACTACTTCACCTGCCTTCCTGTTTTCAACAAAACTCGTACCAGTAACTTGCATTCCCTGTCCTGCCTCCCCGCCTCCCCCTCCTCCCACACTCCTCCCCAGCACCTCCACTCTCACGCCAGACCCCGCACCTTCTCTCGCAGCAGCTTTCATCCACTTCATACCCAACGCTCCTCCCCCACCACTCACTCCCCCCTTCTTTCCTCCCCCTAGAACTTTGCCAAAGGGAAGCTCCCCTGAGGCCTCCCGCTCTAGGGCCTGGGCTGATCGCAGCAGGGCTAGTGCTCGATCTGCATCGCTTTCACTTGCCTTAGCTTTGAGAAGAAGCAGATTGACACGAGGGGGAGTCAGTGAGGGGAATGGGGAGGACGGGGGCCCAGCAGAGAACGGGGAGGGAGAGAAAGTGGTGCAGATGGGGTTGCCTGGAAAAGAAGGAGCATAAGAGGGAGTGGAAGGGACGGACGCGGCAGCAGACCCAGCAGCGGGTGCACCGGTGGCTGAGATTGCACCAAAGGCCTTTGTGCTAGTGCTGGAAGGAAGAGCCAGGGGCGATCGTGATTGCATGGGATTGTGGAGCGGAGCAGTTGCATCAGAGGCAGAAGAAGGGTATGGTGCTGGTTGCATAAGAGTTTGGCCTTGCAGCAGTGGTATAGTAACTCTGAGCCCTCCCCTCGTCATTACTGGGACAGGCCCTGCTGCTCCTGTTTCTACACCTACTGTTGCTGGTGTGGATGGTTGATCCACTCCTTCCTTTCCCTCTCCACCTTCACATACTTGACCGCCCACACCTGTTTTGTCCACACACTTTTCGCCACCCCTCTTACCATCTTCCTCTGCTTCCTTTGCCTCGTCTTTGACCTCCTCATCCACTTCATCCTCCTCCTCCTCCTCCTCCTCCACATCATCATCAGATATCAAATTAAGTACCGAATCTTCACTATCACTTCCACCAACCGAGTCTTCTTCAGTTCCTTCCAAACACTCTCCTTCCATTAATCCTGGCCCCCCGTTATCGTCCTCTTCCTTTTTTGTCACGCCAGCTTCCTTACACAGAAGAGGAGGCGTGGCAGACGGCAGGTCGGAGAGTGAGAGCGGGTGCAGCCAGGGGAAAAGAGGCCAGGCAGAGACAGGGAGGATGTCTGAGAGAGCGCCAAGAAGGGCATGCGACCAGCACAGCATCGTGTGAAGGTGCATGCGCTGGGCGAAAGCAGCACCTCGCCTCAAAGGAGAAAACGAAGGGAGGGTGGAGGGATGGGAGGTGGAGGACGGGAAAGGGAGGTCGGGGAGATCATGAAGAAGCAGGGAGGAGGGTGCTGATGGAGTGTGGTGAATAGCCGAGGGTGGAAGCGAGGAGAACGGTAGTGAGGGTTGCGATGCATCTTGACTGGGTGTGGTCTGGGTTATACAGGTCTGGGTTGGGTTGGAGGTGTTGCATGGGGTAACTGGATGCTTGGGAAGAGGGCATGAAGGAGCTGGAGGGCAGGGAGGAGGAGAAGGGGAGGGAGCTCGAGCCCTGATTTTGGCAGCAGCTGACGCAAAAAAGTCGAGGTCACCCTTCTGAGCGTACAGCTTGAGAGCTGACAGCACGTGCCTGTGCGTGGGAACAGAGAGCAAAGAGCAGAGAGGACACACAGAATGATTTCAGGATCGAAGTGTAGACCCCACAAGAATTACCATAGTGGCACCTGTGGATGAAGCGGTGTGGACACATGCGGTGCGGGCAGGCTTTTGCTTCCCAAATAAGACAAATGCAGCTGCGCTCACCATTCTGTCATATCAAACCAGCTCCTCTCCTGCTCCTCCTCCCAAGCCAAGTGCTGTGCTGCTGCGTCGTCCTTGTCACCAGTTCTATCCTCCCCACCCCTGGTCACCGTCTCAACGTATGCAGCCCTGGACAGTCGGAGCACCTCAGCTGCTTCGCCCCAGATAAAGACGTTGTCCAGGTAAAGCATCATTAGCCTGTCCCCTATTGAAGCTTCTGCCGGCTCATTCCCTGGTTCACCTTCTGCTCGCCGTAGACATGCCGAAGCGCCATCAGCAGCACCGCCAGCAGCAGCGGCAGTTGATGCGCCGGGAGCAGCAAGACCCAGTACGTGAACAGTAGCAGCAGTGGGAGAAGCATCAGCACCGGGGGAAACCGCAGCAGGAGGAGCAGCACATGAAGCGGCAGCCTCAGCAGCACCAGCTACTGCAGCAGCAGAGCTTTCAGGTGGAACAGCAACAGAAGGAGCCGGTATCGCAGATGTAGCAACATCAGGCACAGGACCAGGCACAGTTGTGGGCATGGCGCTTGTTGAGGGGCCAATGCCTAGCGCAGCAGCGGTGTGTTGTTGAGTGGTTTGCTCAGAGGATGGGTGTGCGGAGGCATGAAGCGAGAGCACGAAGAGGGCGAGAGCTAAGGGCACTAGGTCAACGAGAGCTGTGGAAAACTGAAGGAAGGGCACAAGGGGAGGGAAGGCAAGGAGAGAAGGTACAAGTGAGAAACAGCCTTGGTACTTCGTGTCCCCTGCTTAGTGAACTGAAAACATAAATTGGAGAACGACTGACTCAAGTACAGCCAGGAGAAAGAGAGACTTGCCTCTTTGTCAGTCTTGAGAGTGGAAAGCGCCCCTTCCAAGGCAGCAACATCGCCGGTGTAGCAGCAGAGCCTGAGGTACATCATCAGGTACACTCGCACACAAGTCATGAACTTCCGAGAGCTCTCAGCCACCTCCACGGACGCCAGCCCCACCACTTTCCTCCTCAACCTCGCCCCCTTGGACCCGCCTTTCGGCCTCGGAGCGTGCTTCGTGTGGATGCAAATCTCCCACATGTTCATCGCAAATGCCACTTTGGCCTTCCGGAAGCAAAACCCGAGCTCTGATTTGGCCCGCTCCAAGTCTCCAGGCTCTCCTCGCCTCAGATACGCCTTTGCCAGGCAGTACCTCCCCCTGTGGAAGTGCTTGAAGTCGCCCTCTAAGCACTCTCTCACTCCTTTCTCGCTCTCCTGGAACAGATGCTGCCACACCAAGGGCCAGTGCTGCCTCAGCTGTTGGACATCAGCCACAGGAGCATGCTGCTTCTTCCCTTGCTGCTCCAGCTGCTCGCTTTCTCCCTCCTCCGCTTGCTGCTTCTGCTTTTTCAAATCAGCTATGCCTGCACCATGCTCCTCTGACTGCACGGCTGTTTCCGCAGCTGCTCTTGAAGCTTCCTCACTAGCTGCACCTCCCTGCTCTGCTCGTCGCGACTCCCCTTCTTCTGCCAGTCGCAAGTGCTTCTTGCCTGCACCACTGGAAAATTCTCCGCCCCTTCGTTTCTTGACAGAGCCGGAGTCCTGGGTTGAATCCACTTGGGTTGACTCAACTTGGGTCGGTTCAACCAGCACCACATCATCATCGTCATCTTCACCCTCTCCCCCACTTTCCCCACGACCACCGCCATCACCACCACCAATTCCACCATCGCCATCAGCACCACCAGCATCACCACCATCAGCATCACCATCGGCACCACCAGCATCACCACCATCAGCATCACCATCAGCATCACCAGCATCACCACCATCAGCATCACCATCAGCATCACCAGCACTTCCTTCCTCCTCATTTTCCATCTCCCTTCCTCTCGATCCGCCCTTCTGTTTCCCCCCCTCTTTATCCTCCTCCGTATCTCCATCCTTCCTCTCATCTGTCTCTTCCTCCTGCTTTGCCCCCTCCCTCCCCTCCTTCGAACTCTCCACCTCTAATACCTCGTGACTCCCATCCTTCTCACCTTCTGCTTCCTTGCCAACTTCCCGACCTTCTGCAACCCCCCTCCCCACCTCCAAAACCTCATCACTCCCATCCCTCTCACCAGATAATCCCTTGTCCACTCCCGACCCTTCCACAACCGCCCTCTCCACCACCTTCTCCCCTTCAGCCTCTCCTCTGCCCTCCACAACCTCGTCTTCTCCACGCCCCCTTTTCCTTTCCGCCCCATCAGCAGTGCTTACATGGCCAGTGTCCCTCGCTGTACTCCCCTCAGCTGCAGTCGCACCCCCTCCAGGCTGAGCCTCCAATTCCTTCTGCTGCAGAATCCTGGCAAGTGCATCCTTGGTGTCGCTATTGGACACGAGCGCCTGAGCACCACCCCACACCACACCATGCAACACCCCGCCAAAAAGACCCACAAATAGGAGGGTGTGTGCGATCGAGTACAATAAAGAGCAACATGATGGTGGGACGTGACCCAGAAAAGGCATGCAATGTATGAGAACACCTCCTGGCAGGCATCATCACCATTAATCATCTTATCACTCCCACTCGACTTTTCATCACCATCACCACCATCCTCATGTCATCCTCACCAATCATCCTCGTCCATCGTCACCATTCCTCCCCATGTCATCATCATCACAACTCACCCTGATGGCATCATCACTAAGCCCAGCCTCCACACGACTTCTTGCAAGTGCCTTAAGCCGTGAGGCGTGCAGGCGGTAGGCCGTGTCCACAGCATTGGGGCGCAGGGAGACGGACCGGCGCATCAAGGAGAGGGCGAGAGAGGCGGGCAGGTGAAGCTTTTCAGCCAGCTTGCCCTGAAAGAATGGGTACTGCCAGTTTGGCCTGAGACAGAGGGGGAGAGGAGGGGAGAGGGTGGTGCGAATGGGAAGTGGGGAGGAGGTGTTGGTACAAGAGCAAGGAGAGGGAGGAAGGAGGAGTGGGAGCAGAAGTATGAGAACACATGGGAAGGGAGGAAGGAAGGGGGGGGGGGGGGGGGCTCACTATGCCTGATCACAACAGCTTCTGACAACTACAGGCTTCGGGACAGGGAATGGAGCGGAAGGGGCAACGGGATTAGGAGCATACAGAGTTGAGAGTGCAAGAGGTGGGTGCGGAGACAGACGGGCCAGGTTGAGGAGCAAAGCGATAATAAATTTGTGAGCAACGGGAGCAACATACGAGAGTGATTGGAGGATGCGGAAGAGTTGAAAGGCGAGGCGGCAGCGGTTCAGCCAGAGGCCATCCCTGACTTGCGTGTGCCTGAGCCTGTCATAAGACGGCACCACGTTCTGAATCGAGTCATACACCACAAACGCCAGCAGCTCCAACACACTCACCACCCTCTTCCTCTGCTCCTCACACCCCTCCCAAGCCTCACTCCCTTTCCTCCCCACCCAGACCTTCCTCCCCTCCCGCCCCGTCCACCCCTCCCATCTTGAATCACTCTCCTCTAGCGCGACCACTTCAAAGGGAAGCCGGCAACCAGGAGTAGCAATAGCCTCTACCAAGCACCGTGTGCACCGCTGCCGGTACCCCTGCAGCCTCCGCAGCACCCCCTCCTCCGCATGCCAGTCCGCAGGCCCCTTCATCTTCGCCCCATCGTTCAACATCAGGTCAGAAGCCTCGTCGTAGAACAGAGCGAGCTTGAGCCACGAGTCCGTGTTGCTGGGATGGTAGCAGAGGTCTGCGAGCAGAGGAGCAGTGACCTGCAGCACGTGAGAGTGGCCCTTGGGTTCTAGAAAGAAGCCTGGCGGCATGTGGTGGCCCATGGGGATGGGCTCTATCCGCGCCAGCATGGCAAAGAGAGGATTGTACACGTCAGCGTACGTGTCACTGTTCATGGCGTGGGATGGGTCTGCATGGAGGGATGCTGGATGGCGGGAGGAGGTCCATTCGGAGAGAAACGAGTGGGGACGCAGGACAGGTATGTAAGGCGAGAGGTCTGGCATTGTATTTAACATGCTGGCATGATTGAGCTGCTCTCCTCCATCACTCGTCAACTCCTTCCCCTTCACACCAAACGCACCCTCCCTATTCTCCATTCTCCTCCTGCCCTCCTCCGTGCCCCCATCCGCCTGCATTGTATGCCCACCTCTCACCTTCCCCTCCTCTCCCAACCTCTTCCCCTCCAAAACAATTCTCTCCACCATTCCCCAGTCGTTTATTTGTGAATCGTCCAAAAACGGCTCCACGGAGTGATGGGCCAGGATGGCAGGGGGAGGGGAGGGGAAGAGGGAGTGGATGGACGTCAGCAGCGGCACCAGCTTCACAAGCCGCTCGATCTGAGAGAAACAAGCAGGGGGCGTGAGAGGAGGGGAAAGGGGATCAGAACGAAGTGACGCAAACCACCAACAATCGAGAAGCAAGGATGGACGCAATGTGTGCATAGAGAAAGGGAACACTCGTGACGCTTACAGTAAAGGAGGCAACGAATGGTGCCATGTGCCTCAACGCTCGAGCACAGTGGTCCTTGGATTTCAAGTCCCCAGCCAAGGTGTTCTGATGCTGGACCTGCCCTGCTGCTGCTGCCTCCTGCCCTGCACCACCTCCGCTGCTCTCCCCCCCCACATCCACCTCAGCCCCTCTCAGCTGTACCCCGTATAAGCACAAGAAGCATTGATCCATAGCCCCTTCAATTTCCTCCAGCGCGCATCTCTTTGCATGCGTATCCTCCACCTGCTCACCCTGCCCACTGCAACTAACTCTTTCCCCATTTGTCCCCATACTCGCTCTCCCCACCCCAGCAGTGTTGCCAACTCTACCAGCAGTTCCATCAACCATTTCACCAGCAGACACCCCACCGTTGCCACCGGTCCTTTGCACATCCCTCGCACTGCTGCCCCCATTAGCACCTACTCCACCGACTCCCGCCTTACCGTCTCCTCCTCTTCCGCCCTTCAGACCTCGTACTCTCGGCTCCTTACCCCCGCCAGCAGCAGCCTTGGCTTTCCTACCTCCCGCATGCACCGAGGGGGTCAGCAGCGACTCTAGGTTGGTCAGCAGCTGGGCAGAGAGGGCAAGGAACGCGCCTCTACCACTCGGCGCTCTAACTGCTGCAGGCGTGCCGTCTTCTGCTGCAGCTGTGCTGCCGTTCCCGCTTTGTCTGCACGAAGATGCTGCACTGACAGGGGCTGAGGCGGTGTTGGGCATGGTCGAGGGGGGAACGTCAGCAGCTGAGGAGGATGAGGGGGAGGCGGCGGCGCAGCAGAGACCTTGAGAAGCAAGGATGCTGTGCGTGATGGCCCACATGGCAACCTGTTGACAACAAGGGCGAGAAAAAAGGGGGGATCGATATGTATGACTTCAGCAAGCTTGCGTGGAGCCATGCCCGTGACATCGAAGCGCATATGCAGGATGGAAAAACTACGCCAAAGAAACCAGAAGTTGTGGAGCAGCAACCTCACTCCTCTCACCACCCACCTTATCGATCGTATTAACAGACACGCGCAAGTGCTGCAGGCAGCAGAGCGCCATGCACAGATCCACCAACAGCCCCTGCCAGGCCACCACCATCCCCTGCCACGCTGCCAGAATCCCACTTCTTGCTGCTGCAGCGCTCAAGCCTGGCTGGTACACCTCCCTTGACAGCTGGCTCGCGGGCTGTTCTTGTAACAGGCGGTGCTTGTAGAAGGCGAAATCTATAAGCACCGCAACAACCTGCTGGAGCTCCTCCAAGTGCTGCTCGTTGACCTGGGGGCACAGCAAGGGAAGAACAAACAGGTGAGGCAGGGAGCAGTACAGGGGCTATACAACATTGCATCCTTCCCCTTCTTTCCATTCCCCGTTTTTCATACTATTCTTACCTGCGAGTCTAATCCTGTCCCAAGCGCCATGGAGGCCGTCAAGTCCCTCAGCCCCGGCACTGTCTGCATCAGCTCCGCCTCACAGCTCGCACCAGCATCACTTTTGCCACCACCAGCAGAGGCTTTCCCAGCAGCTGCAGCAGAGCCTTCCAAAGCAGCTGACGCCACTGGCGTTGCTTTCGCGGGTGCAGGGGGCAGCGCCCCCATGCTTATTCTGCTGGATAGCAGCGCGAGTATGTGCTTGTAACAAACCAGTGCCAACGGCTGCTCCTGAGCCATTCCACGTGTGGCAGCCACGAGTCTCTTGAGCGTCTCCAACCACTTGCCAAAGCTCTGCTCGCTCTGCTGGCTGTGCTGGCTGTCTGCATTTACTCCGTGACCACCATCTGCAGGTGAACTGTGAGAGGCCAAGCCCGGGAGGCAGTAACTTCTGCCCTTCTGCCTCCCAGCTCCACCGCCCATCCCTGCTGCCCCATCCCTCAACAGCAGAGGCTTCATCATATTGATCAGCTGTTGCTGCTGCTGTGGCGGCTGGGGGAGCTTTTGCCCTGCCACGCCCTCTCCTGTCCCTGACAGCCCTGCCAGTACACAGTCCACATGCAGCTCACTCAACAGCTCATCCAAACCCTGCACTGAAATGCCCCCATTGGGCCCCCATACAGATGCCAGATGCGGCACCTCCACCGCTGCATGTGCTAGTGCTGCTACTCCTCCACACCCAGCTTCTGCTGGTAACATCACTTCAGCGCCATCTGAGCAGCCCCTGCTTCGCTCTGCTCTGCCCAGCGCATCCCTGCACCACGTGAACAGCTCAATCGCCCTTCCATGCTCACCCCTCCGCATCGCCACCTGTCCCTGACTTGCTCTCAGCCGAACCCAGAACCCCACCTTCTCCCAACCCCCTAAACCGCCGTGTCCCTTCCCCTGACCTAGCTCCTCCACCTCTCCACCTGCTTTTTCTGGCGCAATTCTCCGTCCCCCCACTGGGCCCCACGCATCCCCATCCACCTCCCACCTCACCCCCTCCTCGTCCATCTGCCCCTGCTCTGCCATGCCAAGGCAATGCACGCACTCCCTCTCCACCGCCCCTTCCACTGCCTCTTGCCGCCCTCTGCTCACGCCACCATCACTTTGAACCTCTCTCGCCAGATAAAGCTCCCCCAGATACAGCCAAACACTGGGTGAGCGGCCTTCCCACGAAACTGCCTGTCTTTCAAGCCAGAGGAGAGCGTCCAAAACGGAGGGTGTGAAGGCGGAGAGGGCAAGGTGAGAGGCCAAGTACTGCAGGATGAGAGAGGCTGCCTGGAGTAGAGGGAGGCGCTTTGGCAGGGCGGCGAGGAATGACTGCACCTGCTCCACCTCTGCTGCACTCACTTGCTGGACCACACCCAACCGCTCTGCATCTCCTGCTGGGTCACGACCATCAGCAGCCTTAACTCCCTCTGAAGCACTGGCTCCCGCTCCAACACCGGCGTCCACTTCAGCTCTAGCACCTGCTGCCACATCCACGCTGCTCCACTCCTCCTCCTTGCTGAAAAACCTCACCAGCACCTCCTTGCGCCGCACCCTGTGCAGCATCTTCAAACCATCAGATGCACCACCACCACTCCCTACGTGAGCGCTGTCGGCACCAACAGCAGCAGCAGCATCCGCACCAACGCCACCCTCAGCAACACCAACTGCAAGACCCTCCTTACCCCTTCCATTCTTCCCAGCTCTCCCGAAGCCATCTCCATCACAGGCTCCTATCAAGGGCGACTGCTGCTTGAAGCACGCGCCCAGAATGTCAAACACGCGCAGCCTCTTTGGTGGGAGGGGCTTGGCGCTCTCCAGCAGGGTGCTCTCCTTCCCCTTGGACTCCTGCAGCTGCATCTCCTTGATCTGCTGCCGCGTGCGCCTCTCCGTGCCCACAAACGACAACGGGTGCCTGTGCCGCTTCCTTGACTTGGCAGGAACTGCAGGCGCCGCAGAATCAGGCGCTGCTGCATCAGACGCTACAGCATCAGGGGCTACAGCATCAGCAGTGGCAGTATCGTGTGATGTGGTAGCAGATGCTGACACAGCTGCAGCTGAGGCATCAGGCGCTGGTCCCGAGGCTGCTTCTGCCAGAGCGGCAGGCATAACGGCAGGCGACTCCTGAGTGGACATTGGAGTCGCATCGGCAGAAGTTGCTGCAGTCTGTGTGTCTTGAGTCTGTGTCAGTGGTGTCTGCGTCAGTGGTGAGTCTGCAATCGGTGGTGTCTGTTCTGGTGGTGCATCATCTGCATCAGGAGGACCGGAAGCAGCTGGCAGTTCAGCTGTAGGCGTTGGAGTGGCATCGGGAGGCGACTGCGAGTCCTCCATGCAAAGATCAACCACAGCAATAAGATTGGGCTCGGATAATGCAGTGACGCGGAAGGATGGGTCAGGTTGAGACAAGACAGCGGGAGGGTCAAACGGTGCGTCAGGCAGAGACGAGTCTGAGGGATGGGAGGCTGGAAACAGCTGGGGCAACGCTGTGGGTTCTGACGCTGCCTCAACCGACCATGATTTATGCACGGATGCCATATCAACAGAACGATCTCTTTCAAACAAAATAGGCCCTGCAGCAGCGCAGCTCTTCTCTTGGGGTTGCTGCTCTTCTTGAGGCTCTTCGTCATCATTACTCCTTTCACGACCGCTTTCAACGCCCTCTTCAATGAGGCCCTCGTTGCCGTTCCTAGGATCACCACCTCCTTGCAGACTGCCTGCTACCACGACCGTCACAGAAACGCCCGCCACCGGCTGAGGGTGCTCCAAGCCCTGCCTTTCCACCGAACGCTGCTGCACCATGCGGAAGACGTGTACAGTGTTCAGGATCAGCTCGGCCCAGGAGCGACCGCGCAGCTCAAGCACCGGGCTGTATTGTTGAACGGACATCTCACTGCTGCCCAGTGCGCTCCCCTGCTGCTCAGGCTCCTGCTCCTGCTCCTGCTCCTGCGCTACCTCTGCTGAGAACCCTGCAGTTGCCCCTGCTGACGGCCCAGCATCCAGGCCATTCTCACCGCCAGCAGCAGCAGCAGCAGCAGAGGCGCGAGCAGCAAGGGCGTCCAATGCTGCCTGCAGAGCCACGGGGTCCGGGTGGAACACCTCGCTCGACATGGCCAGCACTCGCCGCGCGCGAGAATGGGTGGGCGCGAGGTGGAGCATGTAGGCCGCGAGCTCACGTGCTGCCTGCCAGTCGTCCAGAGACACCAGCACTTCCAGCAGCTTGTTCAGACACCCCCCTGTTGAAACAACGCACGGAGCGGAAAAGGCAGCGCAAGGGACATTAGTACGTGCAGTGCAGCAGACACGGCATGAAGTGGCGTGATGTGGAGGAGAGCACCCCTAGTGCCAAGCAACTGTGGCATGGGCGAACTCGGATGGTAGGCGCTGCAGGGACGTACAGTGGTAAGGGCTGCAGGTGAGGCCTTGTTCCAGTGCGTATCTCGCCAGGCGAGCTCGACCTTCGGTTCGGAGAGCCATGGATCCGAGCCTGTGCCAGAGGACTGCATCCTGACCGTCGATCTCCGTCGCTGTGACGTAAGCACGCAGTGCTGACTCGTTATAGTCACTTCCCAGCTTCGCGTAGACGTCGCCAAGGTTCTTCCACACCAGGAATCTGTATCAGCGGCACAACAAAACGTTGCCGTGGTTAAGTGACTGCGCACTGAAAGAAGACTGAACGAGAGGAATCGAAACGGAATGGCTTGACTTACTGAAGGTGACGCATCTCCGTCAGCCCTCCCCCTGCTTCAGCCTGCGACGACAACCACAGACGAACGCGTTTGTTAGCGACGGCTGGGTCGAACCGTGAGAAGCCACAAGTCGAGCCAACACTGATGCACTACGAGACTACGACCCGAACGCGTCTAAAACGAGTGGAGCGGATTTCGAAGCTTAACATTCGAAGCTCCAGGTCGGCCATAGAAAACCACGCGACGCGAAGCGTCAGAGACGAGCACGAGCCGTCGCGACTCTACCTGGACTTCCTTCCACAGCGGATGGCAGGACATTTCCTCCAGAGCCTCTCTCGCCTCCGACAAACGGCCATTTCCGATTTTAACGAGGGCTTCCTGATACGCGTCTTGTAGCGCCGACTCCTGCTCACGCGACGTTCGAAAACCGACAAAGAAATTTAAAGCTGGTGGAAACTGAAGCGGAGAAGATCGGATGAATGCATAAGAGAGGCGGACGAGGGCGGGGCGGAGGAAACGACGGCTACCTGCGCTTCTCTGGTGGGACCTCCTCTCGTCTGTGCTTGCGGCCGTACGGCATCGTTGATGCAGGATATGGAAAACTGCGCAGGAAAGAATTCAAGCGGAGATTGATCTAAAACGGTCTTCTACATGCATAGCGGGAATCATCACTGGAATTATTTGGGACTCTCTCAGGAATCTGACCGAAGTGAAATTACTGAGCTAAATGAATTGGAGCTGCAGGTACAAAGAAGATCAAGCAAG
Source organism: Closterium sp. NIES-65 (assembly GCA_948144175.1). NCBI lineage: Eukaryota > Viridiplantae > Streptophyta > Zygnematophyceae > Desmidiales > Closteriaceae > Closterium > Closterium sp. NIES-65. The sequence continues at coordinate 697,401 of CANXME010000966.1, read as the reverse complement.
TTTGGCACTTGGCACCTAGTAAAGGTGGTGCTATCTGGAGCATCCTACAAGAGAAATCATTTACCGGTATCTACTGTGCAACTGATTACCATGGTTTTTGGAGGCTAGGGTCATCAGCGGAGCTGCAAATGTCAATGGATGCTGCTTTCCAAGAAAAACGGTTTTCTGGGGGTGGTTCAAAAGCAAGATTAGCTGGTAGAGCAGCTCTTGCTTCCAGCAAGATTTGCTGCACCAGTCCATCTCTCTGCTTGAGCAACTGGAGACATTCCATCACAGACAGCGCGTGAGTGTGATGCAGCCCTATGCTGATTTATTTCAGATTCGTCTTTGTGTGGAACCTTATGAAATTGGTGAATTTACAGGGATTTTGGCCACCTCTGGCCTGAACTTCTCTTTCTCGCTCCCCGTGCAATGCCAAAAGATGAGTTCGTGGTTGGGTCGTTTTCGCGAAGTTGGACCCACGAGGAGCTCATCATGGTAACCAGCAGAACACTTCGCGTTTCTTCAAAGTCTAACTTGATAAACAAGCGTAAGCTTCATCTCATGCGAATTGTGTCAACGATTTGATATCATAGTGACCTGCGCGAGATTTGCTCGTTTGAAGCTCAAACCCTCACAATTTCGGCGGCAACTCTGACCGGGCTTTCTGACTCCGCGTGTGTTCTCCGCAGCACGTCAATGCAGCCACCGCACCCCAACGCCTGCCCGGACCAACCCCGCCTCCATCTTCTCGCTGCCGCCAATTGCTAGCCCTGGTTACCATCAGAAGACAGGTCGTCCAGAAACCTTCGCGCGACCGTGCTATACACGTGGCTTCGCAACGTTGCTGTCGGTATTACCCGAGGTTTCGGGATCGCACTACATACTTCGCCGTCTCTCGCTGACCACAACAGCCTTTTCGCCAAACGCGTAACCCCCAATCTCACCCGCCACCACCACCCCCGATGACCTCGGTTCCCCTCCAGATCTCGACCCTTCCTCGCATCTGATCCGTAGATCTGATCTGGTGGCGACATCTCCTCCCTTCATCTGCACCTTCACCGCACTGCACTAGGCCACCATGCATCCTCCCTCTCCTGCACAACTAGCTGTGTGCCGCTTTCCTCCAGATCACCAGTTCCCTAACCCACCTCCAGTTTCTTTCACATCTGCCACCTCTCACCGTCACACTTCGCTTTCCTACAGTACCCGCTGCTTCTGCCTGTTCCCACAGCCTCGCTCGCTCACGCCAGCTCCTCATCACCCACGAATCATGGCCTGGGGAAAGCCTGGAACCGGCGTGGTGAAGTCGTACGCCGTGGAGTGGTCGACCATGGAGCAGACGACAGCCAAGGCCGCGGAGCGGGTGAGGGACGAGCGAGTGCCCGAGGAGGAAGAGGAGGAGGACGAGGACCCCGTGTGCCCGCTCTGCATTGAAGAGCTCGACGCCACGGAGATCCAATTCCGGCCCTGTCCCTGCGGGTGAGGCTCTAGTGCCACGCACCGCAGGTCCCGGCGGAACTTATGACATAGGAAAGTCAGATCTGACCTAAGCGTGGTGTTTGAGTCAGCCTTGTTCTTCAGGGCTCGGGTGAGGTTATCGTTGTGATCGGATCTGACGTCGCAAGGCGGCTACCACAGTCGTGCTTCATAAATTACTAGGTTACTGTTGCTTCTTGCAAATTCTCCCGTTTTTCCATCCTCATCCCTCACTTAACATCTCCTTTCCGTTTTCCCTGTTCCTTTCCCCGCTCAGCTACCGCGTGTGTCTGTTCTGCTACGAGCGAATCAAGCTCGAGCTCAAAGGCATCTGTCCCAGCTGCCGCTCGCCCTATGGCGACCCGCAAATGGCGGCGCCGCCGCAGCCAACCGCATCGGGTGCGTCGTCGGGTAAACGGCGGGGGTCGATCTCTCGCAACGGCGACAGCAAGGCGTCCGAGCAGGGAGCGTCGATCGCGGGAGCGTCGCTGGGAGTGTCGATTCTTGGAGCTGGCGATCATCGCTGCCATTCGCGAGTGTCGCCCGCTCCGCCGATACTCGCGTCATCGGAATTCCCGACTTTATCGTCGTCGCCTCCTCTCTCAGGTGCACTTCGTCGTCGCGTAAGCTTCTTGCTCCGTTAGCTTATCATTCTCCCGGGTCGTGTTTCTCATCTGAAAATCCTTCCGTCGCCGTGCCCATCTACCCTCCCCTTGGCCTGTTCCCTCCAGTTCAACCTAGACGGGGGCCGTCATGGGAGAAGCCTCGTTCGGCCGTTCCACCGTCAGCCGCCCCACCATTCCCACCTCCATCATCGTCATCTTCAGCAGCAGCAGCCGCAGCAGCATCTTCGTCATCAGCATCGATGTCGTTAGCGCCATGGGCGTCTGTCTCAGCCACAGCCACAGCCACAGCCACAACCACAACCACAGCCGCAGCCCCGCCATCGTCGTTTCCGCCGCTCCTACCGCTCGACCCGCCTCATCAGCCGGCTTCGCAGAGCCACGTGGCTTCGAGTCACGCTACGCAGAGCCGCGCAGCTGCGGCTGCTGCGGGCGGGCGGCGTTTGTCGTCTGACGCCCATGCCGCGCCGAGCGGTGAAACCACCGCTACGTCTTGGCCCGCGCTTAAGGCAGAGCCAGCGACGGCGGGTCCGTCTGTGTCCGCCGTATCGAGTCACGCTCAAACGGGGAAGTCTGCAAGCAGGGACTCACGGAAGGAGTCGGGCGGGGAGAAGGGGAAGGAAGCGGGGAGAGTTGCCGAGGGTGCCAAGGCCGCGACGGTCGCTTCTGCGGGTTCTGCGCTGGCGGGTAGGAAGCAGCAGCCTCAACCGCAAACCTCGGCGGGTGCTTCAGCGGATGTCGCGGTATCGAGTTCCTCGTCGTCCGCTGCCGCTCGTTCTTCCGCCAAGGCGTCGACTCGCACTATCAGCCCCCCGCCCGTGCCTGCCGACTCCGCATCTCGCGTGCCTTCCACCGCATCTCTCGAGCAGCCGCGCGACGACGGTGCGACCAGCGTCGGCAGCGGCGCGACCGCGAGCAGGAGCAACGCGAGGAACAGCGCCACCGCCACTGGCGGCAGCGGCAGCGGAAACGATAGCGGCAGCGGCAGCGGCAGCGGTAGCGGTAGCGGTAGCAGCAAGAGCAGCGGCGGCGGCGGCGGGCGCAGCAGGAGCAGCAGCAGCGGGAGAGGGAGCTCGTCCGACGATGAGATGGGGTTCAGCCTGAGCGACCAGCTCGCAGAAATGCTGCTCAACAGTCCCGGCCGCGCCGACCTTGGTGCTTCCGCCGCGCAAGCAACCGCAGCAGAAGCCGGTGAGGTGAAAGCAGATGAAACGCAGAGCCGCGCAGGCGAGCGCAGCGTGGTTCAGACTTCGGTCCCCGAACCTGCCAGTTCCGTTGTGCCGAAGCCATCCTCCTCGGTTCCTTCATTCCAGAGAATTCGGGACGCCGCGTCACCGCACAGCACCGATTCATCCATCCCGCTCGCCGCTGCCGGCCCCCACGGCAGCATCTCATCGCCGTCCTTTTCCACGTGGCTCTCGCCGCACTCCACCTCCTCCGCTGCTACCCTCTCCAAACCCGTCCTATCCACCCCTAACGGGGTGGCTTGTAACGGGATCGCTGTCGCGGGCTGGGCGTCCTCCGGCGGGAGCGGGCTGGAGCGGCTGCAGCAGCTGCAGGCGCTGCAGCGGCAGCTGCAACAGGCTTTCGTGGGCGTGGGATGGTCAACGGACGAGATGCAGCGCGCCAGTGAGATCGTCGCCGCGGCCAAGCAGTCTCAGAGCCGCTTCTCGGGTGCCGCAGCAGCAGCATCAGCAGCGGCAGCGGCAGCAGCGGTCGCGCCGGCTGTAGCAGCAATGCCGCCTGCGGCTTTGACGGGTGTAGTCCCAGCAGCAGTTGCCACGTTTCCCCTTTCCGCTACCCCCGCTGCCCCTGCGTCCGCCCCTGCTCCCAAAACTGCCCCATCCAAGCCTGTCACCCCGCCCCCGGGCTTCCGCCCTTCCGCTCCCCCTGGCTTCGCGCCCCTGTCCCCGCCTCCTGGGTTCGGCCCGTCCGCGGGCGCCAAGAAAGCGGACGCGGGCGCGCTGGGGCAGGCGGACATGCAGGCGCAGGCCGCCGCCGCCGCAGCAGCAGCAGCGGCAACAGCAGCAGCAGCAGCGCGGGCAGGGTCGGGGCTAGGGCTTTCCGGATCGACCGGGGCAGCATCCTTTGGCGCGGCGGGTGCAGCAGCAGCAGGGGGGAATCTGGGCGTGCAAACGGTAGAGTCAGCAGCATGGGGGTGGGGGGCGGCGGGAGCAGTTGCCTCCGCCTCCGCCTTGGCGGCAGGCGCGTCCTCCTCCGCCTCGTTTTGCTCGCCGCTGCTTACCTCTGGCTACTCCAGTGCTTCAGGCTACACCACCACCAGTGCAGCAGGCTATTCCGGTGCCGCTGGGTATTTCTCAGGGTATACCGGTGTTGGAGGGGTGTCGGGGCGGAGTGGGAGCGAGGTTTGGGCGTCGGGTAGTGTGGGGGCGGTGAGAGGGACGTGGGGTGGAGGGGATGCGGACGCTGCTGTGGCTGCTATTGCGAGCATCTGGGGGCAGGAGAACAGTGCCACGGCTGCTGTGGGTTCGATCAAGCTGGGATCCGCTGCAGAGTAAGTGTCCCGCTCCGCTCCCTCTTCGCATTTGATTTTATCATTTCTGCCAGTCACTGCCGCTTCAGTGCTGCTTTTCAATCATGTCACCTAGTACTGTGTTTGCACCTCGTCTCCCTCTGGCATCTGTCATCCTCGGAACTGACTCAGTGCTGCTCCCTTCCCGCGTCCCATCCTGTGCAGGACTACCAAGTGGCAGTCAGTGGGGTCAGGCCTCCAGTCCTTCACGGGTGGTTCAATGTCCATCCCCATGTCCTCCTCCCTCTCTCTCCTCGGAGCTTCCATCTGGAGCAATGGGAGCAACAGCTCCCTGCAGCCCTCTCAGCCCGGCATGTGGGGTTCCTCGCCCCTTGCGCGCTCCCCCTCGCCTCAGCTTGCAGCAGCTTTGTCCTCGGCTGCGCCGAACTTGCAGGGTGGAGCGGGTGGGGCAAGGGGTGCGTGTGCGCCGCTATTCCCTCCTGGGATGTCTTCGGTGTCGCTTGGGCAGGGTGTTTCCTCGTTTCACCATTCAGTTTTGCCGCTTGGGCTTCCACTTTGATGTGATTGATTGATTCGTTACTTTTGATACCGGTACCACATTTAATTTTTATTTCGACTTTATTGTTTTGCGAAGCGCCACCATTCAAATTTTGTTTGACCTTTTAGATAGATAATAAGGCCGAAGCTGATTGTTGATTCACTGATATCTCTGTTGGCTTCGGCAATCAAATGGCAAAAACAGTCACCCGTACTCATATCTTATGCAGTTAATGAATCGACCCATGTGCAGTCTAGTAGCGCGTATGGCGAGGCAATGCCCGCGGTCACTACACCCTCTTTCTCGCCATTGTGAATCCGGTTTTAGTGAAGTCAAGATGGGAAAAGCACGGTTAACAGTGGTTAGATGAAGTCTCGGTATGGTTCAATCAGACAAATCGAAGGTAACTAGGTTTTCCACCAGTTCGGCACAGTTCATAGTAGTGAGAAACAGGGTGTACTATTTTCGGCAATACCTGACTTCGCGGGGACGCGTCGTCGGTGAACAATCACTGCAGGTAGATTTAGCATTCGCGTAGAACGCGCCTGCATAGGCTTTTGAATTGTTTATTCCAACGGCTACTTTCCAGCGTTAGCGATGCGAAGAACGAGAAAGTGATCGCGAAACTGTCGCCTGAACATGTCGGCGACATCGCATCAGCTACAGCACAGGATGCCTAGTAAACCAGTCGAGATGACAACAGGATCCAAGGCTGTTTCCGATGCCACGTGGCATAATCTAGGCATGGTTGCTGGCTCGCTGTTCGCCATCATCGTCGCCGTCGCTTTCCATCAGCACCACTCTTCCACCGTCGCTGAGGTGCGACGTCCCTTCATGGATACTGCCGTCGTTGACGTCCCTTCATGGATCATACTGCCATCTGGGAAGTCCTTGATATTGCCTCAACAGCAACGATTGATGGATCCTCCCTTCTTGGATCATTATGCATGATTCAATAAATGACAAGCAAAGGTACAGTACAGTGTCTTCGGTATCAAGCATTCGCGTATCCTGGTGTTCAAGCTTCCCCCGTATTTCCCCATCCCCATACCACCCCTATCCCGCGCTATACTCCCCGCCTTTCCTCTCCTCACTCATTCGTGCCACGTCATCAGCTCAAATCGTTGCTGCAAGAATCCAGGGACCAAGCAACCGACGTGGATGCGGTTCTAAAAGACATCAAGACGTTGCTCACCAACCCTTCCAGCAAGGCGACAGACACACAAGGTGCACATGTCAGGGGAGATTAGGGTTTGTATATTCATGCCATTCATTTGAAATATTGCTGAATCTTCAGGTTACTGCACTCGCACTGCTCCCTCACGCTCCCTCCCTTCTCCCACCCTGCCAGCCGGCACTCACCTCAACCAGCGGTGCATCCTGGCCGTTGATCGCGGCAGCATCAACGCATCCCTGCTGGCCGACACGTCGTCCGCGGATTATCTGGAGAACAACGCCAAGCACCTGCCGTCATGGCTCTCCTCGCAGCTCATCAACCAGTGAGAGGGAGGCTGGGTGAGGTGAGGGTATGAAGAGAAAGGCTGGGTGGTGAGTGTAGGGAGGGAGGGGATGGGCCAAAAACAAGGGGGGACAGACAACTCGGGATGAGGCCAGTTGGCTGTTGACTATCTGACTGGAGGGGAACGCCAAGTACCTGCCGTTGTGGCTCTCCTCCCAGCTGATCAACCAGTGAGAGGATGGGCTGGATGGGGTTGAAAGAGGGTGGAAGGGGATGGAAGGGGGAAGGCTGGGTGGCGAGTGCAGGGAGGAGGGGGAGGACCAGGAAGGCGGGAAGAGAGACGTATCAGGATGTCTTCTTGACAGTAAATGATTAATTCACAGCAGCACCAGTGCCATCAGTCGCGGCATGCCATTGTTCTTGCTCTCACTCTATCGTCACGTTGATGCGTTGCCTCCCTCTTGTCCCTTCTGCTGCTGTCTTACTCAGACTGTACGCTCAGCGCCATGGCTACACCTTTTACTCGATTGAAGCCATCACGCCCATGCTCATAAGTGAAGGCATCGACCCCAACACCATTAACAGGGTACGCTTGCAGTGTGTCCTGTGTGTGTGTGGACAGTCCAGGGTTCAACACTTTCTATTAACAGGAGGAAAGTCCACGTCTTGTATCTCACCCATGCTTCTTTCACTTCCACGACCTCTCCCAGCTTTTGAAACGCCTCAATACTATCCTTATCCTCTGTCATCCATCGCGCCCACGACCCACCCACCCTTCCAACCCCAAATCGCCTTCATTAACCGCCAGCTGGCGTGCTGCTGCCGGTGGGTGCTAGTCCTGGTGCACGGCGCATACGTGCGCCTGGAGCAGCACAGCCTGCCCGTGGAGCACTGGCTTGCACGCCTCCCCCTCCCCACACAGACAAACCTTCAAGAGGCCGATGGTCACACTGTGCCTCCTCTCTCTGCTTCCTTTTCTCCCTCTCCTCCTCCTCTCCCGTCTGCCCTCTCCTTGCTTCCCCACAGATCGCCTTTATAAACCGCCAGCTGGCGTGCTGCTGCCGGTGGGTCCTAGCCCTGGTGGACGGGGCATACATACGCCTGGAGCAGCACAGCCTCTCTGTGGAGCTCTGGCTCGCACGCCTTGCCCAGCCCGACACGTTTGAGTGGATCACGCGGTCGGGCATCGACATGGCCAACCAGACCTGGCTCCCCTCCGACCCTGCCCACCTGGTGGCTGATGGGGGGGTTGGCGCGGATGGGGGCTCACAGCAGGACGGGAGAACAGGGGGCGTGGGTGAACGGCAGGAGGAGCAGAGGGGGCAGGGGAAGGGAAGGTTGGGGGACGAGCAGGAAGGAGCAGGGAAGGAGGAGGGGGAGGGGAGGATAGGGAAGGGGCGGGCACGGCCGTTGATAGGGCTGGTGGGGCGGTCGGGGGATGGGGTGTATGGGCTGGCAGGCAAGGCGGGGACTCTCTTTCATGAGAGTGTGCCGTTTGTGGGGAATGCTGCTGTGCTGCTCACACACAGTGGCGACACGTTCAAGGTGCGGCAGGCTGATGGTGAGCCGTGTGCCGTGATGGTGATGGTAAAGCATGGCGTGCTGCCCGTGATGGTGATGGTAGAGCATGGCGTGCTGCCCGTGATGGTGATGGTAGAGCATGGCGTGCTGCCCGTGATGGTGATGGTAAAGCATGGCGTGCTGCCCGTGATGGTGATGGTAAAGCATGGCGTGCTGCCCGTGTGCAAGGTGAAGCATGGCGTGCTGGGCGTCAGAACAGCATGGCGTGCTGGGCGTGAGAACAGCATGGCGTGCTGGGCGTGAGAACAGCATGGCGTGCTGGCCGTAGAACAGCATGGCGTGCTGGCCGTAGAACAGCATGGCGTGCTGGCCGTAGAACAGCATGGCGTGCTGGCCGTAGAACAGCATGGCGTGCTGGCCGTAGAGCACCATGGCGTGCTGGCCGTAGAGCAGCATGGCGTGCTGGCCGTAGAGCAGCATGGCGTGCTGGCCGTAGAACAGCATGGCGTGCTGGCCGTAGAACAGCATGGCCTGCTGGCCGTAGAACAGCATGGCGTGCTGGCCGTAGAACAGCATGGCGTGCTGGCCGTAGAACAGCATGGCGTGCTGGCCGTAGAACAGCATGGCGTGCTGGCCGTAGAACAGCATGGCGTGCTGGCCGTAGAACAGCATGGCGCGCTGGCCGTAGAACAGCATGGCGCGCTGGCCGTAGAACAGCATGGCGCGCTGGCCGTAGAACAGCATGGCGTGCTGGCCGTAGAACAGCATGGTGTGCTGGCCGTAGAACAGCATGGCGTGCTGGCCGTAGAACAGCATGGCGTGCTGGCCGTAGAACAGCATGGCGTGCTGGCCGTAGAACAGCATGGCGTGCTGGCCGTAGAACAGCATGGCGCGCTGGCCGTAGAACAGCATGGCGCGCTGGCCGTAGAACAGCATGGCGCGCTGGCCGTAGAACAGCATGGCGTGCTGGCCGTAGAACAGCATGGTGTGCTGGCCGTAGAACAGCATGGCGTGCTGGCCGTAGAACAGCATGGCGTGCTGGCCGTAGAACAGCATGGCGTGCTGGCCGTAGAACAGCATGGCGTGCTGGCCGTAGAACAGCATGGCGTGCTGGCCGTAGAACAGCATGGCGTGCTGGCCGTAGAACAGCATGGCGTGCTGGCCGTAGAACAGCATGGCGTGCTGGCCGTAGAACAGCATGGCGTGCTGGCCGTAGAACAGCATGGCGTGCTGGCCGTAGAACAGCATGGCGCGCTGGCCGTAGAACAGCATGGCGCGCTGGCCGTAGAACAGCATGGCGCGCTGGCCGTAGAACAGCATGGCGTGCTGGCCGTAGAACAGCATGGTGTGCTGGCCGTAGAACAGCATGGCGTGCTGGCCGTAGAACAGCATGGCGTGCTGGCCGTAGAACAGCATGGCGTGCTGGCCGTAGAACAGCATGGCGTGCTGGCCGTAGAACAGCATGGCGTGCTGGCCGTAGAACAGCATGGCGTGCTGGCCGTAGAACAGCATGGCGTGCTGGCCGTAGAACAGCATGGCGTGCTGGCCGTAGAGCAGCATGGCGTGCTGGCCGTAGAGCAGCATGGCGTGCTGGCTGTAGAACAGCATGGCGTGCTGGCCGTAGAGCAGCATGGCGTGCTGGCCGTAGAGCAGCATGGCGTGCTGGCCGTAGAACAGCATGGCGTGCTGGCCGTAGAACAGCATGGCGTGCTGGCCGTAGAACAGCATGGCGTGCTGGCCGTAGAACAGCATGGCGTGCTGGCCGTAGAACAGCATGGCGCGCTGGCCGTAGAACAGCATGGCGCGCTGGCCGTAGAACAGCATGGCGCGCTGGCCGTAGAACAGCATGGCGTGCTGGCCGTAGAACAGCATGGCGTGCTGGCCGTAGAACAGCATGGCGTGCTGGCCGTAGAACAGCATGGCGTGCTGGCCGTAGAACAGCATGGCGTGCTGGCCGTAGAACAGCGTGGCGTGCTGGCCGTAGAACAGCGTGGCGTGCTGGCCGTAGAACAGCGTGGCGTGCTGGGCGTGAGAACAGCGTGGCGTGCTGGGCGTGAGAACAGCGTGGCGTGCTGGGCGTGAGAACAGCGTGGCGTGCTGGGCGTGAGAACAGCGTGGCGTGCTGGGCGTGAGAACAGCATGGCGTGCTGGGCGTGAGAACAGCATGGCGTGCTGGGCGTGAGAACAGCATGGCGTGCTGGGCGTGAGAACAGCATGGCGTGCTGGGCGTGAGAACAGCATGGCGTGCTGGGCGTGAGAACAGCATGGCGTGCTGGGCGTGAGAACAGCATGGCGTGCTGGGCGTGAGAACAGCATGGCGTGCTGGGCGTGAGAACAGCATGGCGTGCTGGGCGTGAGAACAGCATGGCGTGCTGGGCGTGAGAACAGCATGGCGTGCTGGGCGTGAGAACAGCATGGTGTGCTGGGCGTGAGAACAGCATGGCGTGCTGGGCGTGAGAACAGCATGGTGTGCTGGGCGTGAGAACAGCATGGTGTGCTGGGCGTGAGAACAGCATGGTGTGCTGGGCGTGAGAACATGTTCCATGATAACAGGAAGTTTGAGGGCAACGCTGCTGTGCGTGATGGTGAAGGTGATGCTGATGCTGATATGCTGATGCTGATATGCTGATGCTGATGCTGATATGCTGATGCTGATATGCTGATGCTGATATGCTGATGCTGATGCTGATGCTGATATTCTGATGCTGATGCTGATGCTGATATGCTGATGCTGATGCTGATGCTGATATGCTGATGCTGATGCTGATGCTGATGCTGATATGCTGATGCTGATGCTGTGATGCTGATGCTGTGATGCTGATGCTAATGCTGATGCTGATGCTGATATGCTGATACGCTGATGCTGATGCTGATGCTGATGCTGATATGCTGATGCTGATGCTGATGCTGATATGCTGATGCTGATGCTGATGCTGATGCTGTGATGCTGATGCTGATGCTGATGCTGTGATGCTGATGCTGATGCTAATGCTGATGCTGATGCTGATATGCTGATGCTGATGCTGATATGCTGATGCTGATGCTGATGCTGATGCTGATGCTGATGCTAATGCTGATGCTGATGCTGATATGCTGATGCTGGTATGCTGATGCTGATGCTGGTATGCTGATGCTGATGCTGATGCTGATGCTGATATGCTGATGCTGCTGCTGATGCTGATGCTAATGCTAATGCTGTGATGCTGATGCTGATGCTGATGCTGGTATGCTGATGCTGATGCTGATGCTGATGCTGATGCTGCTGCTGATATGCTGATGCTGATGCTGATATGCTGATGCTGATATGCTGATGCTGATGCTGATATGCTGATGCTGATATGCTGATGCTGATATGCTGATGCTGATGCTGATGCTGATATTCTGATGCTGATGCTGATGCTGATATGCTGATGCTGATGCTGATGCTGATATGCTGATGCTGATGCTGATGCTGATGCTGATATGCTGATGCTGATGCTGTGATGCTGATGCTGTGATGCTGATGCTAATGCTGATGCTGATGCTGATATGCTGATACGCTGATGCTGATGCTGATGCTGATGCTGATATGCTGATGCTGATGCTGATGCTGATATGCTGATGCTGATGCTGATGCTGATGCTGTGATGCTGATGCTGATGCTGATGCTGTGATGCTGATGCTGATGCTAATGCTGATGCTGATGCTGATATGCTGATGCTGATGCTGATATGCTGATGCTGATGCTGATGCTGATGCTGATGCTGATGCTAATGCTGATGCTGATGCTGATATGCTGATGCTGGTATGCTGATGCTGATGCTGGTATGCTGATGCTGATGCTGATGCTGATGCTGATATGCTGATGCTGCTGCTGATGCTGATGCTAATGCTAATGCTGTGATGCTGATGCTGATGCTGATGCTGGTATGCTGATGCTGATGCTGATGCTGATGCTGCTGCTGATATGCTGATGCTGATGCTGATATGCTGATGCTGATATGCTGATGCTGATGCTGATATGCTGATGCTGATATGCTGATGCTGATATGCTGATGCTGATGCTGATGCTGATATTCTGATGCTGATGCTGATGCTGATATGCTGATGCTGATGCTGATGCTGATATGCTGATGCTGATGCTGATGCTGATGCTGATATGCTGATGCTGATGCTGTGATGCTGATGCTGTGATGCTGATGCTAATGCTGATGCTGATGCTGATATGCTGATACGCTGATGCTGATGCTGATGCTGATGCTGATGCTGATATGCTGATGCTGATGCTGATATGCTGATGCTGATGCTGATGCTGATGCTGTGATGCTGATGCTGATGCTGATGCTGTGATGCTGATGCTGATGCTAATGCTGATGCTGATGCTGATATGCTGATGCTGATGCTGATATGCTGATGCTGATGCTGATGCTGATGCTGATGCTGATGCTAATGCTGATGCTGATGCTGATATGCTGATGCTGGTATGCTGATGCTGATGCTGGTATGCTGATGCTGATGCTGATGCTGATATGCTGATGCTGCTGCTGATGCTGATGCTAATGCTAATGCTGTGATGCTGATGCTGATGCTGATGCTGGTATGCTGATGCTGATGCTGATGCTGATGCTGCTGCTGATATGCTGATGCTGATGCTGATATGCTGATGCTGATATGCTGATGCTGATGCTGATATGCTGATGCTGATATGCTGATGCTGATATGCTGATGCTGATGCTGATATTCTGATGCTGATGCTGATGCTGATATGCTGATGCTGATGCTGATGCTGATATGCTGATGCTGATGCTGATGCTGATGCTGATGCTGATATGCTGATGCTGATGCTGTGATGCTGATGCTGTGATGCTGATGCTAATGCTGATGCTGATGCTGATATGCTGATACGCTGATGCTGATGCTGATGCTGATGCTGATATGCTGATGCTGATGCTGATGCTGATATGCTGATGCTGATGCTGATGCTGATGCTGTGATGCTGATGCTGATGCTGATGCTGTGATGCTGATGCTGATGCTAATGCTGATGCTGATGCTGATATGCTGATGCTGATGCTGATATGCTGATGCTGATGCTGATGCTGATGCTGATGCTAATGCTGATGCTGATGCTGATATGCTGATGCTGGTATGCTGATGCTGATGCTGGTATGCTGATGCTGATGCTGATGCTGATGCTGATATGCTGATGCTGCTGCTGATGCTGATGCTAATGCTAATGCTGTGATGCTGATGCTGATGCTGATGCTGGTATGCTGATGCTGATGCTGATGCTGATGCTGCTGCTGATATGCTGATGCTGATGCTGATATGCTGATGCTGATGCTGATGGTGAAATGACTGCAAGGCAAAGGCATGGCATGTGAGCCTTAGGAATCTGCTCTATGGGAGCGAGGCGCGCCCTGTTGATGGGTGATGCCATGCTGCTTCAATGCCATGGTGCTTCTCTCACATAGTGCTGACTCATTCAAGGTGCGACAAGCTCAGCAGCTGTCTTGAAGACGAGGGTTGTGATTCATGTGCCCGGCATCTGTCTCTGCTTCACACTCTTGAGGCATCCCGCCTCAAAAGTCTCTGCTTCACACTCTTGAGGCATCCCGCCTCAAAAGTCTCTGCTTCACACTCTTGAGGCATCCCGCCTCAAAAGTCTCTGCTTCACACTCTTGAGGCATCCCGCCTCAAAAGTCTCTGCTTCACACTCTTGAGGCATCCCGCCTCAAAAGTCTCTGCTTCACACTCTTGAGGCATCCCGCCTCAAAAGTCTCTGCTTCACACTCTTGAGGCATCCCGCCTCAAAAGTCTCTGCTTCACACTCTTGAGGCATCCCGCCTCAAAAGTCTCTGCTTCACACTCCTCTCCTCTCTGTCACCAGTCAGTTTTTCTTCTAACGCAGCAAGTCAGGCACACTATGGCACAACCTATCGCTACACTGACCTTACCACATCTCCATCAATGCCCTGTCTCTCCCATCGCCCTGCATTTCCCATCCCCCCCAGTTCCTGTCGCTATGGCAGGCCAAGTCAGCAGCACTGGGGTGGGATTTCACGGGCCTGCAGGCAGCAGTGAGGGAGTTTGCCGCCCAGATCGCCATCGTGCCGCACCTGGAGATGGGCGGCTTGCACAGCCGTGCCATCCGGTACGCGTTTTTTGGAAGCAACCAGGAAGATGCTAAGAAGGTTCTTGCAACGGCTTTGTTGGCTGCCGTGAAATTTCACCAGGCATGGAAGGACAGCAATGGTGAAACTGATTGATAATTCTCGCATACAGGAGTAAGTGCATTCTATATGATGTAAACTTATTATTCGCCTAGCATTTACAATCAGTTTGGTAAATGAAAGGAAGAAACTTAGGTGCTAGAGGCAAATCCCTGCCATCATTTGTCAACCGAAAATCCCGGCCATCATGGTCTTGAACTCGTCATAATCCACGTATCCATCCCCGTTAGAGTCCACCCTCTTTATCATCCTTTCGCAGTCTTCTGTCGTCAAATCATCCCCTTTAAGAACACCAATCACGTATCTCAGCTCCTCTGGACAAATTACACCGTTATGGTCGAGGTCAAAAATCTCAAACGCACGGAACAAATCCTCTTCCCTCACGTCCTTTTCCGAAGCACTTCCACCGTCCGATTCATCATCCTCCTCATCGGAGACTGAATATTCGCCCAACAGGGACGGGCCTGCGCGTGCAGAGCGCAAAAACTCCTCAAAGTCGATCATCCCATCGCCATCCACGTCAGCCTCGCGAATCACATCTTCCGCAAAGCCAATCAGATCGCCTCCTGCCTCGCGCGAACTACCGCGCTGTCCAGGCGTCGAATCTGCAAGAGAAATATTCAGGCGGGTTAAGAGAGTTGCGAGCTCGTAGGCGGAAATTTTGCCGTCCTTGTCTAGGTCGATGGTATCGAAGGTGCGCGCGGCCTCGCGACGGAACGAGGAGGACTTGATCTGGCGAATTTGGCTCGAGCGGGTGTTGTGAGAAGCTGGCGCAGGTGTGTCGTGCTGCTTGAGGGCCATGCGCGACGGGGACGGCGAGACTATTGAGCGGAAGTAAGAAACAAAGTTGGTGTGAAAAAAAGATTGGGTTGCCGGTTGAAAGCGGAGGTGAGCGATGACGCGCTGATTGCTTTCAGGAATATTGAGACTGGCACTGCTACTACTGGAAACGCAGAGATGATTTTGTTATCGCAGCAAGAGAACTATCTTGAGAGGTTGTTGTTAGCCAATGATGAAAATTGTGAAATGCGAAAGTTGGATGCCATTTCGCCCCTCTTTGTAGGTGCTCTGGAGTGTTCGGCTGGTAAGTGGAGAGTGAGAAAACTCGGGTTACCTTTTTCGAGCGCGTTCGCTCACCCCACCACGTCTACATTCGACTTTCCCCGTTACGGAATTGCGAACTTTTGGAATTCGCCTTCGGAGGTAATCTTGTCGTTGCGTGGCGAGCAAGCTGCAATTGTAGGTGCTGCGAAGCTGGCGACGCGGCTTCCCCGCGAGTTTACGAAGGGATGAGGTGATGCGACGCGATGTCGCCAGGTGTTGCCGAGGTGTGGGACTCCGCCTGCGTCCGCGTAAATTCTAGCGTGCCTTTCTCGCGTAAATACCTGGTTGAGGTTCGGCGAGAAAGCTGAAACCAATCACGCAAGAACCTCAGCACGCGGGAGAGGCACCGGTCCATACGGCACACCACCGAGTCTTGCTTGTCGTGACAGTCAAGGCGCGTGGCACGGGCGTCTCAGAGCAAAGAGTCAAGGCGCGTGGCACTTAGCTCGAACACGTCAAATTGGAACCGCATAATCTTCTCATAATGGTAAAGAATCGTTCGAAATATAGATTCCATATTAACCACAAAATAAGGCATCATTATTGATGAATATACACACCAATGTGCGTTCATTATTTATGGCTTGCCAACCAGATCAAGGGTAGAGCCAGGAATTCCGCTGCGGAGGAAGACAGAATCGCATGCCAACAAACAGAGGGTTCCGGCAAACCACGCCAAAATTATATTGGGCCATAAGCCGTACGCTATTGCGGAAATACACGGTTATTATGCGAGCGCACGTATCGCCTCGTGTGGCATAGTAAAAATCATTTGTCACGCAGTTACTCGCTCCCATCCAACTGGGAGCTGCCTTCACACAGACCTACAAACGAAAGAAAGGAACAAGAGGGCAGGGAGGGGGAGAGCGGGGGTGGGGGGGAGGGAATTGGTTAGTCAGAACTGTGGTGTAGGTTCGTTAACTAAGTTATGCAATGAAACTTCTCGTTCCTACAAAGACTGCAACGAGAGTACGACACAAATTATCAGACCTGGTGCAAAGAACCCTAAACCCTGGCACAAATTATCACCTGGACTCCAGCGCCCACAGTGGCATTGGGTTGATCAAGCAGCGAGCAGGAGAGGCCGGGGTTGAGAGCGATGAAGTGGGCGGGGGGGAGCGGGGGAGAGGCGACGGATCGCATGATGGAGGGGCACGTGTCGCCCGGCTGGGGCGTGTACCAGCGCGCACAGCGGCGGGGGAGAGGTGTTGATGCTGCCGCCACACAGATCTGATGGGGGGGAGGGGGTGTGGGGGAAAGGAGTAATGGGAGTGGAGTGAGATGGCCATGGGGTAGACCACGGGGGAACATGAGAGAGAAAGGCAGAGGGGGAAAGCAGAGGGGGAAGGCGTGGGGAAGGCGTGGGGAAGACAGGGGGGAGGCATGGGGGTGGTGGTGCAAGTACCGATTGGCTGGAGGAGAAGGGCTCGGTACAGTCGAGCTGGGGGTTGAGGGTGAGGAGAGCCGCTGTGCTTGTATTGAAGAGGTCCACTATCGATGCACACGTGTCCCCCTGCACCGAGGCAACACACACCATCAATTACCTCGCAAGTGCCCAGTCACTTTGAAAAAAGCAAGAAATAAATATATATATACACACACAGGATCAGAGTTCAAGGCGAAGGTTGGCCATGGCAAGAGGATGGACGGTCAGCTACTGATGGTGAGGAGGAGTGGAGCATACCAGAGAGGCAGCATAAGACAGCGAGCAGACGTTGGCTGCTGCTGTGGTGTTGACAGTGACCGTTGCTCCCACCTCCAGCTTGCTACAGTCCATGCCCTGTAACACAGAGTCACAGAGAGTCAGGGAACCAAGCAGCACACACAACGCATGCCGCAGCAGTCAGTCCCACGGGGAACACGCAGCAGTGAGTGCTGTGAAACAAGCCCCAGGCCGCATGGGGAAGACGCAGCAGTGAGTGCTGTGAAACAAGCCCCAGGCCGCATGGGGAAGACGCAGCAGTGAGTGCTGTGAAACAAGCCCCAGGCCGCATGGGGAAGACGCAGCAGTGAGTGCTGTGAAACAAGCCCCAGGCCGCATGGGGAAGACGCGGCAGTGAGTGCTGTGAAACAAGCCCCAGGCCGCATGGGGAAGACGCAGCAGTGAGTGCTGTGAAACAAGCCCCAGGCCGCATGGGGCCGGCAGAACAATTGGCAGCGGGGGAGAATGCTCAAGAACCAGTTCAGGGATTTATAGTAAAAGACAGCCTGGTTAGCAAAACGCGAGAGAGTATGCACTGGTGAGCGTGCTTGCTGGTTAGCAAGCAGGCGTGGGATTGTGTGGAGAATGGGCGACAGAGAGCAGGGGCACGTGGGTGGGCTTACAGGGTTGGTCTGTTGCAGCTGCTCAACCGTGATGCGGAAGGTGAGCGCCAGGATGCCACACGTCATGCCTTCCATGGGTGATGGGGCTTGCTGGTTAGCATGCATGGGCTTGCATGCATGGGCTTGCATGCATGGGCTTGCATGCATGGGCTTGTGTTGAGTGTGGGCGACAGAGAGCAAGGAGAAGAGTGCTCTTACAGGGTTGGTCTGCTGCAGCTGTTCCACTGTGATGCGGAAGGTAAGTGCCAGCATGCCACACGTCATCCCCTCCACCACCCGCACTCTCCGCACCCCTGCACTGCCCCCACTGCCGCTGCTGCCACTTCCGCTGCCGCCACTGCCGCTGCCGCTGCCACCACCACCGGCGCCGGGGGTGTCCCAGTAGTTGGTGGGGGGCGGTGGGGGCGGCACGACGCAGGTCTGTGTGCCGTCCGTGTTGTTGGTGCGCTGGGTGGGCGGCGGGCACAGACAAGAGTAGCCGCCCGGGCTGGTCGTGCTGTCAATGCACGTGCCCGTGTCACACGGATTCACCATGGAAAACCCACAGCGCCGCGCTGCAAGGGGGGGGTGAGTGGCGAGGGAGAGGGCCGTGGGTGACAAAAGGTTAAAGGGGGTTGAAGGGCAGCCTCCTGAGTGGGTGGTGCTGTTGATGCACGTGCCCGTGTCACACAGATTCACCATGGAAAACCCACAGCGCCGCGCTGTGGGTGGGATGGGTGGGGGTGGGTGGAGGAAAATGAGGCACTACAGGCGCACCCATCCCACACCAAGATGAGGCACTACAGACTTCACCTGCACACAACTGCTCCCAATTGCTCTCTTCCTTCAACTCACCCAGCGCACACGACTGTGAACCATCGATGTTAACTGTCATCCGGAACCCCTCCGGGCACTCGCACGTGTTCCTCCCCGTCCCCGCATCCACACCGCACGTGCCCCCGCCACAGGGGTTGATGGGAAAGCATGGATCGGGGGTGGTGATGACCGGATAGAGGCCCGGCATGGAGTGAATCCCGCATATCCCGTCCCCCCCTGCCATGGCCAGGCGCATGACGCCCCAGCGGCCCCACCAGGAGCCCCAGCTGTTGAGAACGATCCAGTGCGGTGTAGGGTCGGTGAGGTCGTAGCCTATAACGAGTACAGAATGGTCCACTAGGCCGTTGAGGAAGCAGGAGGGGTCCGAGTAGATGAAAGACTGGTGGGGAGAGGAGGGGTGGTGGGGACGGAAAGGGGGGAGGAAAAGGAGGTAAGAGATTCACATGGACGAAAGAGAAGGGAGGAGGAAACAGAAAATCAAGAAGCGTACGGAAAAGCGAAGAGGAATCGTAACACCCACCAAGCACAACTCACCCCATCGTATTGAATGAAGGAAGGCTGGTCCGCCTCTACAGCCGCCACCACGGGCTGTCGCTGCAGCGCCAGGATCATTCCCAAATACCCCTCCAGCCCGGTCTCCTCGAACATGGTGATGCTAAAGGGGCCCTTATAAGGGGTACGGCGCGTGAACGGCACCGAGTTATCCGCATACACAAGCAGCGGCGCCTGCTGCTGCTGCACACAAAGGGAAGCCCGAGAGGCGTTCTTGGTCCCCCGAGCTCCAATGAAAGGCACAGCAGCAGCAGAGGGGAGGGCAGTAAAAGCCATGAAGTCAAGGGCCTCTGCGGACCACCCGCCCTCGCACCCATCCTGCCACGCTCCCCCCCCTCCTGTGTCGTTGCTCCCGCTCCCAGCCCCGGCACCCGAAGGGGTGCGGGGGGTGTTGGGGGCGCATTCGAGGAGGCGTTGAGTGGAGATGGCTGGGGGAGGCGCGTTGGTGACGATGGCGTAGAGGGACTCGACTGCTGCCACCGCTGCCATCGCCCAACATGCAGCTGATTGGGTGGGGGAGTGGGAGAGAGGGAACAAAGAGGAAAGAGGGAAGGGGGAGAGGGGGGGCATGTGAAAGGGGCGGCGAGTTGGTGACAATGGCATAGAGGGACTCCACTGCTGCCACCGCTGCCATCGCCCATCACGCCGCTGATTGGGTGGGGCAGGCGGATTGGGGGCAAAGAAAAGAGCAAGTGAGAAAAAAGAGGGAGGAGCACTAGGGGAGAGGAGCAGGGGCAGGTGAACGTGCACGCCAAGGGGCAGGTGAACGTGCACGCCAAGGGGCAGGTGAACGTGCACGCCAAGGGGCAGGTGAACGTGCACGCCAAGGGGCAGGTGAACGTGCACGCCAAGGGGCAGGTGAACGTGCACGCCAAGGGGCAGGTGAAGGGCAAGGGTCTCACCGCAGGAGGCCTGGTTCTGCACAGGGCGCACCATGCGCCTCTGCTGCCAGTCAACGCGGTCAAGGTAAGTCCACCGCGGGGCCGCGCCCTCGCCACTGCCGTTGCTGCTGCCGTTGCTGGCAGCAGTGGGCGGCACGAAGCCAACACTGGCGTGGCGGAAGTTGGGGTTGCGGCGGCGGATGGACGCCCACATGTTGGGCGTGAGGGGCAGCAGCAGCCCCGTGGACACGGGAGGCAGGCCTGGTGAGGAGGAAGAGAGGAGGAAAGGAGGAAAGGGGAGGAAGGGTAAGGTGTGTGAGGCGGGCACAGTGAATGCATAGTAACTCGACAGGGTAGCAGAGAAGCTGCGTAGCAGGAGCGATTCAAAAGTCCTTCAAACGCTAGTCTTGCAAAATTCCCCACCTGGCATCACGAGTGTCTTGCGCCGCCCGAATCTGAGGGTCCTGAGCGCATCGAGACTCGAGCCATCCTCGTGAGCAGTACACGTGGCAATCTCTGAGAGGGTGAGGACGAGGAGCAGAGCGAGCAGGAACGCCAGACACGGCTCGGTGCGCTGCAAGATCGCCATGGCGGCCGCCTCTTGCGATTAACAGACGGATGTGATACTAACGATTGCTCGTACTGCGACTTGTACTCCAATCGCCAAAACAAAATATCTCCTCCCTCAAGAGAGATTTCCTCAAATAGAAGATCCCAGCGGAATCAGGTCGACGGACCCGAGTTGCCAGGGTCGACGAGGGGGGTCGACGGACAGGGGTCTGACGAGGCGGGCGAGTGACGCGCGTGCGTGTAGGCGTGCTGCTGCACACGAGGAGTCTCCCCTAGTCTCGGCACGCAGCTGTCTTCGAGACATGTCCTGGCAAGTTGCCACGCACATCGAGTCGCATCTCTATCCTTGCTGGCACCGCTTTCAACCGCCCTGCCTTCCTCCCACCGGCGAGTCGCCTCGCCTGCCCTCGCTCGCGGGGCCATCCGACAAACGTCAGGGCCAAATATTTTCCGCGTTAACGCCGCACGAATCTGTTGAGGGTAACTGCCGCGAGCGCCGAGTGGCTGTGGGGGAGGTTGGCCCATTTCGCCGCGCACATCTGTTTCGGCTGACCGCTGCTCGATTCTGTTGAATGTAACCCTATGCACCCCAAGCGTTCTCGTTAAGGGGGGAAGGTGGTTGCGGGTGATGCTGATATCGATGCGTCTTCACTAACAAGAGGAGGATTTAACCGCATCTTGTAACCGGATCGCGCAAATGCGACTTATTACTGCATCAATGCTATTTCTAACCGCCATATTCAGATACGACTGAACAACGAATTATCGTCAAGTGGGGAATTAGGGGCGAAAAGGACAGGAACTGGCGGTTTGGCCTAGTAGGGAGGTGATGAATGACCAGATTGTACTTCATACAAGCAGATCGATACACGATGGATTCGCTTGGCAATGTAGCATTCGAGTCATTCACGAAACGTTTCGAACCACAAAGATTCGGCTCTGGTTTCCCAGCCCCATTTCGCTAGAGATAGAAGCTGTTGCGATTATGCTGGCCTGGATCAACCTCCCTGTCGATGGTTCGCGTGGCTTGACAGCGACACTCGCAAATTCGCTGGACTGCACCCCCTCGCTTCACCAAACAGCTCATCGTCAGAGCCAAACGGCTCTTCGCTTCAACCACCCCGAAGCGGGTGCAATTTCTGAAACCTGCTGATTGAAATGTCGGTCGATTCGCACAAGTGCGAGCCGCGATGTCAATTTCGCAATGTCCTTTTTGGCACGAGTGGGTTCCCTCCCAACCCTCCCTCCATTTCACGCTTCAAATTTCATCCTTCATTCCCAAAACTTGTGGGCTGGGAAGACCGTGTTCCTTCCTTGACAGTAGCAAGGCACGTCTCGCTTATCAACCCATCCCACTTCAAGACCAAGACGTTACTGGAGCCGTGCAACGACATGGGTGCATCGGCCATCAAGGAAAGGCCTTCACGGTGTTTATTGTGCTCACACATCGCTGTCAGGTTTCTAGCAGGTCGAAGAGCTTGCGCCTTTACCATAGAACGGATGCAAATCATAATACGCACTTGGTAATCAGGCGTCCCAACGATGTCCAGGAGTAATCTCGCGTCGGCTTGCCACTGCGCACGAACTCGCGACGGAAAGCGCCAGCATGCCTTAACTCCGTCCCAAAGGCAAGAAGCGTTGAACGCATTCCGCGTTTTCGACATAAATGGCGACGGAAAAATATCCCCAGCGGAGTTGGCGCTGGTTCTGGAACGACTCAGTCGGACGGAAACCGTCTGCGTCTCCGTCAGCGAACTGATTCAGTCATCAGACGTTGACGGCGACGGCTTAGTTGACTTCGACGAGTTTGTGAATTCTTCCCTCTTGTGGCGCTCCCCCGATTCTAGCAGCTGCGCCGCGTGCAGACCCAGCGCGGAACCCGGAGAGGAACTAAAAGCACCGACAGATGAAGACGGCGAGTTGCGGAGAGCTTTTGATCTATTCGATCGCGACGGGAATGGCACGATCTGCGCGGGGGAGCTTCAGCAGGCGATCGAGATGCTGAGCGGTGACGCCATGTCGATGGAGGATTGCCATAGAATGATAGCCAGAGTGGACGCTAACGGGGATGGCAAGGTTGATTATAGCGAGTTCAAACGCATGATGGCGGGTGTGCTTTGCTGAGGCGAGTAAGTGTACTAACGAATAAATTGTACCTAGCCTGGCTTTCCCCGCTGTGCTGTACATTTGAACACGTTCAGATATTATGTATTTGTTGCCACACGCATTGCAGCTTATACCAGCTTCAGTACTCGCCACGCCAGGTCTTAGGCATCGCTTCCATTTCAGCACTAAGATTGCTCGTCCATTCTCCAGAGATGGCAACAGTGTGGTTTTTCTACTTTGACCGACTGCAGTGAAAAGGCAAGAAGAATGAGTATTCAGGGTGACAGTTTCAGACTTCATACATTTACGAGAGGGGGCAGCAAAGCTAGCCCCCAACGTACGCTTCAAGAGAAAGCAACCCCTGCTCTGCTTGCCAACCCCAAACCCCGCACGTCTCATTCAGTCTCAAGTCGCAACACCTTCACCCTGACACCCCGATATCCTACACACAACAAATGAACCCACAATCTCATTAAGCCTTGGCAAGATATCCCTGCTTGGCTTGCCCCTACCCCTCTAAAGCATATTCCCCTGTCACCAGCCCGAAGCATAGTATTGCGCCCCTGGCTGAATTCCGTGACTTGCTTCTGTATACAGGACCCTGTTTGACGGAACCCCCCCGCTTCCACACCATAGGTGCTGCTACCGTGGCAGGCGAAGCGTCATTAGCCACATTAGCAGCAAGAGGTGGTATTCTCGCCTTCCTTACCCCCATCTTGCTACTGATGTGCCTGCTACCAGTCAATGTAGCCGCGACTGCTGCTGTTGCTGCTGCTGCTATCAGAAAGGCTCTTACAGACGTTCTTGTGCTAGAACCGCCAGTCACCCCCCCAGCAACCACCAGTGCACTCCCCCCCACTATGACTGTTAGCAAAGCCCACCAATGCACCACCCACACCATTCGCCTCAACCACGCCCGTTAGCACTAGTATCCTTGCATCTCCTCTAATGCCAACAGTAGCCCTGAGCTCGGGCTGCTCTTCACGCCCTCCAATGCAACCCCTGCCCACCGCGCCCGTCAGCAGACCCACCACTGCATCCCCCCCGTCCCAGCATGCCCTTTAGCAGTACCCTTGCATCTCCTCTATCGCTGAAAGCAGGCCGGGGCTTAGGCTGCTCTTGACGTCCTTCAGTTCTGGCACAACTGGCCCCTCTATACTCACATACGCGCTATTGAGAAACGGCTGCAATTGCTCTCCGCCTTCGACTGGCTGAATGCTGATGTCCGATAAAAGGATGTTGCTACAGGGGACTGTGTCGGAGCAGTCAATCTTGATCCCTTCCCCTTTAGAAGTCGTCCCTTTAACGTTTTTAAACGTGACATCTGAAATCGCTACAGCGTCGTGGGAGGTGCCGCATGACCGAGAGGACTCGCTGTTGCAGTAAAACTGGTCGATGCGAATAGGGTGACCAACGTTTTCGAGAATCATGTCCTCGAAATGGATCTTCCTGGCTGTCCCCTTGCCGCCCTGCCACGTCTTTATGCGAAGCCCATTGGCAGTGTTGCGAAGGATGGACCTTCGAACTGTTATGTCCGAAACACAGCTAATGTCTTCATCTTTCCCCAGGCTTCCAATGCTGTTGTTTGAGGTGGGGGGGGGGGGGGGGGGAGGGGGGAGGAAAGATTAGGCACGAGGAAGAGGAATGAATAAGGCGTGCTTGAGCGAATGGGATAGGAAGTCATAGTTGGGAGAAGCAAGTCAGATGCAGTTTTGCCTTTACGAGTAAATCTAAGAACGTCTCACCTAATGCCGTGGCCGGAGTTGCCAACAATGTTTTGAATGAGCACGCGCGACGTGCCGTTGATGATTGCCACGTTGTCATCGCCGCCCGAAAACTCGCAGTTCTCGATGAGCGCGTCTTGCACGTACGACAAATGAAGGCTGTCCGTATTCGGGCTCTCCTCAGGGCTCAATGTAGTCACGCTGCGGACAGTCACGCCATTGTTCTTGTAGAGGAACAGATGCTTGAACGCGGGGTCCCTGGCAAGTGGATTCACGGAGACGAAAGCAACGGGAGGGAAGAGGAGAAAGCAGTGGAAGCCAAACGTTGAGAATTTGTTGCGACATTCAAAACAAGGCGGTAAGGAATGAGAATTGTATTCGAAATCGAATTTTATTTGCGCAGTGCAGTGACTCACTTGGAGGTGATGCCAGTAACCAGCACGCGGTGGCACTCCACAATCACGATGTTCTGCGGCCGCTCGTCGCCGCCCTTCTTCCACCACGCCTCCGCGTTCCCATCCACCAGCCCGCCGCCCACGATCTCCAGGCCCGGGATGCCACGGAAATTCAGCACGCCATACGTGCCTGACCCGGGGTTGTCGAACTCCCCGGGATCACCCGGCGCCACAATGGTTCCGTCGATTGTGAATTGCACGCCCGGCCCGCACGGCCCTTCGAACACCACCGGCTTCACGAGGAACGTCTGTCCTGACGGAACCACCACCCTGGATTTTTTGTCGGACGACGAGGCTTTCTTGCAAGCCACTGTGAACGCTGCAGCGAAGGCCTTTGAGTCGTCGCTCGAGCCGCCGCCGCCGCCACCGAATTCGGTCACGGAGAAAGTCGCTGACGGTTCGGCGGCATCACCACTCGCATCACCACCGTCGCCACTGCCGTCGCCATTCACGCCGTGTTTCATGCTGTCCTTGCCCAGCCGGGCAGAGTTATCACCATTACTCAGTGTGTGCCGCAGCGACACCTCCTTCTCCGCCGTCTGGTGGAACCCCACGTGCTGCTGCCGCGGCGCATTGCGCTTCAGGTGGTGGGTCGTGCCGCCCCTCGATGGATGCTGCTGTGCGCTGCCGTGAGTCACATATTGCGCTCCGACCTGCGCTCCTCCACCAGGGCGAACTCCACCGCCGTTCATGCCGCCGCCCCTTCCGTGGCGCGGCGGAGAACTGTAATGGCGAATCGCCATGTCGCTGCGACCGGCCATGCGGAAAGTACCGCTGGCAAATCGGCGCTTCGTCATGGGAGCAGCGGTTGAACCGCCGCGATAATTCGTGCGCGCTGCCCAGGCGTTTACGGCGCGATGATGGTTGGCGAATAGGGGCGCAGCCAGCTTCATCTCGGCGTTGGAGTCGTCGAGAGGCGCCGCATGAGCAGAGGCCTTCCATGCGACAGCATCGTTCAAATCGTTTGGGCGGCCCTCGGATGCCTCGTCAGACGGGCTGGCATTGCTGCCAGTGGCTGCGAGTACGCGGCGAGGTGCGGAACGTGGGTGCGCTATGCACCTCCCGATGACGAGGATGAGAACCAACGGGATCAGGTTGAGCTGTCGATCTCTCATGGCGCACGAAAGGGATCTCATCTCCAGGAAAAATCGCATTCTGGTGCCAGCAGTGCTGGATTGCATGCAATCAAGTCGGCACTTAGTAACTCCCCAGAATGTGGTTGGAGGGGGAATGAGGGGCATCAATTTGTTGACTGAAGATTTATACCATCGAACCCGTTCCCCGAAATGCGGCTCGGGTAGGGGTTGTGCGAGGAGTCACATGGCTCACGAATTTTGGTTACTAGCGTATAGACGTCCCGTAAGCGAGACGTTATGGGAACGAGGAGCGAAGCATGCAGGCTTTGTGTGGGTTCCGACTGGAACTGGGAACTCGTCCCGTAAGTCAACTCAAGGCTATAGTTCTCAACTGTATATTTTTTCTTAGAAACATGCTGTTATGACCACTCATTATGTCTGGAAAACGTGCCCCGTCTCTGCAATTTTCCCCATTTGCCCCTGCAGGAATAGCCTCGTGCCTTTCCAGCACCAGCGAGATGCCGCCACCAATTGCAGCACCCGACCCCAGGGTTATCAAACCAACGCACTTAGTACTGTATTCCATCTATCACTAGGATTTCAAATGGTGGTGCTACCAAAGTGTGGCCTTGTCTCAGTGACAGAAAGCAACTACGGTGTCCCTCAGAAAGTGTGCATGAACGATAGCATTTTGTCAGAGAGAAGACGTGCATACATTCCATACTCCATACATGTACAACACAAGAGGATAAACCTAAGGGCCCCTGCTTGCTCTGCAAGAGAGAACAGGCTGTGCGTTGCTTGCCCTAACCCCTCATGTAACTACATAACCCTACATAGCCCCACGGCCCTCATTCACTTCCAAACCCCAAAACCAAGACCCCTGACCCCCACTACCATTGCCCTAGCAAAGCCCTCCTGGTGCTTGTCTTACCCACAGCTCCTAGAGCATGCTGCGCTGTATCTGACCAGAAGCATAGTATTGCGCCCCGTCCCTGACTGCTTTCCTTGTCCTTGTCTTGCCTCAGTGCACAGGGCCCTGTTAGAAGGAACCCCGCTTCCACCACAGAAGGTTGCTGTTGCTGCGACCATTGCTGTCACCTCTTGCTGCTCATGTGGCTGCTACTGCTGGTGAATCTCCTACAACTGATAGCTAATTTCGCTGTTGGTAGCTGGTGCTGCTACTGCTAGTCAACGTCGCTGCTGCTGCTGCTGCTGCTGGTGCTGTCAGAAAGGCTCTGACAGGCGTTCGTGTCAATACTAGCCTAGATCGCAAGCGGATGCTGCCGCCCCTACGTACCTGAACCAAGAGGTGCTGCTAGTCAAAGCCGCTGTTACCGCTGCTGTTGCTGCTGATGTTGCTGCTGCTGTTGTTGCTGCTGCTATCAGAAAGGCTCTGACAGACGTTAGTGTCAACGCTAACCTAAGTCAACGCTCCTACACACCCCGAGAGAGAGGGAGAAAAAGTTTAAGCATGGATTAGGACGGAATCTGTGTTGCTGCTACCTGAACACCCTGCAGCATTTACCTCCGCTCCTTCCTCCCTCTCTCTTACCTCCCTCCACAGCCCACATATGTCCTTCCTTCATTCCAGTTAGCATTACCCACCAGTCCACCCCACCTCCCTCCATTGCACTTGTTAGCAGTAACCCAGTGCATTTCCCCCCACCACGCCTGTTGGCAAAGGCCAGCAATGAACCCCCTTCTTCCCCCCCAACACGCCAGAGCAGACCCACCATTGCATTCTACCTCCCCCACTCCCCCCCTCCCCCCCTCCCACCGCGCCCGTTAGCAGTACCCTTCCATCTCCTTCACTGCTGAAAGCAGCCCCGAGCTCGGGCTGCTCTTCACGTCCTTCAATTCTGGCACAACCGGCCCCTCTATAGTCACATACGCGCTATTGAGAAACGGCTCCAACGGATCCCCGCCTTCCACTGGCTGTATGTTGATGTTCGATAAAAGGATGTTGCTGCAGGGGACTGTATCGGAACAGTCGAGCTTGATCCCTTCCCCTTTAGAAGTCGTCCCTTTAACGTTTTTAAACGTGACGTCCGAAATCGCTACAGCGTCGTGGGAGGTGCCGCATGACCGCGAAGACTCGCTGTCGCAGTAAAACTGGTCGATGCGAATAGGGTTACCAACGTTTTCGAGTATCATGTCCTCGAAATGGATCCCCCGGGCTTTCCCCTTGCCGCCCTGCCACGTCTTTATGCGAAGCCCGTTGGCGGTGTTGCGAAGGATGGATTTTCGAACTGTGATGTCCGAAACGCAGCTGATGTCTTTTTCCTTCCCCAGACTTCCGATGCTGTTGTTTGCGGTCAGGAGGGAAGGAAAAAGAAGGCACGAGAGAGAGGAGGAAGAGATTGATGAGGATGATTTAGCGGATGGTGGGGAAAAGCAAGCCACATGCATTTTTCCGTGCGTTAATAATCTGTGTTTGCTGCCCACGATTGTTTTTTTCGCTGGTTGCGGATTCATCAATTCACTGTAGAGCTTGTAGAATTGTCTCACCTGATTCCGTGCCCGGAGTTGCCAACAATGTTCTGAATGAGCACGCGCGACGTGCCGTTGATGATTGCCACGTTGTCATCGCCGCCCGAAAACTCGCAGTTCTCGATGAGCGCGTCTTGCACGTACGACAAATGAAGGCTGTCCGTGTTCGGGCTCTCCTCGGGACTCGATGTAGTCACGCCGCGTACAGTCACGCCGTTGTTCTCGTAGAAAAACAGATGCTTGAACGGGGGGTCCCTGGCGAGTTGATTTGCGATCGCCGAAGAGGGAAGGGGAGGAGGGGAAAGAGGAGGAGGAGAGACGGTGAGCATACGGACGAGGGAAATCGTACAAACCGAAATCAAAACTCAAAGGGATAGGATGGATTAGGCGGCACGCGCGGCGCGGCGAAACTCACTTGGAGGTGATGCCGGTAACCAGCACGCCGTGGCACTCCACAATGACGATGTTCTGCGGCCGCTCGTCGCGGTCTTTCTTCCACCACTCCTCCGCATTCCCATCCACCAACCCGCCTCCCACAATTTCCAGTCCCGGGATACTGCGGAAATTCAGGATGCCGTACGTGCCCGACCCGGGATTGTCGTATTGCCCGGGATCGGAAGGCCCCACGATGGTTCCGTCAATTGTGAATTGCACGCCCGGCCCGCACGGCCCCTCGAACAGCACGGGCTTTACCAGAAACGTCTTTCCCGACGGAACGACAACTCCGGTTTTTTTGTCGGACGATTTCGCCTCCTTGCATGCCGCCTCGAACGCCGCAGCGAAGGCCTTCGAGTCGTCGCTCGAGCCACCGCCATCGGCGCCGAATTGGGTCACAGAGAAAGTCGACGAAACATCTGAACCGGAATTCGAACCCGACCCGGACCCCGAGCCGAAATCCCCCGAGAGCGCACCGCTGAAATCATCCGCGCTTTTTGTCGACCCCAGATTCAGTCCGTCTTTCGCGGCGCGAAGCTTCTGCATCTTTTCCCACTTCGCCTTCCCGTGATGCCCGCCATTAGGCCCGTGATGCCCGCCGTTCGGCCCGTGGTGTCCGCCCTTCAGCCCATGGTGCCCGCCTGTCAAACCGTGATGCCCCCCGGACGGCCCATGATGCCCTTTCCCAGGCGCGCGGTGGCCCGACCCGATGGGGTGGCGGCGCAGCACGCGGCGGCTGCTTGCGCCGGCGGAGAGGCCCGCGGGGCGCATGGCGGAGAGAAAGCGGGAGAGGATGGAGAGGCCGGAGGCGGGTTGCGCGGAAGGTTGGGCGGAGAGTTGCGCGGAGGAGTCAAGGGAGGGTTTTGATTGGAGCCAGGAAAGGGCTCGGGAGGCGGCGGATTGGAGGGGGCTGGCGATT
Organism: Closterium sp. NIES-65; assembly: GCA_948144175.1. Classification (NCBI taxonomy): domain Eukaryota; kingdom Viridiplantae; phylum Streptophyta; class Zygnematophyceae; order Desmidiales; family Closteriaceae; genus Closterium; species Closterium sp. NIES-65. The sequence goes on along the minus strand of CANXME010000966.1, from coordinate 667,641 downwards.
TCGTGCGATTTTTGGGCGACAGTTGTAGTGGGGGGTTGGCGATTTTTGAGGCGGTTAAGGATAATTTTGGCGGCTCGAGGAGCGCGGAGGCGCAGCTGAGAAAGCGCGCGCTTTTGAGACGGGTTCAGCGGTAGCGGCCGCTGGTGCCAGTGGGATTGCTGTGACGTGACCCGAGTGGGTACCGTAGGTGATTGCGTTTGTTGCGCGTTGATTGTGGTGCCTGGAGAAAGAGTTGGGTGGGGAGAGATTGACGTATGGACGGAGAAGAAAACGAAGTCTCGTTTAATCTGATTAGTTTCGATGTTTCCAAGTCAACCAAGGCTCGCATCGCAGCAGCACAACGAGAAAATAAGGACTCAACAGCGTCCTCTAAACTTACATGACGCTACAAGTGTAGCTAGAACCAGAAGTAGTATGCGTCTCGTCATCGCTCCTCTCTTGTGAGGGATGTAGAGGCACTAAATGGAGGATTATTGCCAGAGGTCGCGACCTATTGTGCCAGTACAGGTTGTACTGAGATTGAGCTAGAAACAGTGAAACAGTCGAGCTGGTTCGCAAGATAGGAGTGCAGTTTTTTATATGTTGCACCCTCCGCCGGAAAGCGTGTGCCTCACTATGAGCGGCCCGAGAGGTACATGCAGGCTTCTGAGAAAATGGGGACAACCGAGGAGCAAATTCGAAGCGGGGCTTGCAAGCTCCCAAGCTTTGCGAGAGCGGGGGAGGGACAGGGCGAGAGACTAAAGTCGGGATTCCAGCGAAATAGAATCCCTGCGTGCAGATGCCTCAGAAATCACAGCAGGTACATCTTTACGAGCCGCATTTCTCTATGTAACGTGCTGAGAAGCGAATTTACGGAACGCACATTGTCGAAGATACGCGACTCGTAGGCTTTGTAAGTCCAGAACACACTTTCCTCGAAAGTCGTTGAGCAAAGTGACCAATGGGAAGCGAGACCCCGTCGTGAGCGATTCGTCAGGGGGTTCCTTGGCGATGTAAGAAGGGCCAGAACGAACACTCGGCTTGTCTGCGACGAGTTCTTGTTGGCTGCGTGTGTCAGGGCGAAACGGCCGTTCGGCTGAGCGAGGTGGATTGAACCATTCAGGGGCACGGGGCGGAGAAAGTTACCGGAAGGACGACAGCTAGAGCCAGGGGAGGTGCAACTGACGACTATCATCCGACAGTACAAACCATCAGAGAATGTGCGACAGGGGTGGACGACACACTGCGACGATCCACTGGCGACTGGCCCTCGCTGGAGAGGAGAGAGAGCTTGGGGGCGCGGGAGTTAGTAAAATTTGAAAACCGCTTTGCAAAATTTTCCTTACACGTACGCTCGTGTTATCGCTGTATGGTAGGGACTAGTAGCGTTCATGTGTTCACATACAAGACTGCCAAATTTGTAGAATCATTTTTTCTGTTACGAGTGCAATTGAGTGAACGAACGAGAGTTGCGCTATCAAAGCAAAAAGTCCATTGAGCAAAGGCATGAGCGAAGAATATATAGCGAAGCTAGCGTGGTAACAGTAATGCATGAAAATGGGGTGCACTACGGGCAGGGCTGACGTTTGAAATTTAGGTACCCTGATGTCCACCTAAAAAAAAAAAAAAAAAAAAAACCCTGAAGGCATATTTTCCAGAAAAGTAGCACCCTGACTGCTCAGTGTTGGGAAGTTATACAGTATGAGTGTTCAGGGTCGAAAAGTCAGGATCAGGGTACGTGTAGTAACGCGCTGAGCATTATCGAAACTGAACTTTCATGGCGAATCTGTTCTGAAAAAGGGCGAATCTGCAATGTCAGTGTAAGGAAAATCCCTTTTCCTTACTTCGCATCCCTGCTCAACGCGTACATCACTGTAGCACCTCAGTCAGCACCGTTACCACTCGCGATCATCACATCGACAATCATCCCGCCATTTTTCGCACATCGCATCCCGACCTCACGGCTCGGCTGGTAACCCGCGCTCCGGGCCTACGCCTCGACACTTTCCCAACCTCAGTCCCAGGCTCGTCGCGCGACTACCACAGACCATTACCGTTACCACTGTAGTTTCGCTATATATTCTTCGCTCACGCCCTCGCTCATTGTATTCTTGCTTCGATAGTGCAATTCTCGTTCGTTCACTCAATTGCACTCGTAACACTTGGTATCAGAGCCTACGATCTCAGCTCGGACCGCATCCACACCTTCGCTTCCCCACTATCTCATTTTTTTGGGGGGGGTAGACGTCTCTCAGCGATACAGCACCGCCGCTCGTAGTGCTCTCTCGCAAGCACGCACGGCCACGACCGAGGCTCTCGCTGAGCTTGCCCGACACCCCCGCCATGGCCGATTTCACGCTCGCCACATTAACGCAGGAGCAACTTGATCGTCTCGTGCGTCAACTGGAAGATTCAGCGCTCGAAATCGCGACGCTCACGGCGGAACGTGACTCCGCCCGTCAACAGTCCACGGTGAACGTTCCGACGACATCACACACACCAACAAATGTATCGGCACATTCGGATGAACCGATCGTCATCTCGTCCGGCACACCAACACAACACGACAGCATGGGACAACGCTCAGGCACAACCAGTAATGGCGTCGCCCAGCCGATACCTGGCATGGGAGGAAACAGGATCGCACCAAGCCCGCGGGAGCCCCGAGAAGCCCGTCGGCACGTGGAATTTGCGGCGACAAGTGGCGAACAAGCCATCATGGCACCAATGCCGCTCAAGCCGCAACGCCCGCCCTGCTTCGACCCAAGCCAACGCGGCGGTCCGACGGTTCAATCGTGGGTCTTCACGATGAACGTCTTCTTCGACGCAAATTACGTCGAGTCGGATGCCGCGAAGATCCGGTATGCAGTTTCACTGCTAAGGGGCCCCGCCATGGACTGGTGGCGAGTCATCGTGACGTCGCCACGCGCCTACGAGCCACCGTCGCACGAGGAAGGGCCCACGGGTCCAGCTGTCACCTGGAGTTCGTTCTGTGAGACCGCCCAATACAGCACGTGGGATGCGTGGTGCGCAGGGCTTCGGGCGCGTTTTGAGCCGATCGCGGCTTCAATTTCGGCGCGTCAGAGATTGCGCACTTGGCGCCAGCTCGGGTCAGTTCAAGATTATACAAGCGGTTTTCTCGCACTTTGCGAGCAGGTCGGCTACATGCACGAAGCGGAGCGGGTGGACCGTTATGTCGGAGGGCTGAAGCCGGATATCTCGCACGAAATAATGCTGCGCGGACTCTCTAATTTTAACGAGATTCTCGCGCTCGCCGAGAAGATCGACATTCTACGCCGACCGAGACCGGGGTCCTATTACGGACATCGCCCTCGGGGACCGACCGAGCACGCCACTGTACACGCCGTTGCAACAAATGCAGCTGCCGCACCGTTTAAAGGGCACTGCTTTGCTTGCAACAGGCCGGGCCATCGCAAGAGCGAATGCCCAGAGGAGCTGAGGCGCCGAGGAGCAGAGCAGGGGAGGGAGTCTCAGAGGCAGGGAAACGCCAGCAGTCAGTAGAAGTTGGGCCAACTACTGACGAGACTGCCTGCTCGCCCAACCACACCGACCCTCACCGAGTCACAGTACCGATTCACGCCATCGATCGGGCTTGGATGAATAAGGAGGGTACAGCGACGGATTGCCCGGTACTGATCTACGGGAAAATACATGGAGCAGCAGTGAAGATTTTTATTGACGGGGGAGCAAGTCACAGCTTAGTTAATACCGCAACCGCACGGAAATTACAGTTAACACTTAACCGATGCTTACCTGAGATGGATGCACGCTTAGTCGACGGAACGCCACTAGCCATACGGGAAAAGGTGGAGCTGTCAGATTTATATGACATAGTTGCTGTAGGCTATAGTGGGGTAGCACATATGGGGTACAGGTTTCTAGGGTTGTATTTGTACCCCATCTTTCCTTAGTCATTCTCATTCCTGTTCTTCAACTTTCACATGGTATAGAGCGGGTTCCCTGTGGGAACTTCGCCTAGGGCCCACCGAAGCGCGCCCCGAGGCGCGCGAACTTTTTTTTCCAGCGACCCTCCGTGTCGCCCTTCCCTCGCGGCCCCGCCGCCCCTTCAGACGCGGCCCCGCCGCCCCTTTCGGACGCGGCCCCGCCGCCCTTTCAGACGCGGCCCCTCCGCCCATTCGGACGCGGCCCCGCCGCCCCTTTCGGACGCGGCCCCGCCGCCCTTTCAGACGCGGCCCCGCCGCCCGTTCAGACGCGGCCCCGCCGCCCTTTCCGACGCGGCCCCGCCGCCATCACTCGCGGCCCCACCGCCTCGTCGCGGCCACGCCGCCCTGTCGCGGCCCCGCCACTGAGTCGCGGCCCCGCCACCTCTTCGTTGCGGCCCCGCCACTCCTTGGCGCGGCCCCGCCGCCTCCTACCTGCGGCCCTACAGCCGCCTCAACTGCGGCCCTTTGCCGCCCTACCTGCGGCCCAACGGCCGCCCTACCAGCAGCCCACCTGCCGCCCTACCTGCGGCCCACCCGCCGCCTTCCTTGCGGCCCTTCGCCGCCCTACCCGCGGCCCTTTGCCGCCCTACCTGCGGCCCAACGGCCGCCCTACCAGCGGCCCACCTGCCGCCCTACCTGCGGCCCACCCGCCGCCTTCCCTGCGGCCCTTCGCCGCCCTACCCGCGGCCCTTTGCCGCTCTACCAGCGGCCCACCCGCCGCTCTACCTGCGGCCTACCCGCCGCCCTACCCGCGGCCCTACAGCCGCCCTACCTACGCGGCCCAGCATCAGCCGAGCCGCCCAGCAGCAGCCGAGCCGCCCAGCCGCAGCCGAGCCGCCCAGCCGCGGCCGAGCCGCCCAGCAACAGCCGAGCCGCCCCGGCGCAGCCGAGCCGCCCAGCACCAGCCGAGCCGCCCAGCAGCAGCCGAGCCGCCCCGGCGCAGCCGAGCCGCCCAGCACCAGCCGTGCCGCCCTGCAGCAGCCGAGCCGCCCAGCAGCAGTCGAGCCGCCCAGCAGCAGCCGGGCCGCCCAGCCGCAGCCGAGCCGCCCCGCAGCGGCCGAGCCGTCCTGCAGCCGTCAAGTCGCCCGACCTGCCCTGTCTGGTGAGCACAGCACTGCCCTACTGCTACTGCGTGCCCTTCCCCACTGCTTGCACTGCTAGTCTGTCGTCATGGCTACCCCCAGTGTCCTAGCTTTTGACGCTGAGGGCAGAGCCATTGACTTTGAGGTCTGGGTCGACGACCTGCAGTTGTTTTTACAGTGCGATAGGGCAGACGACCTTTCTCTCTTTGACCTCACCTCTGGCGCCTCTCCTGCCCCTGCTGCTGATGCTGACCCCACTGTTCGCTCTCAGTGGGCCACCCGCGATGCTGCTGCACGTCTTGCTGTGCGTCGCCACTTGCCCACCACTGAGCGCGCGCACTTTAGTCAGTACAAGAGTGCTCAGACCTTGTACGACGCTGTAGTTGCGCGCTACTCTTTGTCAAACATTATATGTTTGTGTGGTTCTAGGCTGTAGTGGGTCACACCATAGGGGGTATACCAGTTTAGGGTTTCATATTTGTACTGCTGTTCCTGCTAGTCACACCCATTCCTGTTTCTCATTCTGACATGGTATTACGAGCCTAGGTTCCACCTAGGACCGGAACGTTAGGGCCCACCGTTTCCGCTAGCCGCGCCCTCGTGCGCCGCCTTTTCCTAGCGCCCTCGTGCGCCTCGTTCCTAGCGTCGCCCCTTCAGGCCCCTCACGGCCCCTCGCGTCGCCCCTTACGGCCTCTCACGGCCCCGTCTTAAGACCCCGCGCTAGCCCCTTAAGGCCCCGCGTCGGCCCCGCGCTAGCCTTTCACGGCCCCCTACGGCCCCGCGCTAGCCCCGAACGGCCCACCTACGGCCCCGTGCTAGCCTCCTACGGCCCCGATTGGCCTCGCGCAAGCCTCGAACGGCCCCGTGTGGCCCCGCGCTAGCCTCGAACGGCCCCGTGTGGCCCCCGCGCTAACCTCCCACGGCCCCGTAAGGCCCCGCGCTAGCCTCCCACGGCCCCTTCAGGCCCCGCGCTAGCCTCCCACGGCCCCGTCAGGCCCCGCGCTAGCCTCCCACGGCCCCTTCAGGCCCCGCGCTAGCCTCCCACGGCCCCTTAAGGCCCCGCGCTAGCCTCCTACGGCCCCGAATGGCCTCGCGCTAGCCCCGACCGGCCCCCGAACGGCCCCCCGCGCTTGCCTCTCACGGCCCCTCCCGCGCTCGCCCCTCTACGGCCGAGCTGCGCTGCGCGACCCGACCCGAACCGCGCCGCCCTAGCCGAGCCGCGCCGCCCTAGCCGAGCCGTGCCGTCCTAGCCGAGCCGCGCCCTCCTTACCTGAGCAGCAGCACCAGTACTGAACTGCTACTACTACTGCTACTGCTACTGCTACCGCTGCTGCTACTGCTGCTGCTGCTGCTACTGCTACTGCTACTTCTGCTACTGCTACTTCAGCTATGGCTAGCCCTCCAGTTCTCTCGTTCGATACTGAGGGCCGCCCGATTAAGTTTGAGACCTGGCTCGATGATCTGCATCTGTTCCTCCAGCTCACTGCTAGAGAGGATATCTCGCTGTACGATCACGCACTAGGCACAGTCCCTACTCCTGCTACTACTGCTGCTGCTACTGCTCGCTCACAGTGGCAGACTCGCGATGCCCACGCCCGCTTTGCTATTCGCAACTCCCTGCCAGTAGACGAGCGCGAGCACTTTGGCCAGCATCAGACTGCGCACGCCCTGTACACTGCTGTAGTTGCGCGCTACTCCTCCCCGGCCTCAGCTGCACTAGGCCGCCTCTCGCTTCCCTACCTGTTCCCCGACCTGTCCGCCTTCCAGACAGTCGCTGACCTCATCACTCACCTCCGCACTAGTGATGCCCGCTTCCATGCAGCCATGCCCGCTGAGTTTTTTGCCTCCAACCCTCCCCCGCTCTGGCTCACTCTCTACCACCTCGTCACCCGCCTCCCTGACACTCTGCGTACAGTCAGGGACCACTTCCTAGCTCGCTGCCCCACTGAGCTCACCATTACCGCCCTAGAGAAGGAACTACTTGCAGCTGAGAAGAGTATTGTAGCTGTAGTTGCCTCTCGTGGCGACCCCCGCACCCCTTTCTTCGAGGGGTGTTCCCCCTCCCCCCTGCTCCCCTCTGTCGCCTCTGCTGCTGCTGTCGACCTCCTTGGTGCTGAGCAGGTCGGCTCTGCGTCCGCTCCCAGCGGGCGCCGCAGCGGCAAGGGCAGGGGAGGCAAGGGCGGTGGGGGTGACGGCGGGGGAGGCGGTGGTGGGGGTGGTGGCGGCGGTGGGGGTGGTGGCGGGGCTGGAGGGGCTAGTGGCAGCGGTGGGGGTGGTGGAGGCAGCGGCGGCGGAGGTGGCCGGGGTGGGGGCGGTGGTGGTGGCGGCAGTGGATGTGGAGGCGGCAGAGGCGGTGGTGGTCGTGGTGGAGGCGGCGGTGGTGGTCGTGGAGGCTCTGGCACTGGCCAGAGCGCGCAGCACCCTCAGTCCTCCCAGGAGCTTCGTGAGTGGTACTTACAGCACGGGGGTGGGGGGGGTAGCCTTAGCTGCACGTACGTCATCCGCACTGGTCGTCGCAAGGGACAGACGTGCGGGAGGGCGCACACTACGCAGCGCTGCTTCTCTCGCCTAGATGACGCGTGGCGTGCTCAGTTTCCTGACGCTCCTGAGCTCCCTCAGTGGGCTGATCTCCTCAAGAAGGATATCGATATCTATGCTCTTGATTTTGTTTTCTAAGTGGAGAGGAGGACCAGTACCTGTGTGTTCCGCCTGACCCCGGCATCTGCACGAGTGAGGCTGCAGCCCTAGGTGCTTGCGTGTCTGCTGCCCCAGGTGCTAGTGAGGCTACTGCTCTAGGTGCTTGTGTGTCCGCCACCCCAGGTACTACTGAGTCCACTAAGGCACTGCACACCTTCACTCTAGACTCAGGCGCTTCGCGCTGTTTCTTTCGTGACCGCACTGCTCTTGAGCCCCTTGCTCGACCAGTCGCTGTCTCGCTCGCTGACCCCTCTGGGGGTCCGGTCATTGCGACCTCCTCCACTGTCCTTCCTTGTCCTGCTGTCCCGTCGGGCACACTGTCAGGTCTCCACCTCCCCTCGTTCTCTACGAACTTGGTGGCGGGTTGTGCGCTTCAGGATGGGGGTGTTCACCAGTTCACCCCTGCCTACGAGCGTGTGACACACTGCATGTGTGCTCGGACGGGCCGTCACCTGGCTACCTTCACTCGGCAGCCGGGGTCGGACCTGTACACACTGACCACTGAGTCCCCTCAGGTAGCGGCGTCTGCGTCTGCGTCTGCGTCAGGTCAGTTGTCTGCCCCCTGCTCGTGTTGCTCTCTAGCGCACAAGACTGTCCTCTGGCACCACCGACTTGGTCACCCGTCAGTGCAGCGCCTTCGGGGCATGCACTCCCGGTACCTTGTCTCTGGTCTTCCTCGGGTACTCCCACCCCTCCCGCCCTCCCTTGCTCCTCCTTGTCTTCCCTGTGTCGAGGGGCGGCAGCGCGCTGCCCCTCACTCCTCCTCGTTCCCCCCGACGACTGCTCCTTTGCAGACGCTCCACATGGACGTGTGGGGCCCAGCCCGCGTCCGTGGTCAGGGCCAGGAGAGGTACTTCTTGATCGTCGTTGACGACTACTCGCGCTACACCACGGTCTTCCCCTTGCGCACCAAGGGTGAAGTCCCTGATATTCTGATCCCTTGGATCAGCAGAGCACGTCTTCAGCTGCGAGAGCGTTTTCGCTCGGAGTTTCCTGTCCTGCGCTTGCACTCTGACAGAGGTGGCGAGTTCTCCTCCGACCTCTTGGCAGCCTACTGTGCAGAGCACGGCATTCGCCAGTCGTTCACGCTTCCGGCCTCTCCACAGCAAAATGGGGTTGCTGAGCGCCGCATTGGCTTGGTCATGGAGGTCGCTCGTACCTCCTTAGTCCACGCGGCTGCCCCCCACTTTCTGTGGCCGTTTGCGGTCCGGTACGCTGCGCATCAGCTCAACCTCTGGCCCCGTGTCTCCGCTCCGGAGACCTCGCCCACACTGCTGTGGACGGGGGAGGTTGGCGATGCGTCACGCTTCCGTGTCTGGGGATCCCGAGCTTTTGTTCGCGGCACGTCTGCGGACAAGCTCTCCTCTCGCACTGCTCCCTGTGTCTTTCTTGGCTTTGTCGCGGATGCGTCTGGCTGGCAGTTTTACCACCCCGCCTCGCACCGCGTCTTCCCCTCTCAGGACGTCACTTTTGACGAGTCCGTGCCCTTCTACCGCCTCTTCCCCTACCGCACTGCCCCGCTCCCTCCCCCGCCTCTCTTCCTCGCGCCAGGTGCTACAGTGGTAGACCCCCTTCCCCCTCAGGGTGCCGCTCCCTCAGGTGTCTCTCAGGTAGACCCGGTTGAGCCTGCCGAGGTAGCTGTCGACTCGCGTCCTGCTAGAGGTGCTGAGCCTGAGCGTGCGGAGCCTGAGCGTGCGGAGCCTGCGCGGGCGGAGCCTAGGGGTGCTGAGTCTGGGGGTGCTGAGACTGGGGGTGCTGAGCCTGGGGGTGCTGAGACTGGGGGTGCTGAGCCTGGGGGTGCTGGGTCTGGGGGTGCTGCGCCTGGAGCTGCTGAGTCTGGGGGTGCTGAGCCTGGTGGTGTTGTAGTTGACTGTGAGGCGCCTGGAGGACCTCCCTCTTCGCAGCAGCTACGTGAGTGGTACTCACAGTACTGCAGCCTCCGGCGGGGTGCGTCTCGGGCTCGTGGTGCTACTGGAGTTGGTACTCGTGTTTCCCCACCACGGCGGGAGCCGCCCTCTTCCCCACAGCTTTGAGAGTGGTACGCTTGGCACATCAGTCTCCGGAGTGGAGCTGCTGGTGCTGGGGTCCCCGGAGTTGACGCTGCTGCGGGTGCTGCGGACCCTGGTGCTGGAGGTGCTGCTGCTACTGGCGGTGCTGCTGGAGGTGCTGCTCGTACTGAGGACCCGGGCGTTGGAGCTGCTGCTGGTGCTGCTGGAGGTGCTGCTACTGCTGCTGGAGTGGAGGACCCGGCGAGTGGAGCTTCTGCTGGTCCTGAGGACCCTGCCGCTGGTGTCTCTGCTGGTTCGGGAGTTGCTGCACGGCCACGATCGTACTTCGTTCCGCTCCTTCAGCAGGTTCTTGGTCAGCCTCCTCCTCCTTGTTCTCCTCTCGCCTTAGAGTGTCCGCCGTCTGTCCAGTCACAGCCACAGTTACCGCCTGCCTCCCCACTCCCTGTGCCTGCTCCTTACACTTGTCCGATTGGAGGTCTTGCAGAGAGACGTGAGCCTGCGTCACGTCCTGTGTCACCTGCGTCTCGTCGAGCGTCGCCTGTTCGTGCTGCTACCACAGGTAGTCGTGTCCAGTGTCAGCGTCCTCCTGCTGTCCCAGGCACTCACCAGATGGCGCTTCGTCAGTCCACTGCTCCGCAGCGTGTCGCTCTCCCGTTGCCTCCTGCGTCCTCTCTTCCTGCTCTTGCTGACCCGGAGTCAGACACCCTTCGCGCTGCCAGTCCTACTGTCACACGTCTCCTGGCTACGGTTGTCACTGACCCTACCTTTGAGTCCGCTGCTGCGTCTGCCTTAGTCACTGAGCTTGTCGACTTTGCAGCTGCGTGTCGTCTAGACTACGCTGCGAGTCTTGTTGCTGAGTCTGAGTCTGTCTGTCCTCTGTCCGTCGGGGGTGAGTGTGCTCTTGGCACGGACGTTCTTGAGGACAGGCAGGAGGAGTTTGGTTGCCTTGTTGCTGCTTTGCCCCATCTCGTGTCCATGCTTGTTGCCCCTGAGGGAGACCCGGATGCACCAGACATCCCGACCCCACGCTCTTACGCAGAGGCGATGGCCGGTCCCTACTCCTCTCAGTGGCAGTCAGCCATGGACACAGAGATGGCTTCCTGGAAGTCCACTGGCACCTACGTCGACGAGGTTCCCCCACCTGGGGCGAACATCGTCAGTGGCATGTGGATTTTCAGGGTGAAGCGGCCGCCGGGCTCTCCGCCTGTCTTCAAGGCGCGTTACGTTGCACGAGGCTTCAGTCAGCGAGAGGGAGTTGACTTCTTCCAGACCTTCTCCCCGACCCCGAAGATGACCACTCTTCGGGTTCTGCTACACGTCGCCGCTCAGCGTGACTACGAGCTCCACTCTCTTGACTTCAGCACAGCTTTCTTGCAGGGCAGCCTGCACGAGGAGATCTGGCTGCGCCGCCCACCTGGCTTCACTGGGTCGTTCCCTCCTGGTACCCAGTGGAGCCTCCGGCGGCCAGTCTACGGTCTCCGCCAGGCGCCACGTGAGTGGCACGACACACTGAGGACTACACTTGCGGCTCTTGGGTTCGCTCCTTCTACTGCTGACCCGTCGCTGTTTCTACGCACCGACACCTCACTGCCGCCGTTCTACATCCTCGTGTACGTCGACGACTTGGTCTTTGCCACTTCTGACACAGCTGGTCTCGCTCACGTGAAGTCCGAGCTGCAGAAGAGACACACGTGCACAGACCTGGGTGAACTGACAAGCTATCTTGGCTTGCGGATCACCCGGGACAGAGCACGGCGCACCATCACCTTGACTCAGTCACACATGGTGCAGCAGGTCCTTCAGCGCTTCGGCTTCACGTACTCCTCGCCTCAGTCCACTCCTCTGCCTACGGGACACTCGCTCTCAGCTCTGCCTTCGGATGAGTCCGTAGAGCCGAGTGGTCCGTATCCAGAGCTTGTGGGCTGCCTCATGTACCTGATGACCTGCACTCGACCTGACCTTGCATACCCTCTCAGCATCTTAGCACGCTATGTCGCTCCCGGCCGTCACCGGAAGGAGCACATGGATGCAGCTAAGAGGGTGTTGCGCTACTTGTGCAGTACGTCGGGCATGGGGCTAGTGCTTGGAGGGCGAGACCGGCCTGTTCTCACTGGGCACTCAGACGCTTCTTGGGCAGACGACCAGGCTACTCAGCGGTCGTCTCAGGGTTACACCTTCAGTCTTGGCTCTGGCTCTGTCTCTTGGCGTTCTACTCGTTCTTCTTCTGTTCTCAGCTCCAGCTGTGAGGCTGAGATCTACGCCACGGCCATGGCTGCCCAGGAGCTTCGCTGGCTCACCTACCTGCTGACTGACCTTGGAGAGCAGCCTCGTTCTCCTCCAGTGCTGTACGTCGACAACAAGGCAACCATAGCCTTGTGTCAGGAGCACAGACTGGAGCACAGGACGAAGCACATTGCTCTGCGTTACTTTCTAGCTCGAGAGCTACAGCAGCGTGGTCAGCTTCTTCTGCGTTACGTGGCCACTGAGGCCAACACTGCTGATGTGTTCACCAAGGCGCTTCCGCCTGTTGACCATCAGCGTTTTTGCACTCTTCTAGGCCTTGTGCGGACTGTTCCTCACTTGCTTACTTCTTGACTTTGCCTGTACTGTGATCATTATATATATACCTGCATGTTTGCCCTTGCTAGGTTGTGATCATTGTACCTCTTGCTCTATTATAAAACTGCATGTGAACTGGTCTTGTGACCGCTTACTTGTGCTCGGAATTTGTGTGGAATCCTCGAGATCCACCCTGAGCTTGTTTGCGTTGCTTTGCCTTGACTGGTCTTGTGACACCTAGGTCTCCCCCACTTTGCCTATGGGGGTGTGTCAAACATCATATGTTTGTGTGGTTCTAGGCTGTAGTGGGTCACACCATAGGGGGTATACCAGTTTAGGGTTTCATATTTGTACTGCTGTTCCTGCTAGTCACACCCATTCCTGTTTCTCATTCTGACACTCTTCCCCTGCCACTGCTGCACTGAGCCGTCTCATGCTACCGTACCTCTTTCCTGATCTCACTGCCTTTCCTACTGTCGCTGATCTCATTACGCACCTTCGCACTAGTGACACTCGCTACCGCACTGCCCTTCCTGCTGAGTTCTGCGCCAAGAACCCCCCCCCCCCCCCATGTACATCGCTCTCTACTACATAGTCACTCGTCTCCCTGACTCCCTCCGCGTAGTCAGGGACCACTTCCTCTCGGTCTGTCCCACCACCCTCACTGTCGACCTCCTTGAGAAGGCCCTCCTAGCGGCGGAGAAGAGTATAGTCGCTGTAGGAGCCTCTCGTGGTGACCCGCGCACCCCCATCTTTGAGGGGTGTTCTCCTTCCCCCCTGCTGCCCTCTGTTGCCTCTGCTGCTGGTGCCGACCTGCTCGGTCTTGAGTCGGTCGGCGCGGCGTCTGCCCCCAGCGGGAGACGCCGCACTGGCAAGGGCAAGAGGGGCAAGGGCGCGGGTGGAGCTGGCGGGGGCGGTGGAGGTGGCAGTGGAGGCGGCAGAGGGAGTGGGGGTGGCGGTGGGAGTGGTGACGGGAGTGGTGGTGGTAGCGGCGCCAGTGGCGGCGGAGGTGGTGGCGGCGGAGGCGGTGGGAGCGGAGGCGGTGGAGGTGGCGGCGGTGGAGGCGGTGGTGGCGGAGGAGGTGGAGCTGGTCGGGGGAGTGCTCCGCAGAGGAGCGGCTCTAGTGGTGGTCCGCGGCAGCAGCAGCAGCAGCAGCGTCCTCGGGACGTCCTCACGCCTCAGCAGCTCCGTGAGTGGTACACGCAGGGTCAGCGTGGTGGAGGCTTTGGCCCGTGCACCTACGTTCTTCGCAGCGGCGACCGCGCGGGTGAGCAGTGTAGGGGTGCCCACGCCACCAGGCGCTGCTTTGGCTGCCTGACGGACGCCTGGCGTCAGCAGTTCCCTGACGCTTCTGAGATCCCTCGCTGGGGGGACCTTTCTAGGGCTGGTGTAGCGATCTTTGAGCTAGACTTTGATGCTATCCTTGCTGCCATGTATGCTGTGTCTATTAGTGATGAGGGTGACTGTTACCGGTGTTTCCCGCCCGACCCGGGCATTGGTACTGCTGCGCTAGGTACTTGTGAGGCGTCTGCTCTAGGTGCCAGTGCGGCTGCGCTCTCAGGTACTGGTGAGGCTGCGCTCTCAGGTACTACGTCGGCTTCGGCCTCCCTCACTTTCACTCTTGACTCAGGAGCTTCTCGCTCCTTCTTTCGAGACCGCACCACACTCACGCCGCTTGGTCGGCCGGTTGCGGTCTCCCTGGCTGACCCCTCTGGGGGTCCTGTCCTCTCTCACTTTTCCACTGTCCTCCCGTGTCCGGCTGCCCCTTCGGGCACCCTAACTGGCCTGTACCTCCCCTCGTTCTCGACGAACTTGGTGAGTGGTGCGGACTTGCAGGATGCGGGGGTTCACCAGTTCACTCCTGCGAGTCAGCGGGTGACCCACTGCACGGACGCACGCACAGGCCGGCACCTGGCCACGTTCTCTCGTCGGCCAGGGTCGAACCTCTACACCCTGACCACTGCGTCTCCTCCTGTCCCTGCGTCAGGTCAGGTGTTTGCTGCTGCGTCCCGGTCTGGCCCTGAGTCTGCCCCCTGTTCGTGTCGTCTTCTGTCTCACGAGACTCTCCTGTGGCACCACCGGCTTGGCCACCCCTCCTTGCCCCGTCTTCGGGGCATGGCTTCCCGTGTCCTTGTCTCTGGTCTTCCCCAGTCTCTCCCTCCCCTTCCTTCGGGACCAGGTCCTTCCTGTGTCCCCTGTGTCGAGGGGCGCCTCAGGGCTGCTCCTCACTCCTCCCAGTTTCCACCTACAGAGGCTCCTCTGCAGACACTTCACATGGACGTGTGGGGCCCGGCCCCCGTCCGTGGGCAGGGTCACGAGCGCTACTTCCTGTTGGTGGTTGACGACTACTCGCGTTACACCACAGTCTTCCCCTTGCGCAGCTAGGGTGTTGTCACTGAGGTGCTGATCGACTGGATCCGCGAGGCTCGTCTCCAGCTCAGGAGGAGCTTCGGCTCGGACTTTCCTGTTCTGCGTCTGCACTCTGACCGAGGTGGGGAGTTCTCCTCTCGCCTTCTGCGAGACTACTGTCGTGCACGGGGGATCCGCCAGACCTTTACGCTTCCGGACTCTCCACAGCAAAATGGGATTGCTGAGCGCCGCATTGGCATGGTCATGGATGTCGCTCGTACGTCCATGATGCATGCGGCTGCCCCCCATTTTCTGTGGCCGTTTGCGGTTCGGTACGCGGCGCATCAGCTCAACCTTCACCCCAGGGTCTCTCGGCCCGCGATGTCCCCAGTCTTACTGTGGACGGGGAAGGTCGGCGATGCGTCTGCGTTCCGTGTCTGGGGATCTCGGGCGTTTGTCCGCGACTTGTCTGCGGACAAGCTGTCCCCTCGTGCTGCTCCCTGTGTCTTCCTTGGCTTCCCCCCTGACGCTCCAGGGTGGCAGTTCTACCACCCCTCCTCTCGTCGTGTTCTGTCCTCCCACGACGTCACGTTCGACGAGTCAGTCCCCTTCTACCGCCTCTTCCCCTACCGCACTCCTTCCCTCCCCCCGCCACCGGACTTCCTTGTGCCGGTTCCCCCCCCGTTAGACCCCCTCCCCCCTCAAGTTCCTGCCCCCTCAGGTGTGTCCCAGGTAGACGCCGTTGACCCGGTCGAGGTTACTGGTGACTCTGGTGCTGCTGCGGGTGCTGAGCCTGGGGGTGCTGACTCTGGGGGTGTTGTGCGCATGGGTGCTGAGCCTGGGGGTGCTACTGCTGAGGGTGCTGAGCCTGGGGGTGCTGAGCCGGGGGGTGCTGTGCCTGGAGCTGCTGAGCTAGGGGGTGCTGAGTCTGGGGGTGCTGAGTTTGGAGCTGCTGAGCCTGGGGGTGCTGCGTCTGGAGCTGCTGAGCCTGGAGGTGCTGAGTCTGGGGGTGCTGCGCCTGGAGCTGCTGAGCCTGGGGTTTCTCCTGGTGCTCCGTCTCGGCGGGAGCCCCTCTCTCCACAGGAGCTGCGCGAGTGGTTTGCTCGCCGCTGGAGGCGTACTGCTGGAGCTGGAGCTTCTTCGACCACTGAGGGTGCTGGTGCCGCCGGTCCCGGAGCTGCTGGGCCTGCGGGTCCTACTGGCGCTGGAGCTGCTGAGGGTGTTGGTGCTGAGACTACTGCTGTCTGTCCTGGCGGTGGTCCTGCTGCTGGTGCTGCTGGAGGTCCTGCCGCTGGAGGTGTTGGTGGCGCTGGTGCAGCCGCTGGAGGTGTTGGTGGCGCTGGTGCACCCGCTGGAGGTGTTGGTGGCGCTGGTGCAGCCGCTGGAGGTGTTGGTGGCGCTGGTGCAGCCGCTGAGGGTGCTAGTGCTGTCCCTGCTGGGTCTGGAGCTGCCGCGTGGCCTCGGCCGTACTTCGTTCCGCTCCTACAGCAGGTTCTTGGTCTTTCTCCTCTTGTAGAGTGTCCACAGCCTGTCCAGCCGCGGTCACTGTTAGAGCCTACCTCCTCACTGCCTGCTCCCTCTCCTTACACTAGTCCTACTGGGGGTCTTGCTGAGCGTCGTGAGCCTGCGTCTCGTCCCGCGTCGCCTGTTCGTGCTGCTCGCGCTAGTGGTCGCAGTTCGCGTCAGCGTCCTCCTCCTGTCCCTGGCACGCACCGGATGTCTCTGCGTCCGTCCACTGCTCCTCTGCGTGCCCCTTTGCCTTCTCCTCCTGAGTCCTCTCTTCCTGCGCTTTCCGACCCGGAGTCGGACTCTCTTCGTGCTGACAGTCCTACTGTCACGCGTCTTCTTGCTACTGTTGTCACTGACCCCTCTTTTGAGTCCACTGTTGCGTCTGCTCTTGTCGCTGAGCTCGTCGACTTTGCTGCTCGCTGTCGTCTAGACTACGCTGCTAGTCTTGTTGCTGAGTCTGCGTCTGTCTGTCCTCCGTCCGTCGGGGGTGAGTGTGCTCTTGGCACGGACGTCCTTGAGGACAGGTAGGAGGAGTTACAGTGTCTGGCTGCTGCTTCACCTCATCTCGCGTCTGTACTGCTTGCCCCTGAGGGAGACCCGGATGCACTAGACATCCCGACTCCACGTTCTTACGCGGAGGCCGTTGAGGGTCCCTACTCCTCTCAGTGGCAGGCAGCTATGGATGCAGAGATGGCCTCCTGGAAGTCCACAGGCACCTACGTTGACGACGTTCCCCCTCCTGGGGCGAACATCGTCAGTGGCATGTGGATCTTCAGGGTGAAGCGGCCGCCTGGCTCTCCACCTGTCTTCAAGGCGCGGTACGTTGCTCGTGGCTTCAGTCAGCGGCAGGGAGTTGACTACTTTCAGACCTTCTCTCCCACCCCGAAGATGACTACTCTTCGGGTGCTGCTGCACATAGCCGCTCAGCGCGACTACGAGCTTCACTCTCTTGACTTCAGCACTGCTTTCTTGCAGGGCAGCCTGCACGAGGAGATCTGGCTGCGCCGTCCGCCTGGCTTCACTGGGACTTTCCCTCCTGGCACCCATTGGAGCCTCCGACGGCCAGTCTACGGTCTCCGCCAGGCACCGCGTGAGTGGCACGACACACTGAGGACTACGCTTGCGGCTCTTGGGTTTGCTCCCTCTACTGCTGACCCGTCGTTGTTTCTGCGCACCGACACTTCTCTGCCGCCGTTCTACATCCTCGTGTACGCCGACGACTTGGTCTTTGCCACTGCTGACACTGCTGGACTCGCCTACGTGAAGTCCGAGCTTCTGAAGAGACACACGTGCACAGACCTGGGTGAACTGCGCAGCTACCTTGGCTTGCAGATCACTCGGGACAGAGCACGCCTCACCATTACCTTGACTCAGTCACACATGGTGCAGCAGGTCCTTCAGCGCTTCGGCTTCACGTACTCCTCGCCTCAGGCCACTCCTCTGGCTACTCGCCACTCGCTCTCAGCTCTGCCTTCGGATGAGTCCGTAGAGCCGAGTGGCCCGTACCCAGAGCTTGTTGGCTGCCTCATGTACCTGATGACCTGCACACGACCTGACCTTGCATACCCTCTTAGCATTCTTGCACGCTATGTTGCTCCTGGGAGACACCGACCAGAGCACATGGCTGCAGCAAAGAGGGTGTTGCGCTACTTGTGCAGTACGTCGGGCATGGGGCTAGTGCTTGGAGGGCGGAGTCCAGTGGTCCTCACTGGTCACGCGGACGCTTCTTGGGCTGACGACCAGGCTACGCAGCGGTCGTCGCAGGGGTACACCTTCAGTCTTGGTTCTGGCTCTGTCTCTTGGAGGGCTACTCGCTCGTCTTTTGTTCTCGGCTCCAGTTGTGAGGCTGAGATCTATGCCGGGGCCATGGCTGCACAGGAGCTTCGCTGGCTCACCTACCTGCTGATTGACCTTGGAGAGCCGCCTCGTTCTCCTCCAGTGCTGTACGTAGACAACGAGGCCATGCTGGCCTTGTGTCGAGAGCAGCGCTTGGAGCACAGAACGAAGCACATTGCTCTCCGCTACTTCCTTGCTCGTGAGCTGCAGCAGCGTGGTCAGTTGCGACTTGCGTACGTGGCCTCTGAGGCCAACACTGCTGATGTTTTCACCAAGGCACTTCCGCCTTGTGATCATCAGCGCTTCTGCACTCAGTTGGGACTTGTACCTGTCTTACCTCACTTGCTTACCTCTTGACCTTGCCTGTACTCTTGCATATAGATATACCTGCTCTTGCTTGTTTAGCCTTCTATATATATGCCTTCTCTTGCATGTGAACTGGCCTTTTTTGGCCTTGACCTTGTGCTCGGACTGTGTGGTGACTTTGTGATCCACCCTGAGCTTTGCTTTGCTTTGCTAGACTGGTCTTGTGACCCCTTGTTCTCCCCCACTTTGCCTATGGGGGTGTGTCAGATTTATATGACATAGTTGCTGTAGGCTATAGTGGGGTAGCACATATGGGGTACAGGTTTCTAGGGTTGTATTTGTACCCCATCTTTCCTAATCTGTTAGAGAAGCAGTTTATCCGACCGAGCTCGTCACCGTTCGCCGCACCGATACTGTTCACACCAAAAAAAGACGGAGGGTTTCGCATGTGCATCGACTACCGAGCGCTTAACAGGGTAACAGTCAAATCACGGTACCCCATCCCACGCGCTGACGAACTGATCGACCAGTTACGAACCGCACGGGTATTTTCGAAAATAGACTTACGAGGAGGTTACCATCAGATTCGGGTCGAACCATCGGACTGCGCCAAGACAGCATTTAGAACTAGGTACGGGTCATTCGAGTATACGGTGATGCCTTTCGGGCTGACCAACGCGCCCGCCACATTTCAAATGACCATGAACGAGGCGTTTAGGCCACTTTTAGATAAATGCGTGATAGTTTACCTTGACGACATTCTCGTTTACAGTCGGGACAAGCAGCAGCACTTAGTCGATCTCGAAGCAGTTTTTAAAATTTTAGCGGAACATCGGTTACTCACCAAGGGCTCCAAGTGCGAGTTTTTTCGGGACAGGCTAGAATTTTTAGGACACGTTATTTCGGAGGCTGGAGTTGAAATCGACCCTAAGAAGCTGGATACTGTCAACGCGTGGCGTCCCCCGACGAACATCACGGAACTGCAGAGTTTTTTAGGGTTCGTTAATTACGTCCGTCGGTTCGTCCCCGACATGGCACGCTTAACAGCCCCTCTCACAGATTTACTGCGTAAGGGGGTCGTTTTTATGTGGGGGGAGAAAGAGCATGCTGCCTTCTCTGCCCTGAAAACTGTTGTCTGTTCACCACCCGTCCTACGCATCGCTGACCCACATCGCCCCTTCGAGGTTGTTACAGACGCAAGCGACATCGCCATCGGAGCCGTACTGTTACAGGACTTCGGCAACGGCCTCCAACCCATCGCCTACGAATCACGCAAACTGCATCCGCCTGAGCGAAATTACCCGATACACGACCGCGAAATGCTCGCGATCGTGCATGCATTCAAAGTGTGGCGCTGCTACTTGACCGGCGCAGACGTGACAGTACGGACAGACAATCGATCCCTACAGTACCTCCGTGCACAGCCCCACCTCAACCCACGACAGATTCGGTGGCTCGACTTCCTCGAGTCGAACTTCCATTATATGGTCACCTATAAAAAAGGAGCCTCCAATATCGCCGACGCACTGACCCGCCCCACTGCCCAGATCCATGCGATACTACTCGCCCAGACCAGTCCGCTACTGACAGGACTATTTACCCACGGATATCAAACAGACCCATTCTTCACAGGAGGAAACTCGCACCAATTCGCAGCAGCCAAGGGAGTCTATTACGTAAAAGCTAGAACCGACCGCATCTGGGTACCAGGGTACACACTACTACGGGAATTACTGTTACAGGAGGCACACGACGGAGTTACCTCGGGACATTTCGGAGTAGAGAAAACACGGCAGCAGCTGCAGCGGTACTATTACTGGCCTGAAATGTTGACCGACGTGCAACGACACGTGGCATCATGTCCCACTTGCCAGCTCATGAAGTCAACCAGGAAGCGGCCGGCGGGACAATTACAACCAATCCCACCTCCAGAGCGTGCTTGGCAACAAGTGACGATGGACTTCGTCACGGGGTTACCAGCCGGGGCGAGTGGGAATGACGCGATCCTGGTCGTCGTCGATCGACTGACGAAAATGGCACACTTCGCAGCCTGCAAGAAAACAATCACAGCCGAGGAAACAGCCCGACTCTTCATCACCACCGTCGTTCGACTGCACGGGATACCAGCATCGATCATCAGCGACAGAGACACGAAGTTTACCAGCAATTTCTGGCGGAACCTGTGGCAGCAGTTCGGCACGCGACTACAATTCAGTTCATCGTATCACCCCGAAACCGACGGACACACAGAACGGACAAACCAGACCATGGAGCAGCTCATTAGGGCCACGTGCGACGACCCAAACACGTGGGAGCAGCAGCTGCCACTCATCGAATTCGCATACAACAACGCGCCATCTGCCACGACCCAACAGTCACCGTTTTACCTGAATTATGGACAAGACCCCACAGTACCCATGACCCCAAATCCCGACAACCCCGTTCCACGTGCGCAACAATTTGCCGAGATTTTGCAAGCACCACGGACCAGGGCAGCAGAAGCAATAAAAAAATCGAACATCATCGCCAAACGCAACGCCGACCGCCACCGCAGACCTGTCACTTATCAGCCCGACGACCTCGTTTTACTCGACACTCAAAACCTCCGCCTGCCCATCACTCCAAAACTCCGCCCCCGATACTGTGGGCCATTTCGAATTAGCCACATGATCACACCTGTCACCGCGCACCTCCTCCTCCCTGCTGACTGGTACGTCAGCCCCTCGTTCCACGTCAGCTTGCTTCGCCCTTACGTACCATCCACCGGCCAACTCCCACGACACCGACCATCCAGCATGGCACGACCACCATCCGAACCAATCATCACCCCCGACAAAATCCTGAGTCACAGATTTCGCGACCCCCGAGGAGCCCGAAAGATCGAGTTCCTGATCCGCTGGAAAGACCGTACACCTACCGAGGACAACTGGGTTCCCCTGGACAGAATTGAAAACCACCCTGTCCTCACCGAATATCTGCGCAGCCGAAACTTCAAAGATGTCCACACACTTTCGTAAGAAGGACCTCCTTAGGAGGGGGGGGGTAGTGTAAGGAAAATCCCTTTTCCTTACTTCGCATCCCTGCTCAACGCGTACATCACTGTAGCACCTCAGTCAGCACCGTTACCACTCGCGATCATCGCATCGACAATCATCCCGCCATTTTTCGCACATCGCATCCCGACCTCACGGCTCGGCTGGTAACCCGCGCTCCGGGCCTACGCCTCGACACTTTCCCAACCTCAGTCCCAGGCTCGTCGCGCGACTACCACAGACCATTACCGTTACCACTGTAGTTTCGCTATATATTCTTCGCTCACGCCCTCGCTCATTGTATTCTTGCTTCGATAGTGCAATTCTCGTTCGTTCACTCAATTGCACTCGTAACAGTCAGATACATTTTACTGTGATTGGTCAAGACCTTTGTGCTCTGACAGCTCAAATCTGTTGTGTCAGGGCCATTTCGCTGTGGTTGGGCAAATTCGTTGCTCCGTACGGCGCGAATTCGCTCTGTCAACGCGAATTTTTGATGACGCTGGTGCTGTGACCAGTCAAGACGGGTTTGACTCACCAGTTTGACCCTCACTAGTGAGTGATGAAGACTCACTTTATGCTTCACCACTCACTCGTGAGGGTCGAGATTCTCAATGGTGGTGGGTGCATCGGAACGAAATTTAAAACCCGTAGCATGAATTACAAAAACTGTTGGGGGTGTTAAAGCCCAAGACCTGAATTACAAAAAAAAAAAAGGGCAAACTGTGCACACTTTGCCTCCCGAACCCAAAGTTGACCTCCCGAGCCAGGATGGTAACCAGAAAACGTCGCATCCCAAGAAGACTGAGTCGTAGAGCAGAACGCGTCCGCTTGGCGAGAGTTCCAACCACCCTTTCCTGAAGGAGGAAGGGAACTGCCTATGCACAGTTTGCCGAACAATGGTAATTCAGGAATGCTTGTGCGGCTATTACGCGAAATGCAAAGCTCTGTCAGCGGCATAGGCAGGACCTTCAACCCCGTTGCAACACTTGCTTTGCCCTCATCCCAAGATTAACATGCGCGAAGCGTGTCCTTTTTCCACGTCGAAATTAGTGCCGTGAAAGGTAATTTAGCTATCCCCTCACATCGTCCACCCCTGTGAGAGTACGACGGCTTAATGCTAGCTATGCTTGCTTGCCTCTACTTTATCATGCTATTTCTAGCATAGGATAATCATATGCATGCATGAATTGCTTGATTTCCTAGGCTAGGTGCTTTCCTATATTTTATTATAGTTATAGCACCGAGCTAGGTTGCGTGCACCGAATTCTGGCTTTTCGGTTGCCACCGAATTGCCTTCTACCGAATTCGGTAAGGATCTGTTCGGGACGCTTCGCGACCCGCGGAACCTTCGCGTAACACCTGGTTACGGGGCCTTGTGTCGAGCCTATATATAGCCTCGTGTTGTACCCAGGTGGACATTCAATTCAATTTGAATCATCTTTTCTGAGCTCGATCCCAGATCCTCACACTTGACGCACCGTCGCCCTCGCATCCCCCGTTTCCCCGTCGCCCTTGCCCTCCCAACGCCCTTACCCCGGTCCCCTCTCGTCGATTTCTTGTCAACGTCGTGGGGCCACATTCCGACGCTTCGTACACCACTCCGCGCTCCTCTCCCCTCACGGCGCGCGCTCCTCTCGCCTCCCCGCGCGCGCTCCTCTCGCCTCCCCGCGCGCGCTCCTCTCGCCTCCCCGCGCGCGCTTCTCTCGCCTCCCCGCGCGCGCTTCTCACGCCTCCCCGCGCGCGCTTCTCTCGCCTCCCCGCGCGCGCTCCTCTCGCCTCCCCGCGCGCGCTCCTTTCGCCTCCAGCGCCGCATCTTCCCACCTCCCCACGCGCGCTTCTCTTGCCTCCCCGCGCGGCCTCCTCTCACCATCGCCAGCGTGCTCCGCTCGCCATGGCCTCGCGTGCTCCTTTCGCCTTGATAGCGCGCGATTCTGTCGCCTCCCCGCGTGGCCTCCTCTCACCATCCCGCGCGTGCTCCTCTCGCCTCCCCTCGCATGAGAGGCGAGCCTTTATAGCGCGCGCTTCACTTGCCTCCCTGCGCGGCCTCCTCTCACCTCCCCGCGCATCCTCCTCTCGCCGCCTCACGCGTGCTTCTCTCGCCTCCCCGCGCGAACTCCTCTCGCCTCCCCTCGTGTGCACCTCTCACCCCCCCTCTACCGCCCCTCTTGCCTCCCCGTGCAGCCTCCTCTCACCTCCCTGCGCGTGCTCCACTCGCCTCCCCTCGCGTGGTCCTCTCACCTCACCTTGTGTGCTCCTCTCGCCCCCCCACGCGTGCTCCTCTCTCCTCATCTTGCGTGCTCCTCTCGCCTCCCCACGCGTGCCCCTCTAAGATGCGTGAGGGGCTTCACCTCCCGTCTCCTCACTGCCTCTCTGCATCTCGCGACAGCCTCTGTTCGCGTCGCTGATCGCAAATATTGCCCTTGGCCCCTGCTCACACTCTTGCAACGGCTGTGCTTCCGCATCCCCTCTGCACGCCCTCTTTCCCCCTCTTCCACGCCCTCATTTCCCACCCTGCTTGCCCACGTTCCCCACCTTGCAGTCCCTCACAAGCCCTCGGTGCAGGCCCTCTCGCCTCCCGTGCTCCACTCTGGAATGTGGGACGCTCCTCTCTCCTCACCTCCCGTGCTCCCCTCTGACAGGTGGGGTGCTCCTCTCTCCTCACCTCCCGTGGTCCACTCTGACAGGGCATGGTGCTCCTCTCCTCTCGCCTCCCGTGCTCCACTCTGAAATGTGGGACGCTCCTCTCTCCTCACCTCCCGTGCTCCCCTCTGACAGGTGGGGTGCTCCTCTCTCCTCACCTCCCGTGGTCCACTCTGACAGGGCATGGTGCTCCTCTCCTCTCGCCTCCCGTGCTCCACTCTGGAATGTGGGACGCTCCTCTCTCCTCACCTCCCGTGCTCCCCTCTGACAGGGGGGTGCTCCTCTCTCCTCACCTCCCGTGCTCCCCTCTGACAGGTGGGGTGCTCCTCTCTCCTCACCTCCCGTGGTCCACTCTGACAGGGCATGGTGCTCCTCTCCTCTCGCCTGCAGTGCTCCACTCTGGAACGTGGGACGCTCCTCTCTCCTCACCTCCGTTGCTCCACTCTGGAATGTGGGAAGCTCCTCTCTCCTCACCTCCCGTGCTCCCCTCTGACAGGGGGGTGCTCCTCTCTCCTCACCTCCCGTGCTCCCCTCTGACAGGTGGGGTGCTCCTCTCTCCTCACCTCCCGTGGTCCACTCTGACAGGGCATGGTGCTCCTCTCCTCTCGCCTCCCGTGCTCCACTCTGGAATGTGGGACGCTCCTCTCTCCTCACCTCCCGTGCTCCCCTCTGACAGGTGGGGTGCTCCTCTCTCCTCACCTCCCGTGCTCCCCTCTGACAGGTGGGGTGCTCCTCTCTCCTCACCTCCCGTGGTCCACTCTGACAGGGCATGGTGCTCCTCTCCTCTCGCCTCCCGTGCTCCACTCTGGAATGTGGGACGCTCCTCTCTCCTCACCTCCCGTGCTCCCCTATGACAGGGGGGTGCTCCTCTCTCCTCACCTCCCGTGCTCCCCTCTGACAGGTGGGGTGCTCCTCTCTCCTCACCTCCCGTGGTCCACTCTGACAGGGCATGGTGCTCCTCTCCTCTCGCCTCCCGTGCTCCACTCTGGAATGTGGGACGCTCCTCTCTCCTCACCTCCCGTGCTCCCCTCTGACAGGGGGGTGCTCCTCTCTCCTCACCTCCCGTGCTCCACTCTGGAATGTGGGACGCTCCTCTCTCCTCACCTCCCGTGCTCCCCTCTGACAGGTGGGGTGCTCCTCTCTCCTCACCTCCCGTGGTCCACTCTGACAGGGCATGGTGCTCCTCTCCTCTCGCCTCCCGTGCTCCACTCTGGAATGTGGGACGCTCCTCTCTCCTCACCTCCCGTGCTCCCCTCTGACAGGGGGGTGCTCCTCTCTCCTCACCTCCCGTGCTCCCCTCTGACAGGTGGGGTGCTCCTCTCTCCTCACCTCCCGTGGTCCACTCTGACAGGGCATGGTGCTCCTCTCCTCTCGCCTCCCGTGCTCCACTCTGGAATGTGGGACGCTCCTCTCTCCTCACCTCCTCTTGTGCAGCCAACGGGCTTGCCCCCGCAGGTTCAAAATGCGAAAGAACGGTCGGGAATATCTGAGTTTGAGGAGCGATATGCCAAGCAGCATCGTGTGCTTGACGCTTGGGCGCGACATTGGCTCGGATTGTCGGATGAGGAGGGCCCCGGGAGTCAGGGAATTAGTGTGGGGAGCATTCTGATGGTGTGCTTGGGAAAAAACACGGAAGAGGATTCTCAAGGTCACCCTAAGGAGATTGATTTTGGGATGAGGTCAAACGATGCTAGGTCAATTGTCAATGTGGCCACGCAAGAGTCTGGAATTTATTGATTGTTAGCAAGGGAGAGATGGTTATCGGGTACGATTTACACTGTACATGTGTTCCTCTTTTTACACAGACTGCAATAGTTTGACATGTGGTTGGATGACCATCCAGCTATGATGGATAGATCAATGAAGAAGCCCTAGGTATGTTATTTGATGGGGAAGGACATGTTTCACTTCTTAGCTTCTAGCCATCGGGGAGCGCGTTGCGTCATTTGCCTCCACTACTTGTGAAAAAACGGCATGCTCACGTGCACGGTATTAGTGTGAGGCAAGCACACGCTTAGAGTTACACGTGAACACGTGTAGGTGCAGTGATGAATGGGGCTGATGGTGACTTGGCTGATGCCCAACGCTGCTTGCCCTAGCCCTTGCGGATCTGAGCACAAAGAGAGGCGGGAGGGTCGAGACAGGTGGAGAAACAAGTAAACAAAAAGTGGAGAGGTGGAGACAGGTACTACGGAAACAAGTTTACAAAAAATGGTGCGTAGTGCATGTATCAGGCCAAACAGAGTGTGTCTCAGTGTAGTGCATGTGGGGCGGACAGAGCAGCCACGGCGAGCGGAACGTGCACTACGGACAGCATGAGCAATGCAGAGCAGACAGTGCAATGACTCACCTCCCGTGTGAGGTCTCGGCCACTCTCTTCACAGATATGCAGCATGCTCTCCGTTGGCTGACATGCAGGGGGGGATAGGAATGTGGGACAGGAGAGAGGATGGGATAGGCAAGGGAGGGGAACGGGACTGAACCAGTATTGGGAGCTGGTGAGTGGTGTTGCTGGCCGAAAGGTGTCTGCGTGCTGGAATGAGGAGGCAAGGAGGGCAGGGTTGAAGGAGGAAAGATTGGAATGGAGGAATCAGATATATGGAACGACAGGTAGGGAAATGAGGAACGACAGGAAGGGAAATGAGGGCGGATGGGAGGAAGGGAGGATGGGAGGAAAGGTGGATGTGAGGAAGGGGGGATGAGAGGAAGGGAGGATGAGGAGAGAGGATAAGAGGAAGGCCGGATGGGACAAAGGGAGGATGAGAGGAGGAGGGGATGAGAGGAAGGGTGGACGAGAGGAAGGGAGAATGAGAGGAGGGGAGGAAGCGAGGAAGGGCGGATGAGAGGAAGGGAGGATGATAGGAAGGGTGGACGAGAGGAAGGTTGGATGAGATGAAGGGCGGATGAGGGGGTGGGAGGACGAGAAGACGGGTGGACAAGAGGAAGGGTGGATGATAGGGAGGGCGGATGAGGGGGGGGGGGGGGCGGAAGTAGGGGAGAGAGGACGAGAGGAAGGGAGGACGTGAGGAAGGGCGGATGAGAGGAAAGGAGGACGTGAGGAAGGGGGGATGAGAGGGAAGGAGGACGAGAGGAAGGGGGGAAGAGGGGAACAGAGGATGAGATGAAGGGCGGATGGGGGGAAGGGAGGATGGGATGAAGGGCGGATGAGGGGGAGGGCGGATGATGGGGAGGGAGGACGGGAAGAAGGGTGGATGAGAGAAAGGAGGATGTGAGGGAGAGACGATAAGAAGGTGAGAGGATGAGAGTGTGAAGGGCGGATGTGAGGAAGGGCGGATGAGAGGAAGGGCGGATGAGAGGGAAGGAGGATGAGAGGAAGGGAGGATGAGAGGAATGGAAGGGGAGAGGAAGGGAGGATGAGAGAAAGGGAGTATGAGAGAATGAGAGAATGAGAAGGAGAGAGGATGGGAGAGAAGGGCGGATGAGAGGAAGTGCGGATGTGGGGATGGGAGGATGACAGGAAAGGAAGATGAGAGGAAAGGAGGATGAGAGGAGGTGGGATGAGAGGAAGGGAGGACGAGGGGAACAGAGGATGAGATGAAGGGCGGATGTGGGGAAGGGAGGATGAGAGGAAGGGCGGATGAGGGGGAGGACGGATGAGGGGGAGGGAGGACGAGAAGAAGGGTGGACGAGGGAAAGGAGGAAGAGAGGGAGAGACGATGAGATGGAGAGAGGATGAGAGCGCGAAGGGCTGATGAGAGGAAGGGCGGATGAGAGGGAAGGAGGATGAGAGGAAGGGGGGATGAGAGGAATGGAAGGGGAGAGGAAGGGAGGATGAGAGAAAGGGAGTATGAGAAGGAGAGAGGATGGGAGAGAAGGGCGGATGAGAGGAAGGGCGGATGAGAGGAAGGGCGGATGTGGGGATGGGAGGATGACAGGAAAGGGAGATGAGTGGAAAGGAGGATGAGAGGAGGGGGGGATGAGAGGAAGGGAGGACGAGAGAAAGGGAGTATGAGAAGGAGAGAGGATGGGAGAGAAGGAGGAAGGGTGGATGAGAGGAAGGGCGGATGCGAGGAAGGAAGCAGGGCAGGAGGATGCGAGGAAGGGTGGACGCGAGGAATGGTGGATGATAGGGATGGCGGATGAGGGGGGGGGGGGCTGAAGTAGGGGAGGGAATACGAGTTGAGGGGAGGACGAGATGAAGGGCGAATGAGAGGGAGAGACGATGAGAAGGAGAGAGGATGAGAGCGTGAAGGGCGGATGAGAGGAAGGGCGGATGAGAGGAAGGGCGGATGAGAGGAGAGGAGGATGAGAGGGAGGTTGTATGAGAGGAAAGGAGGATGAGAGGAAGGGGGGATGCGAGGAAGGTTGGATGAGAGAATGGAGGATGAGATGAAGGGCGGATGAGGGGGAGGCTGGATGAGGGGGAGGGAGGACGAGAAGAAGGGTGGATGAGAGGGAGGGCGGACGAGGGGGAGGGCGGATGAGGTGGAGGGCGGATGAGGGCGCGTGGCGAAAGAAGGGTAGGGAGGACGAGTGGAAATGAGGACGATAGGAGGGGCGGATAAGAGGGAGAGAGGATGTGAGAGAAGGGCGGACGAGAGGAAGGGCGGATGAGAGGAAGGGAGGATGGAGGGAATTGTGAGCGACAGGTAGCGAAATGTGGGCGATGGGGAGGGAAACGAGGGCGACGAGAGGGGAAATGAGGGCTACGAGAAGGGAAATGTGGGCGATGAGAGGGGAAATGAGGGCGCAGGGAAGGGAAATGTGGGCGACGGGGAAGGAAATGAGTGCGACGGGAAGGGAATTTAGTGCGATGGGCAGGGAAACGAGGGCGACGGGGTGGAAATGTGTGAGAGGGGACGGGAAATTAGTGCGACGGGAAGGGTAATGTGGGCGACGGGAAGGGAAACGAGGGCGACGGGAAGGGAAGTGAGTGCGACGGGAAGGGAAATGGGGCGACGGGAAGGGATTTGTGGCCGACGGGTTCGGTAATGTGGGTTCTCGGGAAGGGAATGGAGGGCGACCGGACTCGGGAAGCGTGGGCGTCTCGAAATATTGGATACGAGGGCGACGGGCCGCGAAATGCGTGCGACGGGAAGCTGAAATGTGGGCGACGGGAAGCTGAAAATGAGGGCGACGGGGGGCTGAGATGAGCCCGACGGGAGGCTTCTCACCATGCGCTATGTGAAAGGCAGGCGCTCGCAAACGGGGGACCGTGAGGGGCAGGGCGGAAGGCTTGATGCTGGGGGCGCCTCGAGCGCGTGGGAATCTAAGCTGCACCGAGTGGTGGCGTAACAAGGCTATGTGGGGCGCCCCGTCTCATACGTCCGCCCTGTTCCCTATTTGTTGAGGGCGTTGTCCTCAACACCCTAAAAATCGCGCCTTTCCGGGTCCATCAACACGGACATTCGCTCCTAATGGCTCCTTCTCGTTTTTCTAGAAGCTAAGGCCGCGCCTGGCTGAAGGGGACTTAGGACTAGTTATGTTTGTTCGAGTGCCTGTCATTCCCTATTCAAACTGTGCACACTTTCCCTTCGCGTGCTTCTCAGGTTTGTCGAACTTGGGAAGATGGGCCTTGTGTGCCATGTTTGTTCCAACCAATCAGCAAGTGCACAGTTTGTGGCGAACTGTTTTCAGTCGCAAGGTGGTTTTGCTTTTTCGCGTGTCACTCAACCCATTCGAACCTCCAACTGGCAGCCCGCCGAACCTAGAAATACTCAGTTGACTTCCGTTGAGTAATTCAGGTCTTGGGCTTTAACACTTTCCCTCCCGAACCTAGGTGGTTACAAGGGTTCGAACCAGTTTGCCGTGAGGAAGTCGCACGCAACACAGGGAAGGATCGCAAGGGTCCCTGACAACGACTTCGGCTATGGGTGTGCATACCAAGCAGGAAATTGTAATTCAGGTCGACAGAAATCGACCAGTTCCTAGCCTAAAAATAGCATGGCGTTCTGCTTAGACCTGGCCTTTTCTCTCCAACTAGTGCAGTCTCAATCGCGATCCGTGCACATTAGGGTTACTCCCTCCGTCGCCTACGCTCATCCCTCCCGTCGCGGATTCATTTTCTCAACCGTTTGCAACACTCACTTCCCTCCGTCGCCTTCGCTCTTTCCGCTCCATCGTCCCCTCTATCACGATAAAGCGGGGGGGGAGGGGGGGAATGATTACGCACATGGTACGCGCTGGCTGTAGTGCAACCAATCCGAAGGGGGGGTTATCGGAAGAAGATTTCCTCGAAACTTCTTCTCGATAAGGTCAAATTCAGGGACCACAGATTCGATACTCTGTACAGTCAGACTCCGGAAACGAGTAAGTCTGAAGCCTATTACATGTAATCAGGGGCCCCAAAACATTAAGTCTGATGCATTCAGTGATGAAAATTATACTAGTCTGGAAATCCATTTTCCACCAAGTGAAAGGTCGGATTCGTCAGACTAATCAGACTAAATAGTCTGATAGCGTCAGCCCTGACTACGGGCCTAGCGCCGAGGTTGGGAATTGTGGAGGCGGAGGTCCGGAGCGCGGGTTACCAACCGAACCGTGAGGTTGGGTCGCGGCGTGAATAGTGGTGGGAACAGTAGTCGAGGCGAGTGTTGCAAGTGGTGACGGTGCACTGTTGAGAACTGTTGGCAAGGACAGTGGCGTACGCGCTGAGCAGGGACCCGAAGCAAGGAAAAGGAATTTTCCTTACCGTACATTTTCACACATAAGACGCAGAACTTCATTCATTTGTTAATTCATTTGTTCACATTGCGGAAGGCGCCCCAATGCACTGCTAGATTCCTTCCCCTCTGTTCTAGAGTCCATTAGCCACCCAGCATCTACTACTGCCCCGCTGACCATACAATAACCTGATGTACAGTACAGAAACATGGAGTACAGTAACTAAGGTACACAACCCAAACCCAGAAGCCAGAAGCCAGATGCATAAACCGCCACCACGGCCATGTACAATAGCCTAACCATAGCCTCGAGCCGTTGTGGCGGTCAATCAGCCACGAGGCGACTGAGGGACTCAATGATTTGCCTCAGGTGGTCCCGCGTGCTGGGGTCGCCTGTGAGGCTACTGATGTCAGCACTGATGCCCTGCCATATGCAGATTGAGCAGAGCAGGGAGGGCACGAGAGGGAGAGGGGGGTGTGGGAAATGAGGGGATGCAGGCAGATAGGACATGTACAGCCACACATGGTGATGAGCGAAGAGTGGACAGCGATAGGGAGGGCAAGGGGGGGACTGAAGGATGAACAGAGGTGAAGGAGTGCCAATCCTAACATATCTGTCCATTTGATACCTCCCAAGCATTCACCACACTACAGGAAACCTCTCTCAAAGAAAACTGTTCCAAGCTTATTTTCTGCCCCGTGCTTTGATGCTTTGATAAGGATTGCGGCTCAAGCAACACATGCAGGCTTGTGGACAGCGAACCATCGAAACAGACACACACAGCACGAGCAGACCGGCCCACCGAGGAACACACCTCAACGAACTGCAGCGTCTTAGTGAGTGCGAATGGACACTGATTCGACTATAATAACGTATCACCATCCAAACAGCCACACAAGAGCAGTCAGGCCACTCAAACAACACGTCTCGACGTGCTTGAGCGTCTTGGTGAGTGTGGACACTGACTGCAGCAGGTGACTTTTAAGCGGACTGAAAACCCAACAGTCACACACATGAGCAGGCACGCTCACTCAGACGACTCACCTCGACGTGCTTGAGCGTCTTGGTGAGTGTGGACACTGACTGCCGCAGCAGCTCCGTGTTCTCCTTGGTTAAAATAGAGCTGTTCAGCTGCCTGTAAGGGGAAGGCACAAGGAAAGGGCGGATGAAATGGAATGGAGCGATTGAGGGTTGGGATGGCAAAGAGCAGCAAGGTGGCAGCAGCTCTGCGTTCCTCCTCGGACAGAATGGCGCAGTTCAGCTGCCTATGGAAGGACTTGGCGTGCGAGGAGAGGGAGACGCACAGGAGAGAGGGGTGTATGGAGCGATGGAGGTTTGGATGGCAGAGAGCAGCACCAAGCAAGCATCCAGCCAGCACAGCACAACACAGCTCTCACCTGAGGTCGGAGGCGGCATCAGAGGCCACCTTGGTGAGCTGCTCGAGGTTCTTCAGCAGGTCCCCCTCGCGCACGTCCTGCAGCATGGGCTCTATGTCCGTCATCAGCCCGTTCACCTGACAGACACATGGTCAAAGGCCAGGGGGGAAGGCATGGAGGACATTATGCTACACCTAAATGCCACAATCATTCCGTTGACCTCGAGGCTAAACAACAACGTACTGTTCTCCTGTATATTGTTTGAGTGAATTACAAATGAATACCCGTAGGACCAAGTTTTGTGATACAAGTGCTACACAACAGAAGCAGCAGTAGATAGTAAACGACTTGAAGATAATCGATAGGCAAACTGAATCAGAGAAGGATGGGTCGTGGAATGAAGAATTGAAATCTGGCTGAGGGGAAAGGGAGCGCTGACCATATATCATCCAGACCAAGATACAATAACTTGCCTTTTCCAGCAGCGGTCTTGCTTCTTCAGCCAGAGCAGCGAATTTATCCATAGCAGCGAACATGGTCCCAACTCCCTCTTTGTCCACATCCTTGGCAATCTTTGTCCAATTCGCAATCAACTCATCCAAGCTCACGCCCTGCTGGCCCTCTATCCGCTCCCTGTCACACACAATCAACCCCTCCTCGCTACACTTGGGATCCAACGGTCCTACTGTGGGTTCCGGCATGGGAGGCATGGGGGTGATGTCGATGAGGGTTTCGCTGATCAGGCCCGTCTGGTTGACTTCGATAAGCGAGTTTCGCGGAATGACGACGTTGGAATCGAGGATTTCCACGACAGCGTCGATTCGCTCGAGGCTCGGCCTCACCCCGACCACACTCCCCACGTCCACGCCTCGGATCCGAACCGGAGTGCCGACCGTGATTCCGCAGGCTTGGGAGAATTCCATCACCGCTTTGTACCGCGTCGTGCTGGACCGTACTTGAACGCCCTTAATCCAGTTGATCGTCAGGCCGATCAAGAATAGTCCGGTCAGGAGAAACAACCCAACGCCTCCTTCCCAGATGCTCTTTTTTCCAAAACCAAAATTTCCGAGCGGGCTGACAATGTATTCTTCCCAGATGGACGAGAAGAAATCGATCAGAGCAGAAAAAGGGTTCCCTTTATTGGGCTCCGACGCAGGAGCGGAGGCAGCGGCAGCGCTCGATGCAGTCACGGTTCGGGTTCGCGGTCGACCGGCTTCGATACTGTCACATTGGAACGGTGTACCGCGGTGAAGGGGGAGTGGGGAGCATTGCTCTTGATGCCGAGGAGACGAGAAGCCGCGAAAAGATGTAGAAGTGTCACGTGACGGTAGCCATGATGCGGTTGCTCTGCTATTTGCTCGTTCTACATAAGCGCCTGATAGCGTTGGAACGTTGCATCGTGCAAGAATGGCTGAGTTAGCCATTGTCTGATGGAATAAAGCCTGGTCAGCTCGACGCAGATTTAGGTTAGTCTTATTCCGACGAGAGGCACATCGGCCAGTCTCTAAAAAAATCCAACAAGCCTGCACTTTCCAGGTCACATAAGAGAGTTACTAGGTTTGTTCAATGGATTGGCCACCAGACAACGGCTATGAGGCAAGCCGAACAGAGCATGAAATGGAAGCTTGCCTGACGTCAACTAGCAGCCATTCTCAAGAGTTAGTTTGATCATCTCCAAATGGATCAATGCGAGGGCGGGACATAAAGTCGGTTTGCAGTTCGTATTTGAATGTTCAGGCCGTTGAATAGCGGTTCAAAGCGGTGAACAAGAAAACCGTTCCAGGGTGCACAGCATCGCACTTATGGGGAAGGGGTGCAGGTCGGTTGGCTGGTGGGTTCAAAATTGGAAATTGTGGAAGTTGGTTTCGCTAGGCCAGTTGGCCAACAGTAGCAAATCAGTGCTCGCCAAATGATTTGGTCCAAATCAACGCTGGAGCACCAAGAGAAATGCCTACTGGATGTGGAGGTTGGAGGGCGGTTGCACAAAAAATGGAATTGTTGCTGGACTGATTTGTGCTTCTCTTAGACTGACTGAACACCTTTTTCGGCTGGAATATTACTATTCCCAAGTTACACAACACAGAAGCCTTGCGGCAGGCATTGCAGGTCAAAAAATATGCACAATTATCCTGACATGCACTCTTCACCCCAAAATTTTCCAGTCTTGTTCCCATTCTTGAGGCCATGTAGGCTCTAGATCAAGACCAGCTTCATCATGTGATGGAAGAGCAAGTGCTCCTTCATTGTTGATTGTTGTAGCAGCAGTGCCACCTTCATCATCCGTACCACTCACTGTTGTATCGGCAAATTGACTTCCTTGCCCAGAGGGACATGCTTCAAGGTCTGATAGGGTCACCGATGGGGCAGATGCACCAGTTACAGCCAGCGGCCAGGAAGAATGCTGCTCTGTGAATCCCAACGCATGTGCCGGAGGAAGTGACAGAGCAGACATTTGGCCCCCTCCACTTGCATCTTGACCAGCAGCTTGAGCTGTTGATGCAATTGGTAGCTGCGGCATGGAGACTGAATGGTGCAGCGTGCCCACAGAAGCCGGCATGCTGGGGGCTGGAGAGCCCACGACAGTCCCATGGGAGGTCATTGGGTTCCACATTGATGTTTGTTGATGACCGAATGCTGGCTGCATGCCAGAAGATGCCGCCACCATACTGCCGCCAGCAGGAACACCAATGGGAATAGCTGAACCAGGCCCCGTGGATGGACGGTAGCCCATGCTTGTTGCAACATGGGCCCAGGAGCCTGGCGGATACGATGACACTTGAACTGGAGAAACCCCCATGGAATAAGGAGAGTGAGGCATTCCCATGGATGGAGGGCGAGGCTGGAGTGGAGATGCCCCTGTTGCCACAGGGACAGATCCAGGAGGGTATCCAGGAACCACCGGCCCAGAGGACACTGGAACCCCCACTGCAGTTGATCCAGGATGAAGAGAGTTGAGTGACATTGAGTGAGGTCGATGCGTTGGTGGAGATGTACCAGGCGAGTAAGATGCGAACTGTGATGATCCGGCGATCATTGTGTGCATGCCTGAAGGTGAAGCAGTTGTCATGACCATTCGTGGCAGACATGATGCCTGAGAAGAAAATATATAAAAAAATATGGTCAGAAGTCATAGGAGGTTATACGCATCACAAAGTGCAATAACTGAACCGATTGATGCATTACTTGTTGGATCGGGGAGCCGCTGGTCATTGTTGCAGGGCGCATGGCAATGGTCCCAGGATACATTGCACTTGATGTGGGATACCCAGCTGGAGCTCCAGACACAACCATGGTCGGATGTGATCCGTTGTACGATCCAGGTTGCATATACATTGGACCGGTGCCACACACTGAAGGGTTTGCATGCAATGCTCCGTGATGGCTTGGGCCTTGAAACACCATGAAATCCGGAGGTAGTCGAGCTCCAGGCGGAAGCCCGGCCATCCTCTTCAGATACAGACGGTATTTCTGAAATACAGAGAAATGTGGAACTGTTACGTCAGACGCTAATTCAAGATCAAGATCTGAATCAGAAAAATAAATCGTGTGCACGAACCTGCAAATGACTCGCCACGTTCTCCCGGGTCATGCCTTCGACATTCATGAGCTTCAAGATCGTGGTGGGAACTGCATCTGCAAGAAGAGAAGGGTCATTAGGTGGCTGAATAACGAAAATAACGTCTTGCAAAATGAGGAGGCAATGCCATTAAAGCTCACTCTTGACCCCCAGATGGTTGACTGCACTCATAAAACGCGAGTGCAGCTCTGCTGTCCAGACAAGTCGTGGCTTCTTCGCCGTCCTGACACTGGTTCCTTCCATGTCGCCCTCTGAAGCTTCAACTCCTTCAGTCGGTTGATCCGTCCCAGTCGTCTCTTTAGTCCGGTTGCCTTTCGACTCGTCCTCAAGTCCGGCACTTCGTCCAGAAGCTTCCATGCGATTTGACGGTTCAGTATTCCCGGTGCTCGCAGCAGGTTCATCCTTGACCTTCGTATGCGGCTCTTCAACGCTTGTCTTATGCTCTCCTGGTTTCTCGTCGTGTGCGACAAGCTGGCTTCCATCAGGACACATCTCCGTCGACCGCTGGTCTGCATCGCTCCCTTCAACAGGGCTAGTTTGAGTTTCTGCCTCGTCACTCGACCTCGATATCACAGGTAGAAGCGCTTCATCGGCTGACCTCTTGCAGCTCAAGGTTTGCTGTTGAGTACTGCACATTCCCTCCAACCTGATGGCAGAAATCATGGATACAACAAGAACAAGAAACTTGGCTGCAGTCAGAAAGTGGCATGAAGAGAGGGGAGCGGCGATAAACGAGCAGCTCAACGCTGTAGCTCCCTTACCTGAATCCCAAACGGTCTCCAGTTTCCTATCTCACGCATTCTGGTGCAATTTGGCAGGTGATGGCCATGTCAAGGGTGCATTCGCACCCAATGACAGTTGTGAGTTCAGTGAAAGTAGAGGACTCTGGTTCTAAGCAGCGGCGGTGGATGTTGACTGGGACAGGAGGAGGTTTGTTCAGACTCCCTATCCACCAGATGCCGCTGTGGTTGATGATAACTGTGAGAAGTTGCAGATGGTCAGTGTGTATTGGAAGCGCAAAAGCGCAATGAACTGCTCGCTGAGCAGCGAAAGGCCAGGGAATGTGACCTCGGATAAACTGACTCTCAGAACAAAAAACCGTCGAGTCAGATAATGGCTGGAGGAAAGCCTCTGATAGTAACCAGCGTGAGTAGCTGTCGCTGGCTAGGTGGGGACTGCTAGACGTAAGGAAAGGCACTGGTGCTCCAGGTCCCGAACCGCAGTTATTCGAGAGCCATGGAGCCCAGGCTGGGAGCAGAAGACAAGAGCCAGGCTCAGGAGAAGGGAGCCTGCCTGACCCTGGGCCTGGCGGGGGCTGGCCTGGCTAGCCCAGGGAATCCCGAGAGAGCAAGGCTCAGCAGCACCAGCAGAACCCAGCGAGCAGCACGTGAGCGGGCAGGCAGCACCAGGGAGAGGGGGAAAAGGGGCAATGTGTCTGTCTTGGGAATTGGGGGGGGGCTGGTGCGTGCCTCCCTGGTCCGCTCGCTTGGGAGTTGCTCTGCTAGCTCGCTGGGTAGGGGGGCTCGAAGCGGGAATTGCAAATGGAAAGTGTTTTGGCGAAACTACCCCCTGCTGAAGCTCGTATCCCAAAGCGCAATCTTGGAAATATCCCGCGTGGCAGTACGTCATTCGACAACGAATTACACTCTGGTCATGGCGAGGCACGTAGAGTGAAATGCCTATCCAAATCAATTCCAGTCTCTGGGAATCCGACACACGAACTGTTCATCTTATCTGATAAAGTGACTCCCGTTTGACTTACTCCTACCACTCATGATTAGAAATCGTATTTTGAAATTGTCATCACATTAACTGAAACATTTCATATATACAAGACCATCATTCCTCCCCTATTTTACAAAAATTTACAACAGTTCACAAGATGAACAACAAACTTCACATCAATCGTAGATGTCTTGAACCGCGATTGTACTCTGTTGCCTGCATATTCAAGAATATAAAACATTAGTAATCCAATAAAACGAGCCAAGTAATAGGTGGTCATGTGTGTCTAACAGCACTTACAATCCTTTCCACCCATCGAGATCTCACCTTTCATTCTTCGATATGCGGTAGTAGTGGTCTGCATGTTCCTTTCGCCCAATCATTTCTGCGAAAGTCTCATCGTGAGTGATGACAATCAACTGAAAGTTTTCCTGGCTTCTTCTCTCTTCCATTAGCCTGCACATACCGTAGGCACAAACAAATGAAAGAGCATGAACCAAACGAGCCGATTTGATCAGTGCAAACAAAAACGAGGTGAACACAACCAAGAGGCAGCAAGTCAGTGGACTGACCTGTTCAAGGCCCTTGCAAGGCTCTCAGCATTGGGAGCGTCAAGGTTGGTGGTCGGCTCATCCAAAGCGAGAATGCCGCAGTTGAGGCAAAAGGTCTCGGCCAATGCAAGGCGGATGATGAGAGATGCCAGCACCTGAGAGCCATAGGAAGAACAACCACAGAGTGCGGTGATAGGAAGGATGAATGAAGATGAGGGACAGCAGGCACGACGAGGATATGATTTTGGCAGACGTAAAATCTCAGAAGTGTGGAAGCAAATGATGATACCTAGCAGCCTGAGAGGCGCTTCAAGAATATTGCATGTGGAGAAAACGCTTCAATACTGTACCTTTTGGCCGGCACTGCATCTCCCCCGCATGTCCAGCTCAGCATCACCACTGCGCATCACCACCTGCCAGATTTCCCCCCCCATACACATGACCCCCCACTCCTCCACAACCCCCGCATTCCCCCATACAACGACAATGAGAAAATGAGCAGCATTTACTGAAGTCGCTGACATGAACAGACCAGCAAGGGCTAAGCATGTGACTTTCATACATAACGTAGAGGAACAAGCTGTGGGTGGCGCACACCCTGTGAATCTCCCTTACCCGGTAGGAGTACGAGCGTGTCCCCGCTCCTTCCGCGTCGGAGCGAATCTCAACGTAGTCAATGTCCTGGCCCCGGTACGTCTGCTGCCACAGCTCCTTGATGATCTTGTTGATCTCCTCCATCTTCATCGCATGGAACCGCATTAAAGCCCTGCAAATGTCACAAGGCGGACAGATATAAAGAAACAAAAAACAAACAGACAAACAAACAAAATCTCGATTGGGTCCTTGATGCCCTGAAAGATTCCACTTGTTGGAAAGTTCTGCCGCAATGCCATATTTCCCAAGACATAGGCTCGCTACTTACTTGTCCAGTGCATTATAGTATTTATCAATGTCCCGGTTTGCCATCTCTGAGGTCTGCAAAAGTGCAGGACACGATTAGACAGCAGCAAGCGGGGGAGAGGCAGGGAGCAATTATGTATTCAAGAAAGAGATATTGGCAAACAGGTGAATAGGGAGGGCAATGAGAGGGACGAACGAGTCACTTTGTGCCAACCCAAAGCTTAAACTCTCAGCTTCAGCCGGATGAGATGCTTCCAGTGCCTGTTCTCAACAGCACTCCACAGTGTCTGTTCCCAACGGTTCTCAACTGCGCCTCTAGACTGTCACAACCTCAGCTGGGCTTGAAAGCATCATTCGTGATTCGTTAGCCACATGCTTCCTGTGCCTGTACTCAACGCCTTTGAACCAAAAATCTACATCCTGAGGAAACTACAAAGCTCGAGGAGCCTACAACTTTGCTGGAAGGCGACTCTGCTAGATCTTGGGGTTGTCATAAAACCGCACATACAGCTGAATGAGCTCCTTCTTAGGTCTGTTCTCAATGGATTGAACTGTGGACCTTTCAGCTCTGCTTGAGAACAGCAATTCTCTTCATGAATATTCTATCGAAGGTCGCACCTTGAGCTGCACGAACTGCTTCCTGTGCCTGTCCTCAGTGTACCTGAACTGTGGCGCTTTGAGCAATGCTTGGGAAAAAAAAGTTTGTGTTTTTACGTGTACAGACTTTCTCACCTTGAGCTGGATGAGCTGCTTCTTGTGCCGGCTAACAATGTCTCTGAACTGGGGCGCCTTCACTGCTGCTTATAAACAAACATAATTGATTTTTTCAGAGCTCTCACCTTGAGCTGAATGAGCTGCTTCTTGTGCCGGCTAACTATGTCTCTGAACTGGGGCGCCCTCAGCTCTATCTCTGCGCGTCGGATGCTCGCCTCATGTGCGGCCACCTTGCCCCGGCTGTGGTTTTGCTGCGAGGGGAGAGACGTGGAGGTGGGTGAGGTGAGAGAGGTGTGAGGAGCGGTGAGGAGTGGTGCAAGTAAGGGGAGTGAGATGAGTGAGGCTTGGGCGTGTCGGATGCTCGCCTTATGTGCTGCCACCTTGTCCCGGCTGTGGTTTTGCTGCGAGGCGGAGAGACGCAGGGGAAAGGCAGAGTGTGGGGAGTGAGATGAGAGGAGAGTGAGACAAGAGAGGCGAGTGGAGTGAGACGAGGTGAGAGTGCTGACCTCATGTGCTGCCACCTTGCCCCGGCTGTGGTTTTGCTGCGAGGAGAAGAGACGTGGAGGAGAGAAGTTTGAGAGCAGTGCGAAGTGGTGCAAGTGAGGGAAGTGTGGTGCGAGAGATGAGTGAGGTGAGAAGTGGTGAGAAGCGATGAAAGTGAGGTGAATGAGGGGAGCAATCAAGGTTGACAGCTGCTCACCTCGGCAGCAAGCCCATCAATCTCCTCCCTCACGGCCCTCACCTCCTCCTCCAACTCCCCAACCCTCCCCACGCGCCCCATCTCCTCCCTCAGCCTCTCCACCTCTCGCCTCACCCCCTCTTCCTCCCTCTCCATGCCCCGGAACAACAGAATCGCCTCCACATTGCGCTTCACAGCATCCTGGCTGCGCAGCATCTCCCGCTCCTCTGCCTCCTTTGCGCTCAGCTGCTGAATTTGCTGCTCATTACTCGCCTGCCGCGCCTGCGACTGCTGCAGCCTTTTGGATGCTTCTGCTAGCCGCTGCTCCTTTTTAGAGGCAATGTAGCTGGTGGGGTGAGGAGAGGGGTGAGGAGAGAAGAGGGGACCTTAAAAGACTGACTCTCCATGCCCTGGAACACCAGAATCGCCTCCACATTGCGCTTGACAGCATCCTGGCTGCGAAGCATCTCCCTCTCCTCCGCCTCCGTCCCGCTCAGCTGCTCTATCCGCTGCTCGTTGCTCGCCTGCCGTGCCTGCGACTGCTGCAGCCGCTTTGATGCTTCCGCCAGCCACTGCTCCTTGTTCGAGGCGATGTAGCTGGTGGGGGAAGGGGGGATGGGGAGGGGAGGGAAGGGGAGAGGAGCGGAGGAAGGGAAGGGAAGGGAGCGGAGGAGGCGAGGGGACAGAGGGAGGGGGAAGAGGGGACCTTTGAAAAGCCTCAAGAGAGACCCGACAGCATTCCAGTTGCCCATCATCTCCCTCTCCTCCGCCTCCTTCGGGCTCAGCTGCTCTATCCGCTGTTCGTTCCTCGCCTGCCTGCGACTGCAGCAGCCGCTTCGATGCTTCAGCTAGCCGCTGCTCCTTGTTCGAGGCAATGTAGCTGATGGGATGGGGAGGAGGAGAAGGGAGATCGGATAAAGAGGCAATTTTGAATGCTTTCAAGAGTGATTCGAATGCTGTTGCAGCCGCTTTGATGCTTCCGTCAGCCGCTGCTCCTTGTTCGAGGCAATGTAGCTGATGGGATGGGGAGGAGGAGAAGGGAGATCGGATAAGGAGGCAATTTTGAATGCTCTCAAGAGTGATTCGAATGCTGTTGCAGCCGCTTTGATGCTTCCGTCAGCCGCTGCTCCTTATTCGAGGCACTGTAGCTGATGGGATGGGGAGGAGGAGAAGGGAGATTGGATAAAAAGGCAATTTTGAATGCTCTCAAAGAGTGATTCGAATGCTATTGCAGCCGCTTTGATGCTTCCGTCAGCCGCTGCTCCTTGTTCAAGGAAATGTAGCTGGTGAGGAGGGGAGAGGAGAGGAGAAGGGACAGAGCGGAGGAACGGGGGGGGGGGGCAGGGGAGGGAGAAGAGGGGAACATTGAAAAGTTTCTAAGAGTGGGGGTCCGGGTGGGGGTCACCTGCCTCCTAGAGGAGTGGCGCCCTCTAGGGGAAGGCGCCTGCCCCCTAGAGGAATGGCGCCCCCTAGGGGAAGGCGCCTGCCCCCTAGAGGAGTGGCGCCCCCTAGGGGAAGGCGTTTGCTCCCTAGAGGAGTGGCGCCCCATAGGGGAAGGCGCCGGCCCCCTAGAGGAGTGGCGCCCCCTAGGGGAAGGCGCCTGCCCCCTAGAGGAGTGGCGCCCCCTAGGGGAAGGCGCCTGCCCCCTAGAGGAGTGGCGCCCCCTAGGGGAAGGCGCCTGCCCCCTAGAGGAGTGGCGCCCCCTAGGGGAAGGCGCCTGCCCCCTAGAGGAGTGGCGCCCCCTAGGGGAAGGCGCCTGCCCCCTAGAGGAGTGGCGCCCCCTGGGGGAAGGCGCCTGCCCCCTAGAGGAGTGGCGCCCCCTAGGGGAAGGCGCCTGCCCCCTAGAGGAGTGGCGCCCCCTAGGGGAAGGCGCCTGCCCCCTAGAGGAGTGGCGCCCCCTAGGGGAAGGGCGCCTATTAGGGGAAGGGCGCCAATTAGGGGAGTGGCGCCTATCAGGGGAGTGGCGCCTATTAGGGGAGTGGCGCCTATTAGGGGAGTGGCGCCTATTAGGGGAGTGGCGCCTATTAGGGGAGTGGCGCCTATTAGGGGAGTGGCGCCTAGCCTATTAGGGGAGTGGCGCCTATTAGGGGAGTGGCGCCTATTAGGGGAGTGGCACCTATTAGGGGAGTGGCGCCTATTAGGGGAGTGGCGCCTATTAGGGGAGTGGCGCCTATTAGGGGAGTGGGGCCTAATAGGGGAGTGGCGCCTATTAGCGGAGTGGCGCCTATTAGGGGAGTGGCGCCTATTAGGGGAGTGGCGCCTATTAGGGGAGTGGCGCCTATTAGCGGAGTGGCGCCTATTAGGGGAGTGGCGCCTATTAGGGGAGTGGCGCCTATTAGGGGAGTGGCGCCCATTAGGGGAGTGGCGCCTATTAGGGGAGTGGCGCCGATTAGGGGAGTGGCGCCTATTAGGGGAGTGGCGCCTATTAGGGGAGTGGCGCCTATTAGGGGAGTGGCGCCTATTAGGGGAGTGGCGCCTATTAGGGGAGTGGCGCCTATTAGGGGAGTGGCGCCTATTAGGGGAGTGGCGCCTATTAGGGGAGTGGCGCCTAATAGGGGAGTGGCGCCTATTAGGGGAGTGGCGCCTATTAGGGGAGTGGCGCCCATTAGGAGAGTGGCGCCTATTAGGGGAGTGGCGCCGATTAGGGGAGTGGCGCCTATTAGGGGAGTGGCGCCTATTAGGGGAGTGGCGCCTATTAGGGGAGTGGCGCCTATTAGGGGAGTGGCGCCTAATAGGGGAGTGGCGCCTATTAGGGGAGTGGCGCCTATTAGTGGAATGACGCCTATTAGGGGAGTGGCGCCTATTAGGGGAGTGGCTGGCGCCTATTAGGGGAGTGGCGCCTATAAGGGGAGTGGCTGGCGCCTAATAGGGGAGTGGTGCCTATTAGGGGAGTGGCGCCTACTATTAGGGGAGTGGCGCCTAATAAGGAAGTGGCGCCTATTAGGGGAGTGGCGCCTATTAGGGGAGTGGCGCCTATTAGGGGAGTGGCGCCTATTAGGGGAGTGGCGCCTATTAAGGGAGTGGTGCCTATTAGGGGAGTGGCGCCTATTAGGGGAGTGGCGCCTATTAGGGGAGTGGCGCCTATTAGGGGAGTGGCGCCTATTAGGGGAGTGGCGCCTATTAGGGGAGTGGCGCCTAGCCTATTAGGGGAGTGGCGCCTATTAGGGGAGTGGCGCCTATTAGGGGAGTGGCACCTATTAGGGGAGTGGCGCCTATTAGGGGAGTGGCGCCTATTAGGGGAGTGGCGCCTATTAGGGGAGTGGGGCCT
The DNA here is from genome assembly GCA_948144175.1 of Closterium sp. NIES-65. NCBI lineage: Eukaryota > Viridiplantae > Streptophyta > Zygnematophyceae > Desmidiales > Closteriaceae > Closterium > Closterium sp. NIES-65. The sequence goes on along the minus strand of CANXME010000966.1, from coordinate 624,261 downwards.
AATAGGGGAGTGGCGCCTATTAGCGGAGTGGCGCCTATTAGGGGAGTGGCGCCTATTAGGGGAGTGGCGCCTATTAGGGGAGTGGCGCCTATTAGGGGAGTGGCGCCTATTAGGGGAGTGGCGCCCATTAGGAGAGTGGCGCCTATTAGGGGAGTGGCGCCGATTAGGGGAGTGGCGCCTATTAGGGGAGTGGCGCCTATTAGGGGAGTGGCGCCTATTAGGGGAGTGGCGCCTATTAGGGGAGTGGCGCCTAATAGGGGAGTGGCGCCTATTAGGGGAGTGGCGCCTATTAGTGGAGTGACGCCTATTAGGGGAGTGGCGCCTATTAGGGGAGTGGCTGGCGCCTATTAGGGGAGTGGCGCCTATAAGGGGAGTGGCTGGCGCCTAATAGGGGAGTGGTGCCTATTAGGGGAGTGGCGCCTACTATTAGGGGAGTGGCGCCTAATAAGGAAGTGGCGCCTATTAGGGGAGTGGCGCCTATTAGGGGAGTGGCGCCTATTAGGGGAGTGGCGCCTATTAAGGGAGTGGCGCCTATTAAGGGAGTGGTGCCTATTAGGGGAGTGGCGCCTATTAGGGGAGTGGCGCCTATTAGGGGAGTGGCGCCTATTAGGGGAGTGGCGCGTAGTAGGGGAGTGGCGCCTATTAGGGGAGTGGCGCCTATTAGGGGAGTGGCGCCTATTAGGGGAGTGGCGCCTATTAGGGGAGTGGCGCCTATTAGGGGAGTGGCGCCTATAAGGGGAGTGGCACCTATTAGGGGAGTGGCGCCTATTAGGGGAGTGGCGCCTAGTAGGGGAGTGGCGCCTATTAGGGGAGTGGCGCCTATTAGGGGAGTGGCACCTATTAGGGGAAAGGCGCCTATTAGGGGAGTGGCGCCTATTAAGGGAGTGGCGCCTATTAGGGGAGTGGCGCCTATTAGGGGAGTGGCGCCTATTAGGGGAGTGGCGCCTATTAGGGGAGTGGCGGCGCCTATTAGGGGAGTGGCGCCTATTAGGGGAGTGGCGCCGCCTATTAGGGGAGTGGCGCCGCCTATTAGGGGAGTGGCGCCGCCTATTCGGGGAGTGGCGCCTATTAGGGGAGTGGCGCCTATAAGGGGAGTGGCGCCTACTATTAGGGGAGTGGCGCCTATTAGGGGAGTGGCGCCTATTAGGGGAGTGGCGCCTATTAGGGGAGTGGCGCCTATTAGGGGAGTGGCGCCTATTAGTGGAGTGACGCCTATTAGGGGAGTGGCGCCTATTAGGGGAGTGGCTGGCGCCTTTTAGGGGAGTGGCGCCTATAAGGGGAGTGGCTGGCGCCTAATAGGGGAGTGGCGCCTATTAGGGGAGTGGCGCCTACTATTAGGGGAGTGGCGCCTAATAAGGAAGTGGCGCCTATTAGGGGAGTGGCGCCTATTAGGGGAGTGGCGCCTATTAGGGGAGTGGCGCCTATTAGGGGAGTGGCGCCTATTAAGGGAGTGGCGCCTATTAGGGGAGTGGCGCCTATTAGGGGAGTGGCGCCTATTAGGGGAAAGGCGCCTATTAGGGGAGTAGCGCCTATTAGGGGAGTGGCGCCTATTAGGGGAGTGGCGCCTATTAGGGGAGTGGCGCCTATTAGGGGAGTGGCGCCTATTAGTGGAGTGACGCCTATTAGGGGAGTGGCGCCTATTAGGGGAGTGGCGCCTAGTAGGGGAGTGGCGCCTATTAGGGGAGTGGCGCCTATTAGGGGAGTGGCGCCTATTAGGGGAGTGGCGCCTATTAGGGGAGTGGCGCCTATTAGGGGAGTGGCGCCTATTAGGGGAGTGGCGCCTATTAGGGGAGTGGCGCCTAGTAGGGGAGTGGCGCCTAGTAGGGGAGTGGCGCCTATTAGGGGAGTGGCGCCTATTAGGGGAGTGGCGCCTATCAGGGGAAAGGCGCCTATTAGGGGAGTGGCGCCTATTAGGGGAGTGGCGCCTATTAGGGGAGTGGCGCCTATTAGGGGAGTGGCGCCTATTAGGGGAGTGGCGGTGCCTATTAGGGGAGTGGCGCCTATTAGGGGAGTGGCGCCTATTAGGGGAGTGGCGCCTACTATTAGGGGAGTGGCGCCTATTAGGGGAGTGGCGCCTATTAGGGGAGTGGCGCCTATTAGGGGAGAGGCGCCTATTAGGGGAGTGGCGCCTATTAGGGGAGTGGCGCCTATTAGGGGAGTGGCTGGCGTCTATTAGGGGAGTGTCGCCTATTAAGGAAGTGGCGCCTATTAGGGGAGTGGCGCCTATTAGGGGAGTGGCGCCTATTAGGGGAGTGGCGCCTATTAAGGGAGTGGCACCTATTAGGGGAGTGGCGCCTATTAGGGGAGTGGCGCCTATTAGTGGAGTGGCGCCTATTAGGGGAGTGGCGCCTTTTAGGGGAGTGGCGCCTATTAGGGGAGTGGCGCCTATTAGGGGAGTGGCGCCTATTAGGGGAGTGGCGCCTATTAGGGGAGTGGCGCCTATTAGGGGAGTGGCGCCTATTAGGGGAGTGGCGCCTATTAGGGGAGTGGCGCCTATTAGGGGAGTGGGGCCTATTAGGGGAGTGGCGCCTATTAGGGGAGTGGCGCCTATTAGGGGAGTTGCGCCTATTAGGGGAGTGGCGCCTATTAGGGGAGTGGCGCCTATTAGGGGAGTGGCGCCTATTAGGGGAGTGGCGCCTATTAGGGGAGTGGCGCCTATTAGGGGAGTGGCGCCTATTAGGGGAGTGGCGCCTATTAGGGGAGTGGCGCCTATTAGGGGAGTGGCGCCTATTAGGGGAGTGGCGCCTAGTAGGGGAGTGGCGCCTATTAGGGGAGTGGCGCCTATTAGGGGAGTGGCGCCTATTAGGGGAAAGGCGCCTATTAGGGGAGTGGCGCCTATTAGGGGAGTGGCGCCTATTAGGGGAGTGGCGCCTATTAGGGGAGTGGCGCCTATTAGGGGAGTGGCGCCTATTAGGGGAGTGGCGGCGCCTATTAGGGGAGTGGCGCCTATTAGGGGAGTGGCGCCGCCTATTAGGGGAGTGGCGCCGCCTAGTAGGGGAGTGGCGCCGCCTATTCGGGGAGTGGCGCCTATTAGGGGAGTGGCGCCTATTAGGGGAGTGGCGCCTACTATTAGGGGAGTGGCGCCTATTAGGGGAGTGGCGCCTATTAGGGGAGAGGCGCCTATTAGGGGAGTGGCGCCTATTAGGGGAGTGGCGCCTATTAGGGGAGTGGCTGGCGCCTATTAGGGGAGTGGCGCCTATTAAGGAAGTGGCGCCTATTAGGGGAGTGGCGCCAATTAGGGGAGTGGCGCCTATTAGGGGAGTGGCGCCTATTAGGGGAGTGGCGCCTATTAAGGGAGTGGCGCCTATTAGGGGAGTGGCGCCTATTAGGGGAGTGGCGCCTATTAGTGGAGTGGCGCCTATTAGGGGAGTGGCGCCTTTTAGGGGAGTGGCGCCTATTAGGGGAGTGGCGCCTATTAGGGGAGTGGCGCCTATTAGGGGAGTGGCGCCTATTAGGGGAGTGGCGCCTATTAGGGGAGTGGCGCCTATTAGGGGAGTGGCGCCTATTAGGGGAGTGGCGCCTATTAGGGGAGTGGGGCCTATTAGGGGAGTGGCGCCTATTAGGGGAGTGGCGCCTATTAGGGGAGTTGCGCCTATTAGGGGAGTGGCACCTATTAGGGGAGTGGCGCCTATCAGTGGAGTGGCGCCTATTAGGGGAGTGGCGCCTATTAGGGGAGTGGCTGGCGCCTTTAAGGGGAGTGGCGCCTATTAGGGGAGTGGCTGGCGCCTATTAGGAGAGTAGCGCCTATTAGGGGAGTGGCTGGCGCCTATTAGGGGAGTGGCGCCTATTAAGGAAGTGGCGCCTATTAGGGGAGTGGCGCCTATTCGGGGAGTGGCGCCTATTAGGGGAGTGGCGCCTATTAGGGGAGTGGCGCCTATCAGGGGAGTGGCGCCTATTAGGGGAGTGGCGCCTATTAGGGGAGTGGCGCCTAGTAGGGGAGTGGCGCCTATTAGGGGAGTGGCGCCTATTAGGGGAGTGGCGCCTATTAGGGGAAAGGCGCCTATTAGGGGAGTGGCGCCTATTAGGGGAGTGGCGCCTATTAGGGGAGTGGCGCCGCCTATTAGGGGAGTGGTGCCTATTAGGGGAGTGGCGCCTATTAGGTAAGTGGCGCCTATTAGGGGAGTGGCGCCTATTAGGGGAGTGGCGCCTATTAGGGGAGTGGCGCCTATTAGGGGAGTGGCGCCTATTAGGGGAAAGGCGCCTATTAGGGGAGTGGCGCCTATTAGGGGAGTGGCGCCTATTAGGGGAGTGGCGCCTATTAGGGGAGTGGCGCCTATTAGGGGAGTGGCGCCTATTAGGGGAGTGGCGGCGCCTATTAGGGGAGTGGCGCCTATTAGGGGAGTGGCGCCGCCTATTAGGGGAGTGGCGCCGCCTATTCGGGGAGTGGCGCCTATTAGGGGAGTGGCGCCTATTAGGGGAGTGGCGCCTACTATTAGGGGAGTGGCGCCTATTAGGGAAGTGGCGCCTATTAGGGGAGTGGCGCCTATTAGGGGAGTGGCGCCTATTAGGGGAGTGGTGCCTATTAGGGGAGTGGCGCCTATTAGGGGAGTGGCGCCTATTAGGGGAGTGGCGCCTATTAGGGGAGTGGCGCCTATTAGGGGAGTGGCGCCTATTAGGGGAGTGGCGCCTATTAGGGGAGTGGCGCCTATTAGGGAAAAGGCGCCTATTAGGGGAGTGGCGCCTATTAGGGGAGTGGCGCCTATTAGGGGAGTGGCGCCTATTAGGGGAGTGGCGCCTATTAGGGGCGTGGCGCCTATTAGGGGCGTGGCGCCTATTAGGGGAGTGGCGCCTATTAGGGGAGTGGCGCCTATTAGGGGAGTGGCGCCTATTAGGGGAGAGGCGCCTATTAGGGGAGTGGCGCCTATTAGGGGAGTGGCGCCTATTAGGGGAGTGGCGCCTATTGGGGGAGAGGCGCCTAATAGGGGAGTGGCGCATATTAGGGGAGTGGCGCCTATTAGTGGAGTGGCGCCTATTAGGGGAGTGGCGCCTATTAGGGGAGTGGCTGGCGCCTTTAAGGGGAGTGGCCCCTATTAGGGGAGTGGCTGGCGCCTATTAGGGGAGTGGCGCCTATTAGGGGAGTGGCGCCTATTAGGGGAGTGGCGCCTATTAGGGGAGTGGCGCCTATTAGGGGAGTGGCGCCTATTAGGGGAGTGGGGCCTATTAGGGGAGTGGCGCCTATTAGGGGAGTGGCGCCTATTAGGGGAGTTGCGCCTATTAGGGGAGTGGCGCCTATTAGGGAAGTGGCGCCTATCAGTGGAGTGGCGCCTATTAGGGGAGTGGCGCCTATTAGGGGAGTGGCTGGCGCCTTTAAGGGGAGTGGCTGGCGCCTAATAGGGGAGTGGCGCCTATTAGGGGAGTGGCGCCTACTATTAGGGGAGTGGCGCCTAATAAGGAAGTGGCGCCTATTAGGGGAGTGGCGCCTATTAGGGGAGTGGCGCCTATAAGGGGAGTGGCGCCTATTAGGGGAGTGGCGCCTATTAAGGGAGTGGCGCCTATTAGGGGAGTGGCACCTATTAGGGGAGTGGCGCCTATTAGGGGAGTGGCGCCTATTAGGGGAGTGGCGCCTAGTAGGGGAGTGGCGCCTATTAGGGGAGTGGCGCCTATTAGGGGAGTGGCGCCTATTAGGGGAGTGGCGCCTATTAGGGGAGTGGCGCCTATTAGGGGAGTGGCGCCTATTAGGGGAGTGGCGCCTATTAGGGGAGTGGCGCCTATTAGGGGAGTGGGGCCTATTAGGGGAGTGGCGCCTATTAGGGGAGTGGCGCCTATTAGGGGAGTTGCGCCTATTAGGGGAGTGGCGCCTATTAGGGGAGTGGCGCCTATCAGTGGAGTGGCGCCTATTAGGGGAGTGGCGCCTATTAGGGGAGTGGCTGGCGCCTTTAAGGGGAGTGGCTGGCGCCTAATAGGGGAGTGGCGCCTATTAGGGGAGTGGCGCCTACTATTAGGGGAGTGGCGCCTAATAAGGAAGTGGCGCCTATTAGGGGAGTGGCGCCTATTAGGGGAGTGGCGCCTATAAGGGGAGTGGCGCCTATTAGGGGAGTGGCGCCTATTAAGGGAGTGGCGCCTATTAGGGGAGTGGCGCCTATTAGGGGAGTGGCGCCTATTAGGGGAGTGGCGCCTATTAGGGGAGTGGCGCCTAGTAGGGGAGTGGCGCCTATTAGGGGAGTGGCGCCTATTAGGGGAGTGGCGCCTATTAGGGGAGTGGCGCCTATTAGGGGAGTGGCGCCTATTAGGGGAGTGGCGCCTATCAGGGGAGTGGCGCCTATTAGGGGAGTGGCGCCTATTAGGGGAGTGGCGCCTAGTAGGGGAGTGGCGCCTATTAGGGGAGTGGCGCCTATTAGGGGAGTGGCGCCTATTAGGGGAAAGGCGCCTATTAGGGGAGTGGCGCCTATTAGGGGAGTGGCGCCTATTAGGGGAGTGGCGCCTATTAGGGGAGTGGCGCCTATTAGGGGAGTGGCGCCTATTAGGGGAGTGGCGGCGCCTATTAGGGGAGTGGCGCCTATTAGGGGAGTGGCGCCGCCTATTAGGGGAGTGGCGCCGCCTAGTAGGGGAGTGGCGCCGCCTATTCGGGGAGTGGCGCCTATTAGGGGAGTGGCGTCTATTAGGGGAGTGGCGCCTACTATTAGGGGAGTGGCGCCTATTAGGGGAGTGGCGCCTATTAGGGGAGTGGCGCCTATTAGGGGAGAGGCGCCTATTAGGGGAGTGGCGCCTATTAGGGGAGTGGCGCCTATTAGGGGAGTGGCTGGCGCCTATTAGGGGAGTGGCGCCTATTAAGGAAGTGGCGCCTATTAGGGGAGTGGCGCCAATTAGGGGAGTGGCGCCTATTAGGGGAGTGGCGCCTATTAGGGGAGTGGCGCCTATTAAGGGAGTGGCGCCTATTAGGGGAGTGGCGCCTATTAGGGGAGTGGCGCCTATTAGTGGAGTGGCGCCTATTAGGGGAGTGGCGCCTTTTAGGGGAGTGGCGCCTATTAGGGGAGTGGCGCCTATTAGGGGAGTGGCGCCTATTAGGGGAGTGGCGCCTATTAGGGGAGTGGCGCCTATTAGGGGAGTGGCGCCTATTAGGGGAGTGGCGCCTATTAGGGGAGTGGCGCCTATTAGGGGAGTGGGGCCTATTAGGGGAGTGGCGCCTATTAGGGGAGTGGCGCCTATTAGGGGAGTTGCGCCTATTAGGGGAGTGGCGCCTATTAGGGGAGTGGCGCCTATCAGTGGAGTGGCGCCTATTAGGGGAGTGGCGCCTATTAGGGGAGTGGCTGGCGCCTTTAAGGGGAGTGGCGCCTATTAGGGGAGTGGCTGGCGCCTATTAGGAGAGTAGCGCCTATTAGGGGAGTGGCTGGCGCCTATTAGGGGAGTGGCGCCTATTAAGGAAGTGGCGCCTATTAGGGGAGTGGCGCCTATTCGGGGAGTGGCGCCTATTAGGGGAGTGGCGCCTATTAGGGGAGTGGCGGAGCCTATTAGGGGAGTGGCGCCGCCTAGGGGAGTGGCACCGCCTATTAGGGGAGTGGCGCCGCCTATTAGGGGAGTGGTGCCTATTAGGGGAGTGGCGCCTATTAGGTAAGTGGCGCCTATTAGGGGAGTGGCGCCTATTAGGGGAGTGGCGCCTATTAGGGGAGTGGCGCCTATTAGGGGAGTGGCGCCTATTAGGGGAAAGGCGCCTATTAGGGGAGTGGCGCCTATTAGGGGAGTGGCGCCTATTAGGGGAGTGGCGCCTATTAGGGGAGTGGCGCCTATTAGGGGAGTGGCGCCTATTAGGGGAGTGGCGCCTATTAGGGGAGTGGCGGCGCCTATTAGGGGAGTGGCGCCTATTAGGGGAGTGGCGCCGCCTATTAGGGGAGTGGCGCCGCCTATTCGGGGAGTGGCGCCTATTAGGGGAGTGGCGCCTATTAGGGGAGTGGCGCCTAGTATTAGGGGAGTGGCGCCTATTAGGGAAGTGGCGCCTATTAGGGGAGTGGCGCCTATTAGGGGAGTGGTGCCTATTAGGGGAGTGGCGCCGATTAGGGGAGTGGCGCCTATTAGGGGAGTGGCGCCTATTAGGGGAGTGGCGCCTATTAGGGGAGTGGCGCCTATTAGGGGAGTGGCGCCTATTAGGGGAGTGGCGCCTATTAGGGGAAAGGCGCCTATTAGGGGAGTGGCGCCTGTTAGGGGAGTGGCGCCTATTAGGGGAGTGGCGCCTATTAGGGGAGTGGCGCCTATTAGGGGCGTGGCGCCTATTAGGGGCGTGGCGCCTATTAGGGGAGTGGCGCCTATTAGGGGAGTGGCGCCTATTAGGGGAGTGGCGCCTATTAGGGGAGAGGCGCCTATGAGGGGAGTGGAGCCTATTAGGGGAGTGGCGCCTATTAGGGGAGTGGCGCCTATTGGGGGAGAGGCGCCTAATAGGGGAGTGGCGCCTATTAGGGGAGTGGCGCCTATTAGTGGAGTGGCGCCTATTAGGGGAGTGGCGCCTATTAGGGGAGTGGCTGGCGCCTTTAAGGGGAGTGGCCCCTATTAGGGGAGTGGCTGGCGCCTATTAGGGGAGTGGCGCCTACTAGGGGAGTGGCTGGCGCCTATTAGGGGAGTGGCGCCTATTAAGGAAGTGGCGCCTATTAGGGGAGTGGCGCCTATTAGGGGAGTGGCGCCTATTAGGGGAGTGGCGCCTATTAGGGGAGTGGCGCCTATTAGGGAAGTGGCGCCTCCTAAGGGAAGGCGCCTGCCTCCTTTGGGAGAGGCGCCTATTAGAGGAGTGGCAACTCCTAGGCGAAGACGCCTGCCTCCTTCAGGAGAGGCGCCTATTAGAGGAGTGGCGCCTCCTAGGGGAAGGCGCCAGGCGCCTATTAGAGGAGTGGCGCCTCCTAGGTTTAAGGTTTAGGGTTTAGGGGGGAAGGCGCCTGCCTCCTTTAGGAAAGGCGCCTATTAGAGGAGTGGCGTCTCCTAGGGGAAGGCGCCTGCCTCCTTCAGGAGAGGCGCCTATTAGTGGAGTGGCGCCTCCTAGGGAAAGGCGCCTGCCTCCTTTAGGAGAGGCGCCTATTAGAGGAGTGGCGCCTCCTAGGGGAAGTCGCCTGCCTCCTTTAGGAGAGGCGCTTATTAGGGGAGTGGCGCCTCCTAGGGGAAGGGCGGAGGGCGGAGGGTGGAGGGTGGAGGGCGGAGGGCGGAGGGCGGAGGGAGGAGGGCGGAGGGTGGAGAGGGCGGAGGGTGGACGGTGGAGGGTGGAGGGTGGAGGGTGGAGGGCGGAGGCAGGAGGGCGGAGGGAGGAGGGAGGAGGGCGGAGGGCGGAGGGTGGAGGGAGGATGAAGGAGGGAGGAGGGAGGGGGGCGGAGAGAGCGGAGGGCGGAGGGAGGAGGGCGGAGGGTGGAGGGTGGAGGGAGGAGGGCGGAGGGCGGAGGGCGGAGAGGGCGGAGGGTGGAGGGTGGAAGGCGGAGGGCGGAGGGCGGAGGGCGGAGGGTGGAGGGTGGAGGGAGGAGGGCGGAGGGAGGAGGGAGGAGGGCGGAGAGGGCAGAGGGCGGATTAGAGGAGAGGCAGCTCTTAGAGGAGAGGCGCCTGCCTCTTAGATGTTGCTCTTGAGGCGATGTAGTTGGTGGGGTGAGGAGAGAGGAGTGGAAAAAGGAGAAGGGATGGGAGGGGATGGGAGGGGATGAGAGTAAATGGGACGGGTGAGGAGGGGATGGGAGGGGAAGGGAGGAGGGCGAGAATTTCCAAAAGTCCCAAGAGGGAACCTCATTGTTGGAGGCAACATAGCTGGTGGGGTGAGGGGCGAGGAGAAATGAAACAGGCGACTTTGATTTTGGCAAATATCCCTCTCGACCCATCCAGATCCCTCTCCATGGCCCTCACTTGCCCATACATCTCCTCTTGAGACACATCGCTCTTGTTCTGAGACGCCTCATCACTCACTCATTGATCTTCACGAATATTCCTCTCATTCCATCCAAAACTCTCTCCACATGCCCCTCACCTGCCCCTGCATCTCCGCCTCCTTATGAGGCGCCTCAAAGGCTGTCCCCTGGTTTGAAATGCCTCAACACTCACTCTTCGATCTTCTTGAATATCGCTCTCGTCCCGTCCAGGTCCCTCTCCATGCCCCTCACCCGCCCCTGCATCTCCGCCTCCTCCGCCCCTGCCTTCTCCCGCCATACCCTCCGCCCCTCCACTGCCTCCCCATGCTTCTTCCTCAGAGGCCCCATGCTCCGCTCCAGTGCCTGGTGATTGCAGGATTGGGGGAAGCCAGGTGAGTCAAGTACAGGAGAAGATTGGCAAGGGACTGCGACAGAGGAACTTCAGTCAGCAAATGAATCGGCTAACACGGCTCCCTCATTCTCCCGCCACACCTTCCGCCCCTCCACTGCCGCCCCATGCTTGCTCCACCGCCGCCCCATGCTTGCTCCTCAGACGCCCCATGCTTGCTCCTCAGAAGCCCCATGCTTGCTCCTCAGAAGCCCCATGCTTGCTCCTCAGAAGCCCCATGCTTGTTCCTCAGAAGCCCCATGCTTGCTCCTCAGAAGCCCCATGCTTGCTCCTCAGAAGCCCCATGCTTGCTCCTCAGACGCCCCATGCTTGCTCCTCAGACGCCCCATGCTGCGCTTCCCCTTCCCCACCGAGTCTTTAGACATCTCAGAGCAGCGCTCACCTGTATTTCCAGTTGACTTTTGAGTCGACTCAAAAGTCAACCCACCGAGTCAATAGACATCTCAAAGCAGCGCTCACCTGTATTCCAGTTGAATTTTGAGTCGACTCAAAAGTCAACCCACCGAGTCAGTAGACATCTCAAAGCAGCGCTCACCTGTATTTCCAGCTTGCTCCCTTCAACCGCCACCTCCAGCTGCCCCACCTCCTCCTCCATCTTCCCCCATGCCACTCTCAGAGCCATTTGCGGTCTCTCCTTCCTCAGCCTCCCCACCAAGCCTTTAAAGGTCTCAGAAAGCAGCGCTCACCTGTATTTCCAGTTTGCTCCCTTCAATCGCCACCTCCAGCTGCCCCACCTCCTCCTCCATCTCCCGCCGCCTCGCCACTCTCAGAGCCATCTGGGCCCTCTCCTCCCGCGCCCCCCGCCACCTGTTGCTGGCTGCTGCTGCCTCGTCCTTCAGTGCTGCATGCTCCTCCCTCAGCCTTTCCACATCCCCTGCTGCTGCATCTCTGCAGTACAGCACACCATAGGCACAGGACCGAGGGAGCGAGACGAGGGGTAAGGGACGAAAAGAGACCCCTGAGCATGTAAATAAGAAGCGTTTGCACACAAGCTTTCCTCGTCCATATGCCCGATCCCTTCATCCACCCCCCGTTTCCCCTCTCTCACCACCTCTCCCCTGCAGCAGAAGCAGCCAGCTCACCTCTTCTCCTCCACAGCAGCCAGATCGGCATTTTCATCCGCCAATGAGCGCATGGCCTGGGAGAGCGTGTCCAGGCGGTAACCCAGCTCCTGCACCTCCTCACCTCCCTCCTCAACCTCCGTGCCTATATTCAGAACCATGCAGCAGCAGCAGCCTCACCTCTTCTCTTCAGCAGCAGCCAAATCAGCATAGACATCAGCCAGGGAGCGCATGGCCTGGGAGAGCGTGTCAAGGCGGTACTCTAGCTCCTGCACCTCCGCTTTCCCCCACTCTCCCCCTCCTTCCTCACTCTGTCCCACCTCCCATTCCTCACCTCTTCTCTTAGCAGCAGCCAGGTCAGCATTCACATCCGCCAGGGAGCGCATGGCCTGGGAGAGCATGTTGAGGCGGTACTGCAGCTCCTGCACCTCCTCACCTCCTGCCTCATCCTCCGCGCCTGAACCCAGAACCCAGCAGGAGGAGCACAGCAGCAGCAGCAGCCAGCTCACCTCTTCTCTTCAACAGCAGCCAGATCAGCATTGACATCAGCCAGCGAGCGCATGGCCTGGGAGAGCGTGTCCAAACGATACTCCAGCTCCTGCACCTCTGCTTCCCCGTTCTCCGCCTCCTTCCTCACCCTCTCCGCGTCCTTTACTATCAACTCCACCCGCCCCGCTGCGTCTAGCTTCGCCTTGGCCTCTGCCAGCAAGCACAGCAGCTGGAAAGTGAAAGGAGAGAGGGGTGAAAGGAGGAAGGGGCAGGGGGGTGGAAAGGGTGGGAAACAGAGAGTGAGGAGCCTGCTGTCGGATCGACCAGGTGTGGCACCAGAGGAGACAAGATTCAAGACAATGTTAAGGAGACTTCGAGGCATGATGACGACACGAACACATGGCTGCGACAAAGGCAGGCACACATGGATGTATGTATGATAGGGAGGGAACACACACAGGATGAAACACAACGAGACGGCGCAATGTTACTCACATTCTCATGGTTCTCCTGGGCCTTGCTCTGGGCTTCCTCCACGTGGCCCACTACCACCCTGGCACGTGGCACCAGCTCATCCACCAGCTTCCTGTACTCGTTATAAACAGGATGCAGATCATCCAGAATCCCCAGCTTCTGCGCAAGCCCCTCCCGCTCCCGCTTCAACTCAGCCTCCTTGTTCCCAGCGTTCCTGTTCTTGTTCTTTATCTTCTCCACAAATTGCTCCTCCTCTTCCCGGGAGAAGCCTCTTTCACAAGTTGGGCAGCAGTGCCTACGCCGAGCCACTTGCTCGAATTGTGCCACAAACTTCTTCATTTCCACAAATGTCTCGTACGCCCTGCGAACAAGAGAAGCAAGTTTTGCGGGGACAAAATATCTCATGGAGCATGGGAGAGAGTGGCGCATTGCGAGCTTGCTCTAAGCATCCAGCAAGCACACAACCTCGTACATAACCCAGGAAACCAAAACGATGCACCCAAATACCCATTCATGCACTCACCCAATAACGTCCTCCAGCGACGCTCTCTTCAACCCCCTCCCTCTTTCCAAGTCCTCCAAGGCAAGAGACGGGTCCCAGTGGCATCGCCCATGCACACGATCAATGCACCAATGCACTCACCCGATAGCTTCCTCGAGAGCAGTTCTCTTCTCTCCTCGTACTCTCTCCAAATCGTCCACTGCAAGAGATGGATCCACTGCCTTGCTCAGACGCGTCTGAATAAGGACTCGCTTGGCTGGGGGGAGGATCACGGGGGAGAAGCGTAGGAGGCAATGGGAAATGGTGGAGAGGGATGGGGAGAAGGCGGGCATTATTGCAGATGTGCACACAGATGATAAAGGGGAAATTGATTGATTCACTTCAAACCACACGACACCACACTGCTGCTGTTCCTAAGCTCACCAGACCACATCACACCGTGCTGCACCGCACTGAACCACTCACTATCCATCTCGTTGCTGTGCCTGTTAAGTTCGCTCCGTGCATGGTCCAGCCGCTGCTGCTGCACTGCTGCCTCGTTGCCCGCCTCCTTGGCCTTCACATCTGCCTCCTCATACACCACTCGCTGCGCCCTGCATGCATACATTTAAATGGGGGTGGTAGGTCGGGAAGGGAGAGAGGGGTAAAAAGGGGAGGACGGGGGATTGGGAGGCACAGGGGCAGGGGGAGATAAGACCTTCAAAGTAAGTCTCTGTAAGTCATTTCACTACCATGCAAAGTATAGTGCATATGCCCGAAACCCTAGACTGTAGCAGCATAAATCCCTACTGCTCCCCTTGCCCCCCACACCTTTTCCCTGGTGCAACACACCCCCTCCACTTGCACCCCACGCCCCTCCCCTTACACCCCACACCCCTCCCATTGCGCCCCACACCCCTCCCCTTGTGCCCCGCCCCAACCCTTGCACCCCACAGCCCCTCCCCTTACCTCCCACACCCCCCACCCTTTCCATTTACACACCTGATCGCCTTTTCAACCTCCCGAACCAGCTTGCTTGTTTCTGAAGGCATCTCCCCGCCCAGCACCTCCTCTATCCGCCCCTTGTTCTCTGCCAGCCTGCCTTGCAGACAAAGGTGGGAAGAGTATGTAGAGGATGGAGGGCATTGGCAGATGAACAAGAAAAAAACAGAAAACGAAGGTGAATTGAAGAAGACGTGAAGACGGGAGGGAGGTTGACACGGCAAGGGTAAGAACGGTGAGAGGAACAAGGGATTAGAAAAGACAGAACAGAGCAGAGCAAGGGGGTGGGTGGGGGGAGAGGGGGGTAGGAGAAGCAAGGGAACATGAGGGTGGGGAACAGAGAGCAAAAATCGCGAAACGATCCATCCAGACAACGTAATGCAGAACTCGGTATCACGAGCCAAATCACACCAAGAACAACTCACAGCTTCTTCAGCTGAGCCTCCTTCTCCCTCACCGCCTCCTGCTTTAGCCTCAGCGTCACCCTCTCGCTGCTCTCTGCCGCCAGGCTGTCTTTCTCCCGCTGCAGAGCCTTCAGCCGCTGCTCCTGCCGGCTCAGGTCTGTTTTGGCATCCTCCAGCTTGGAGAGGAGTGTGGGGTCTCGTAGCTTGGTTGCGAGTCTGTCCGCCTCAGCTTTCTGCATGGGATGGGACAAGTGTGGCAACACGTTACAAACAGACACTGTGAGTTGGCTAAGAAGTCAAAGCTGCTCCTGCCCAGGTCCTTTTTCGCATCCTCCAGCTTGGACAGCAGTGTGGGGTCGCGCAGCTTGGTTGCCAGCCTGTCAGCCTGTCCGCCTCTGCTTTCTGCATTGAATGGGAGTAGTGTTGCAACACACGGTCACTGTGAGTTAACTAATTGTCGCTGCTGCTCCTGCCAGCTCAGGTCTGTCTTGGGTAGTAACAGGCGAACACCTAGAGCAGGGTAGGAGGCGGACGCCTACAGCAGGGTAGGAGGCGGACGCCTAGAGCAGGGTAGGAGGCGGACGCCTAGAGCAGGGTAGGAGGCGGACGCCAAGAGCAGGGTAGGAGGCGGACGCCAAGAGCAGGGTAGGACGCCAAGAGCAGGGTAGGAGGCGGACGCCTAGAGCAGGGTAGGAGGCGGACGCCTAGAGCAGGGTAGGAGGCGGACGCCTAGAGCAGGGTAGGAGGCGGACGCCTAGAGCAGGGTAGGAGGCGGACGCCTAGAGCAGGGTAGGAGGCGGACGCCTAGAGCAGGGTAGGAGGCGGACGCCTAGAGCAGGGTAGAAGACTGAGGCCTTACCGCTTTCTTCTCTTCTCGCTCCAGACGAGCCATGCCGTCCTCGTCCACACTGCTGCTCTCCATCGCTTCCTTCACCTGCTGCCTCCTCGCCTCGCTGCTCCTCTGCCCATTGCACACACCACAACCAGCAAAAAAATACCAGGTAGGTATTAGAGCAGGCGCACAGGAATCACAGGCATGAACCATGACTCGTAAGCCACATGAGTCAACGGTAAACAAGAACCAGGATATTGCAACACGCTAAAAAACTCAAATCTATAACCCCCTCTATCTCCAATTCAAGCTCTTATCTCACCTTTCTCTCCTGTGCCATCTGGAGCTGCCCCTCCGCCTTCACAATCTCTCCCCCAGCAGCCTCAATCTCCGCCCCCCGCCGCCGCTCCTCCTCCTGCTGCCCCCGCTTCATCTCGTCCCACCGCTGCTGCAGCTGTGTCAGCGTGCTCGCTGCGCGCCTGCCCAGCTCCACTGCTTCATCGCTTGCCAGGGGCACGGGGCCGATGTCACCTAAGTCGTGATTGGAGTAGAGCTGCTGCAGGCACCTGTCACGCTCGTTGCAATCCCGCTCGTGCACCTGGGAGGTGGGGGCCGGTTGGAAGGGTTCTGAAACGTCAAGGCTGGGTGCATGCCCAGCCTGCTCGCTGCGTGCATGCCCAGCTCCACTGCTTGATTGCTGGCCAGGGGCCCAGGCCCTATGTCTCCCAGGTCGTGCTTGGAGAACAGCTGCTGCAGGCACCTGTCTCGCTCGTTGCAGCCCCGCTCGTGCACGTGAGAGAGAAGGGTGGTTGCATGGAGACAAAAGCTCTTACAACCATTCTTTCTCTTCAAAAAACAATACATGAAGCAGGCGCGCACCTCTTTCTCCACTTGCAACCGGCTGACCAGCTGCCTGTCCCGCTCGCTGCTCTCCCGCTCCGCCTCCTGCTGAATCCGCAGCTCACTCAGCTCCCGTGTGGTTTTCGCCAGGCTTCCCTCCAGCTTGCCCACCACACCCTCAAACTCCCGCCGCCACTCTTCGAGTTTCTCATCTGACTCTGCTCGGGGACAGATGGGGTTGAAGCAGGGGGGTTGGTTTGGGTCGACGCAGGAATCACCTCTCCACCGTCGCTGCCACGCCCTCAAACTCCAGCCGCCACTCCTCCAGCTGCTCGCCCGAGATTGCTCGGGGACAAAAGACATGCAGGCGAGGTCTTAAGGGCGTGAGGCCGTGGGGGTCTGAGGGCGTGGGGCACGACCAAACACCCGGTTCCCATATGGCAAGTAATGTGATTCTAAGACAATAGTAGCATATTGTTGTTGCACTCAGCCAAGACACTGGTACACCTTATCTCGACTGGCAGTGATGTGAATGGCATACTAAGTAAGTGTAGCTAGGTAGACCTTAGCATATCAAGAATGGCCACACATCATCATTGTCTGACACGATGTTGGTGCGCTGCTGCACCTACTGCCGTGACAGCAGCTTCAGGCGCCCTCAGCCAAGACATTGGCGATTCACAATCAGCTGGAATGATATCAAGCATCGGTCACTCACCATCATTGTCTGACATGATGTTAGCGCGCTGCTGCACCTTCTGCCGTGACAGCAGCTCCAGCCGCCCCTCCTGCGTCTGCAAATCCGCCTTCAGCTGTCTCAACCGCGCCAAACCGCTCTCCACCTCGCCCTGCCGCGCCCGCCGCTCCGCAATCTGCCCCTCCAGCCTCTCGATCTGCCCTGCCAGGCGCTCTGACTGGCCTGAGTCTGCCTTTATGCCCTCCTGAAGCTGCTTGCAGAGAATGAGGAGAGACGAGGAGACACCAAGAGATATGTGCAAGGAAGCGGAGCGTTGATAATAGGCCCAGCCTGACTTGAAATCTCGATGGAATGTATGAATGGAGAAGTCAAGGGATTCACAGCCCCTTACGCTTGGGGACCTCTCGTGTGTGTGAAATAGCACGTACCCGCAAGGACGTGTCGAGTATGTTTCTGAGGTTCTCCGCCTTGAGCTTCATCTCCTTTATAAGCTGCGCCTGCTCCTTGTGCACCTTCTTCAGTGCCTCCAGCGCTTTAGTGTACCTGACACATAACACAGAAAGACATCATCAAACTTCTTGCTAAGCAAGGCAGGCTCAGCAAGCAGCTGCTTTGCTGCAAACCTGCGTTTGCAGGGTCAGTCAGCCACATCACCCAAAAACCTACTTGGTGGCGGAAAAAATGTCGTCAAACTTCTTCTTGAGCAGCGCGGGCTCAGCGAGGGGCCAGTTGGCGTCGTCCTGGTGGACGAATATCACGTTCTCGAGCACCGCCTTGGGCACGCCCATCAGCAGCGGGATCTCCCGATCCATGTCCGCACAGCGGTAGCTCAGGGAGACGCGCTGGAGGGAGGGGAGGGGAAGTGGGGGAGTGCAGGGTGTGGCTTGCATGTGAGTGGGCTCACTGGCCCATCAGCAGCGGGATCTCCCGATCCATGTCCGCACAGCGGTAGCTCAGGGAGACGCGCTGGGGGGAGCAGCGACGGGGATGGGGAAGAATGTGGGCGCACAGAGAGAAGTCGACGGTTACTAGCACATCAGCACACGGCAAAATATTCTAATCCATGTCTGCACAGTGGTAGCTCAGAGACATGAGCTGGAAGATCAAGGGAGCGGAGGAAGGGGGAGGGGAAGGTCCTGTGGTGCTGTTGAGGGTCTGCAGTACGCTCTTTTTGGGCATGAACTGACACCCTCTCTTACTCTCCTCGCTGGTGGTGCTGTCCGTGGTCTGCACCAAGCCTTCAATCGCCTTAAAATCCATGTCGCTATGCATGTGTTGTGTATCTTTCACCCAACAAGCAGCTCCCATGTATCAGCAACCTCTACTGCTGCTACGGACCTCGCCAGTGGTACTGTTGATGGTCTGCAGCACGCTCTCAATGGCTTTAAACTGCCACCCTCTCCTGCTCTCCTGTCACTCTTCCTCCCACCCAGCTCTCCCATTCTCCAACCCCCCGGCATACCTCGCCAGTGGTGCTGTTGATGGTTTGCAGCACGCTTTCAATGGCCTTGAACTCCATCTTGCTGGTCTTCTGTGTGAGTGAGAAGTTGCGTACGCTCACCACGTCCTTGCCTGCTGCTGTGCGGAACCGCAGCTTGATCTGCCCCTTGGTCTCCGTTATATGCGCCACCTGCCAGCACCAGCACGGGAACATAGAAACAGAAGTGCGGACATGAGCTTGTGCGTGCTCTGCTCTCCCCCTCCTTGCCTGCTGCCGCAGCTTGATCTGCCCCCACAGCTCCGTTATATGCGCCACCTGCCAGCAGCAAGAATCTCGCATCGCCATGGCCAATGTCCTGGCGTGATGAGGCGTGTCATCACCACCAGGACTGGCACATGGCTGCTGCATGAAGCCTTTCGGACCTTGGAGTGTAGCATGACCGAGTGTAGCATGACCGAGTGTAGCATGACCGAGTGTAGCATGACTGAATGTAGCATGACCGAATGTAGCATGACTGAATGTAGCATGACCGAATGTAGCATGACTGAAAGTAGCATGACCGAATGTAGCATGACCGAATGTAGCATGACCGAATGTAGCATGACCGAATGTAGCATGACCGAATGTAGCATGACCGAACGTAGCATGACCGAACGTAGCATGAGTGAACGTAGCATGACCGAATGTAGCATGACCGAATGTAGCATGACTGAATGTAGCATGACCGAATGTAGCATGACTGAAAGTAGAATGACCGAATGTAGCATGACCGAATGTAGCATGACCGAATGTAGCATGACCGAACGTAGCATGACCGAACGTAGCATGACCGAACGTAGCATGACCGGATGTAGCATGACTGAAAGTAGCATGACCAAATGTAGCATGACCGAATGTAGCATGACCGAATGTAGCATGACCGAATGTAGCATGACCGAATGTAGCATGACCGAATGTAGAATGACCGAATGTAGCATGACCGAATGTAGCATGACCGAATGTAGCATGACCGAACGTAGCATGACCGAACATAATATGACCGAACGTAGCATGACCGGATGTAGCATGACTGAATGTAGCATGACCGAATGTAGCATGACTGAATGTAGCATGACCGAATGTAGCATGACTGAATGTAGCATGACCGAATGTAGCATGACTGAATGTAGCATGACCGAATGTAGCATGACCGAATGTAGCATGACTGAATGTAGCATGACCGAATGTAGCATGACCGAGTGTAGCATGACCGAATGTAGCATGACTGAATGTAGCATGACCGAATGTAGCATGACTGAATGTAGCATGACCGAATGTAGCATGACTGAAAGTAGCATGACCGAATGTAGCATGACCGAATGTAGCATGACCGAATGTAGCATGACCGAATGTAGCATGACCGAATGTAGCATGACCGAACGTAGCATGACCGAACGTAGCATGAGCGAACGTAGCATGACCGAATGTAGCATGACCGAATGTAGCATGACTGAATGTAGCATGACCGAATGTAGCATGAATGAATGTAGCATGACCGAATGTAGCATGACTGAAAGTAGCATGACCGAATGTAGCATGACCGAATGTAGCATGACCGAATGTAGCATGACCGAATGTAGCATGACCGAATGTAGCATGACCGAATGTAGCATGACCGAATGTAGCATGACCGAACGTAGCATGACCAAACGTAGCATGACCGAACGTAGCATGACCGAACGTAGCATGACCGGATGTAGCATGACTGAATGTAGCATGACCGAATGTAGCATGACTGAATGTAGCATGACCGAATGTAGCATGACTAAACCTGCAGGAAATCAGAGAAAGCGTGAATGACAATCAGCTGCAATGATAAATTATAGAAATTCCCTGCTTCCATCCAGACAAACTGTCCAGTGCAGCAACATGCGTCATGACCGACCTTGGGGTCGTGGATGAAAGAATGGCCGGATCGAGCGTTGGGAGGGAGCTCTCCCGTTGTTGCACATTTCAGGCACTCGATAATGGTCTGCATGGATCGGGAAGTGAGCAAATACACACAGCGCAAGAATCGGATTCTGCACAATTGAAATGCAAATGAAGCCGCATGAAGAACAACGAAGGGCTGTCAGGAAAAAAGAGAAGCAGCAGAGCTTGATCAGCTACAGCCTGAACCTGCAATATGTGAATTGACAAAGACGAAGGTGCAAGATATGTTCAGCCTGTTATAAAACGCGACTCCCTTACGGTTTTTCCGGCTCCATTAGGACCGACGATGAGTGTGAGCGGCTTGAAGAATGTGATGACTGCTTGGTTCTCCGGACTGAAGCTCCGGATGCCCTTGATCAGCATCTTATCAACGGTGCACATGGCTGCAAATTCTGACGGCCTTCTGGCCAACTGCCTGCGAATGGCAACTCGGAGTCATCATGAGTTCACACGGATTCACACGGATTCACACGGATTCGGTGCGTGCTTTGAAGAAATCAGTCAGCGATCCAAAGGAATAGACAGGAACGAATACGAATACGAGATAAAATCTTACAATATGCAAGGTTACGTTGTCAACCGGTGCTGATATTGTAAACACTTCGTTAACTTCGATAATTCTGATAACGACCGTAGGAGCGGTTACTGGTCAATAGTGCTGATAATTCTGAACGTTTGTACCGACGTTATAGCAACTGCCGCGAAGCACAGAGATACGATTGCTGAAGCTGGCCTGTCGGCACTCTTCTGTGAATCATGTGTTTCGAATCCGCATTCTAGAGGTACTTGCAGGTCTAGAAGACAGACATACACAACAGCGACTAGACGTGGAAATGTGGCGATGTATTCTTGATGGTGTACCAAGTGCGAAGCAGCTCTTGTCGGAGCCAGGATCATCCTGCGGAACTTTTGGTATGTCCCTCCCCTCCCTAGTAAAACTCATTGAGATTCGTGCTCATCAAGTCTCGAGAGCATCTACGGGCCAGACAATTTCGAGGCGTCGTATAGTCATGCATTCGATACATGGTACAGTAACATTATTATTGCCTTTCAGCTATTTACCTTGTTTGCAAAGCAACCATCGTACTCTTTTGGAAAATGAAATGCAGGAATGGATGAATTCAAAACAATGATTACGCACGTAAAAAATGCACCATGTCGTGATAATCCAGCCGTATGTCCAACGAAATTTCCCAGTAAAGTATGTGGCATTTTCTTGGTAAAGTGGTGGCACTATGTTATGTATGATTGACTACTGTATATTTTTTGTGAGCAGTTCTTTTACGGCTCTATATTGTTATCGGATGACAGGATTCTCACCTGCGAGGTACTGTTTTGTTCGCAGGGATTCAGCAAGATTCTGCTGGTTTTGGCACGAAGCAAACTGGTCCGTTCGATGCAAGATTTTTCTGTGATCTCGAAACATTTGGCGCGAGATTTCCGCAAAACACCAACTGTGCATTCCGACAGCCTATCCCGTTGCTTCGCCATCCAGAACCTGGGGGAACGCTCCGCGAGGCCCGAGTGCTGGCGGACGTTCGGAAATGTGTCAGCGATTTTGGTGGAGCACTTCCGCCACTTCGCGGGTTGTTTCAGAACCAAACGTTGGCCTGGGATTTGGTTACGTCGCTCACGAGTTTAGCGAACCAATTTTGCCCGTGTAGGCTGCTTATACGAGAAATCTTAAATTTCGCGAATTCATTTCGACTCACTATAATCGTTCGTCGTTCCTTTCGCGGAAACCGTCGTTCCGCCACTTTGGCGAACTGAGCGCGCTTTTGTGGCCGCGTGATGCGCCAGCCTAGTCGGTGCGGCTTCCTTCTCCACCACCTGCCCAACCTTGGGATTGGCTGGGGTTTCTCTGTGCTGTGCTGAACCTCGGCTGGGATGGGCAGGGAAGAACCAGATACAGGATACACACACAACCCCTCCCAAACCTTTTCAAACAATTTGAAACATTTATTGCCTCTCTCGACCATTCTGATTTTGCGAACCCGCGCAGTCTGAGCAGAGCAGGCAGTGGTTGAGTTCAGCCCAGGCAGTGAGGCAGAGAGCGAGTTCTATCAACCCATTTTCCAATTCCTCTACTCTCCGCATTTTCGCTCCTCTCCCATTCACCTGCATAATCTCGAAAAGCATTCCAGGCCCACAGATGATTTTCCGTCGTACGCCAGCCATATATGCGTTAGGTCTTCGACTAAGATTGTGAGCCGCTAGCCACCATTGGGAACGAGTTTCGAAGCTAGAAACAAACTTCGTCGTCAGAAGCGTTTCTTCCGTTAGCTGCGCTTTCCTCGTTGGCAGCAGTTTTTGTCGTCAGGAGCTTCGTATTCTACCGTTCTCTGCAGTCACGCCGGCCGTCAGCTTAAATCGCGATAAGAAACGATCTCCTCGTCATCAACAGCTTCTTGCTGCCAGCAGCAGCATTCTCTCCATAAACTTCACGTGCTCTCGTGCTCGGAAAGGAGATTCGACGTTCAGCGATTTCGGCCGTCTGCCAGCAGGGATGTTTTGCAGTTGGTAGCGACGTTCGCCATCAGTAGCAACGACGTTAGCCATCAGTAGCAACGACTTCGAAAGTCCCATCTGCTAACGAGCACGTCTAATCACGTCATCCAAGCTCGAAGCTCGCGACGCGGTTAAGCGGAATTGCCTGGTTAAGCGGAATCGTTTGGCCGAGCGGAATCGCGTGGCTAAGCGGAATCAAGTTGAGGATCGCTTCCGCCTCGAATTAAGCTTTTCCAGCATCAGGTGCGCCGCGGCTGTCGAAATGTTCACATTAACCGCGTTAACTACTTTTCGCCATGTTCTTGATAAAAAGGTTTCTTTAACTTATGTTTTGCGTTCAAATGTGCAGAATCCAATCAAACCGCGCTGAAGCGTGGAGACGAAACCGCAGAGAGGCATGATGGCGTGGAGGCGAAACTGCTGTGGCGAAATCTTAGCACGGAGGCGAAACCGTGGAGGCGAGCAACATGGCGCTCAGCTAATCACCCCTGGCAGCCACGCTCCACCTCTCGCTCGCTGCGTCGCGCAGCAGCACGCCTTCAAGAGCTAAGTGCATTCACGGCCCATTCCAGTCCATGCCTTCCATGTCGTGCCACAGCTAAGTGTCACAGCTAAGTGCCTGCACTTATGCTGTGCCTTTCATGCCTGCTCCCTGCATCCACGCTCTCGCTCTTCCTGCGCGTTGTCACACTGAAGAGACTTCCCTCCCCCAAGGTAGCAGGTTAAAAAAATCGGTATAGCCTCAGGTATTTCATTCAGTGTGGTTAAGCTGGTATGAGGTCTCTTCAGTGTGCGACCGCAGCAGTCTATTTTCATCCACACATCATTTGCACTTGCTACACTCTTCACTCTCCTTCCATTCTGCTGCTCCCCGTCCCCTTCACAACCTGTCCTCTCCCCTCCTTCCCCTCGGCCCTTTCTCTCCCTTTCCAGGTCTGCAACTTCTCATCCCAGCAGGTCGCTCACACGGGAGTGGCAGTGGCGGGGACATGGAGTGCACAGGCAGCAGCTGCTCTCCACCCAACCCACCCGCAGCTAAGTTCCTGCCCTGCCTCTCTACTCTCGTTCTCGGGCTGGGATGGGATGGGAGAGTATCGGGCTGGGTCGTCTGAACCAAGGTGAGCCTCTTTTCACTCCCTGCCTCAGATGCTTGGATCTCTGTTCTTTCTTTCTCTTACGCCGTTGCTTGCTCTTCTCCCCACCATGCTCACTGCTGTCCCTTGCTCCCTGCCTCCCTCTCCCCCCCCCCTCCTTCCCCTCACTCATACAGAAGTGGCAGTGGCGGGGGACATGGAGTGCACAGGCAGCAGCTGCTCTCCACCCAACCCACCCGCAGCTAAGTTCCTGCCCTGCCTCTCTACTCCCGTTCTCTCTTGTTTCCTTTGCTGCATCTCCTGTTTCTTCTTGCTTCAAACGCAAGCCTCTGGTTCAGCCAAAGCTTCAAGCCACAGACCCGTTTTTTCTAAGGTAGATCCCCCCTGGTACAGCAGGTATACTCTCAGGTTAAGCCTTCCTAGGTATATTTCCCCCTTGGGTCTGTGGCTTGTAACCGAGGTTGCACCAGTGGCCCCTCCCCCTCTGCTTCTTCTGATCGTGCATCTCCTCCTTCACCCCCTCGCCTCTCCTCCAGTCACTCACTACTTCTCTGTGAACCATTGCAGGTGGAGGGGAGGGGCGTGGGGGTCAACACCGCCACTTTCTCACGTCTCTCCCGTGTGGCCGTGCAGGTGGCAGTGGTGGGAGGGGAGGGGGGCAGCACTCCACTTGGCTGGGGTGGAAGGGAGAGTATCGGGCTGGGTCGTCTGAGCCAAGGTGAGCCTCTTTTCCCCTCCCTGCTACAGATGCCTCA